>WAAD01037949.1:6121-18432 GCA_013389945.1 Fregata magnificens | reverse complement strand
TGATTATCCTCTTTATTTTTTAGTAAACGGATTCTAGTAGAATAGAAAATTGAGAAATCTAGTAGTATACCAGTTCACGTGTAATACCCTTTTATTCACTTTTTTTATATGTCACCTTTCAACCGCAAGTATTTTAATTTGTTTCTCTGTGTGTGCACACACGCGTGTGTATGGGCATCACTCCAAAATCAACACAGAGTTTCCCAACTCACATTTGAGGACTGTACTGGTTAGGTGCTATACAAACACAACTGCTGTTCTTGTGAGGGTTGTATTAATAGTCTTCCACCTGTAAAGCCAAACTTCTTGTTATGATTCTGGTTATACAAGGCTGAGTGTGAAGCAATATATAATTTTAGAAGTTCCCTGTTACTGAAGTAAGTTTCTTAAAAATATTTCAGTTTGTATATTCTTTTTTTAATATCTTGTGGAAGATGCAGGGGATGAAGAACAATTCCTTTAATAGCAGAGTTGGTCAGGATATGTTTGATTAGTTGAGACAAAAATGATAAGTCTTTTGGTGAAGCTCAAGAAATTGAGTTGAATTTAGAATTAAAATAAGCGGTTTCTCTACAGCATTAGTATGTAAGGAGGAGGATTTTCCTCTCTAGATGATCAAGGGATTGAAAGACTAGTAAGATTACAGTGGTAGTGGGGAAGAAAGCAGGTAGAAGGCTTGAAGAGACTTACCTGTAAGGCTGCTGGTTAACTTTTCCCATGTTGCTGCAAGTTGAGTTTGAGTTTCTATTCAGCTTGAAGAGTTATAGATAAAATGATTTTTCCTTTTGTTATTTTTTTAATTGCTGAATTGGAGGAATGAAGTAGTAGACTTACTAAAATCATTAGTAATTTTGATCATGTGTTTTAGCATTGTGTGTTTAGTATGCTTCATATTTGTCCAGGGAATTAATTGGTGATATGGCAGAAGATTAGGTTCGTGAATAGTTGTGCATGTCCTTGTAATTACTTCTAGATTTAGAAATAATGACACTGTTAAAGACAGAGTCAGATAGTACATGCCTAGTGTGATGCAGGGGGAAAGGATCCTCTCTGCTTCCCATTGTGATTTGTTGTACAGAGAATGAAAGCTTGCACACAAAAACCCAGCTGTACTCTTACCCTCAACATCTGTGAAAACAGCTGAAATAAGGTTGACAAATCTAAGGATTAAGTGATTGAGGAGAGTGCAGACTCAATCCCAGACAAGGGTGCCACGGTGTAGTACTTTCCTGTAAGTCCAAGCATTATTACTCTTTTACTCTGAGGTCTGAAGGCTCTCGGAGATCTTGTTGAAATGATTTCTCAGGTAACTCCAAAATAACATTCTGAGGCAATGCTGTTATCAACCTGCATGCGCATTAGTCAATGAAAGCAAAAATTCTTCAAAATACTGTTTGTGAGGTTTTTTCGGCTAAATGGGAGACACTAAAGAAAGAAACTTTTCATTCTAATCTTATTCAGGTATTTATCTGTCAGACTTGACGTATATTGACTCTGCCTACCCATCAACAGGGAGCATTCTGGAAAGTGAGCAAAGAACAAATTTAATGAACAACATTCTTCGAATTATCTCAGATTTACAGCAGTCATGTGAATATGGTAAGCTAGTGTGTAAATATTGCAGTATTAAAGAGAACAACTTTATAAGCTTTAATATTTGTCTTCTGTAATGCAATGTAAGTAAGGCCCAACCCATTTGAATGCCATTAACGCTCTTCCTCACCCTCTCAGCCCAAAAGTCTAAGTTAATTCTAGTATTGTTGGTTATGACAGAGTGTCAGCATGGGGAGACAGAACAAAATTGCCCTTTTCTTATATCACACACATTTTTGCAGTACATATTTTCTGATGAAAAACGTGTAATTCATTGTACTTAACTGTAGTTTTACTTGTACATTATAAACTTGTATCCCTGTGTTTCATAATTTTATGACTATGAAATTTACAAATAGTAGGATTTCTTTTGGAGTCATACTTTTACTGGAGCTAATAAAATGCGCTCAGCTTTGTCTTTTGGACATTTATAGTTCTGTTCATGGATCAGATCATGTATTTTTAATTCAAAGGTGGTCTCCCTCACAGTCCCTCTTCAAGTTCTAGTAAAGTCATAAGGCTCTGTTTGTGATGGTGGAATGTGAATTAGCACAGGATTGTGGCTTCACTGAAAGCTCAATATAATAAGAATGTAGGCTGTGAAGGAGTCTCAGATACAACCCTCCAGGTTCCTGTTTTGGGACTTCAGTTTGACCAGGGGCACGCTCTCACTTTTTTCCCTGATACATGCTCTGATAAGCAGATAGTGGGATACATACCTGGCTTTATGGATGTGGGAAATGTCAGCTCAATGCATGAGAATTGCTATGAAGGACAAAAATTTCAACATCAGTAGGGACTGTAGTTTGTACCTCCATCTCACGTAAAAAGGCAAGAGATTTGATTCTGTTTAAATAGTCTCTGGAAAATAACTTTGCTTACCAATGAATGGTACAGTGATAATGAATGTCATCTGTTCTCCAGATATTCCTCTGTTGCCTCATGTCCAAAAATATCTAAACTCAGTTCAGTACATAGAAGAACTACAAAAGTTTGTAGAAGATGACAATTACAAGTAAGTATGAAATGCTATAACTGACTGTAACTCATTACAAAATAACTTTTATAACACAAAACCTGTCACTTTTAAGATTGCACTTGTATTGGGGGATTATGCATCTCAGATGCACCAGTTACAAGTAGTGAGGTTGCGGCAGGGACCTGTGCTCAAGACAATTTTCAGCATGCTGGATGGCATATCTCCTTCCTTTTCTATGCCTGACTGCGTCAAGCCCTAGCTTTCAGGTCTGTTTGGTCTGTTGATTTGATCTGCAAACCTCTTTGAGTGTTTGCTAATGAAGACTCTGTACTTCTGGCTCACATGTAACACTCTTCAGTCAATAAGATGGATCCCATGACTGGAGATAGCTTACATCATTTTTCATGCATCTGTGCATCCAGTCCCAAGTTCTTACTGAGGGTGACTTAACGCTTTCACTTTCATATATATTTCACTTTCATTTTATGTTTTTCTTTTTGATTAGGTTATACAGTGTGAGTAAAATGTACAGTTGATTTTTGAGAGGCAAGATACTGTCCATCTGTGTCTCCGCCCGTTCCTCCCAGCATACCACCCGAAACAGAGGTTTCTACTTCCTTAATTAAAAGCTTATTACTGTATTAAGTGATTTGGTGTCCAGCAAAACTGGGGGATGGAAACATCTGGCAAGAGACGGGACAAGCCCTGAGGATAGGAAAAAACCTAAAGCAAATCTGTTGTATATGAAGAAAGTTTTTGTTCACTGGCTGATCTGCTTCAGGAGGTTCCCCACCCATTCCCATCCTGCCTGCCCAGGAAGTTTGTCACCTTAGTTGTGTTGAATTGGTTGCTTGTGTAGCTACATTCAAATGGGGGGGAGGGTATGCACAGTAGAGAAACAAATACAGTTTACCATTTAGTAGCCCTAACTTGAATTTACTAAAAGGCAGCAAATGGGGACCCTTCAGTTTATGTCAAAGGACAGTTAACAACGGCTCAGACACTTGGCTTTCCTTCATGTGCTACAATCTTTTAAGATTTGTAAATTGTTCTCAGCATGTTTGTATGCAAGCATCCGGCTTTACCTTTTTGGTGAAATGTTCTATAGCTGGATTTTGGAAGTATTGCTTGCTTATCACTGAGAGTAAAGCTCTGTGGTCAAACATTTGGGGGGGAGGGGAGCACGCGGAACAAACACCAAACCCAAGTTTCTTAACTGCAGTGTCTTCTTAGTGGTATGTTGTTTTCATGAATTCCACACTCCACCTTCCTCTGCCTTAACTAGGTAGGACTCACTACTAGTGGGGAATTTTGTTGCCGAAGGAGCTACAGTCTCTTCATCTTGTACAACCCATGTTTCGATAGCAGGGAAATGAATGGAGATAATTGCACATAATACAGAAACATGGCTGTTATTCAGAAAGTCTTTTTTTACACCTATGGGTTTTGTACATCTCCAAACTGATTTTTTTATGGGGGAGGAGTGTATTTTGAAGAACTATTCTTACTATAAGTGACTGTTTTACTTTTTATCCCCTAAGGTGTCTGCAGAAAGGCTGAAGTTAGAGAACAGCCATTGTGACTTGAATACATGGTTTTTTTCTTCCTAAAGGATTTTACTCTACTTTAAAAAATTAAATTTTAAAATGGTAATGAATCATAGCTAAACTCTCTGGGGATGAGAGGGAGAGGAGCTGTCAAGCTTCAAACTGTTTCTTCCCAAAATTAAGTAGATGCTTTTCCAACCCTGCTAATTTCAAAGGTTCTAGTTCTGCAGACTGTTTGGACAACATATGTTTGATCTTCCTGGAGTTCTCTGCTCCTCGAGTCTGCCCTTTTTGTGGTACTGTTGGAAATGGCATTAAAAAGTGCTGGTTTTAGAAAAAGCTTGAATTATGGATGCAGTCAAATTGATAATGTATTTTCCAAAATGCAAAAGAAGGATTTTGGCTTTTAGACCAGTGAAGACAAAATGCTTGGCCTGGCACACTAGTGTACTTCATAGAAAAATTTAAAATGTGAAGTGTAGTAAGTATAAATATTTTAGCCAAAGTGGGGGGAGCAGCTGTATACTTTTTTTCTTCCCAGTTTTTATGCTAGAGTAGTGGTATCGTCACTGAGTTTCATGTATCTGCTAGCAGTCCCAGGGCCGTGTAGGTCCTGGCGTATGTGTGGCTATGTTTTCCCTGGAGGGTGGTGCCAACACAAGGCAATGGCCTCTTCCCTTGCTCCTTCCACAGTGTGACTTTGCCACACCTTGTTAACAGTTGAGCTTTTGCTCACAGAGGGTGAAGATGGCAACTGGTGGCTGTTTGGCTGCTTGTGGCTGACCGTGCCAGCTGGGTCAGGCTCCCTGATGCCGAAGAGGTTGCAAGGCTGTGCTGTAGCCAAGGTTTTGCTGTTGAGTCTGGTCCTCCTTCAGCATGGTATTGCAAACCTGTCCTGATCTATATGAACCAAAGTAATAGACTCATTTACTACATTATGCCCTAGCATGTCATTTCTTGAATCCTGGGCCCTGTTGCAGTAGTAGCCTTTTTTCCCAAAAAAAAAAATAAAAAAAGAATGTTTGGAAATAATGTGTGCTTGAAGGTAACTATGCATGGTTTCTATTAACTTTATGGTGTTTCTTGCAATTATAGAAACAGGCAGCTTTCAACTGTAAATTTAAAAAAATAATTTTTCAAAAACTTAACTTTTATATGCTTCTGTTTCCTGATAATGTAATTTTTAATGCTTCTTTAATGCAGACTTTCATTAAAGATAGAACCAGGGACCAGCACCCCCCACTCTGCTGCTTCCAGAGAAGATTTAGTAGGTAAATGCTTAATAAATGTGAGAAGGCTTGAGGTTGTCAAATGCATTATTTTTGAGTTGCGAATGTTGAAAATATTTGCCTGAGGCTAATAAAGAAGTGTGAAGTATAAACACTGTATATTTGTAATAAAAAGTCCAAAGGTGATCTGTAAAGAAATTCTTTCAAGGAATTGAGTCAGTTTTTTAGGTTCTTGTATGTATTGTGGCACTAACTTGTTCGTGTCATTTGGGGTGAAGAGCTATTAAATATTCATTCTTTGTTGTGTCTAGACAGAAGGGCCTTCATCTAAACTTTTCATGGTATAATACGCTTCCAAAAATGTACATTATTTTTGATCAATGCCAAAAGTGGTTGAAGGCAGGAGTTTCAAAACGTAGCATCAGTGGGACCTTTTTAATGCCAATGTAGCTAATGCAGCAATCTTCAGGACTTACAAAATATTTGTAACTAGATGGTCTATTTGAATCAAGTGTGTTTATTTTTAATCCTGTGCAAAAAACCCTAAAGTACAGGGTTTTTTAATGATCAATAAGAGTATATCAATGAGTTTTATTAGAGGCTCTCTCTTACAAATTGAGTTTAGGAAGTTTTGTGCAACTCTTCCACAATTTTCTGAGAAGTAACCCTGACAGTAATTCTAAAGTTACTCAGGAGTAATGTCTTTTTTTGTTCCCAGGCTCTGAAGTTGGAGCATCTCCACAAAGTGGACGGAAAAATGTTGCAGCTGAAGGAGCCTTGCTACCACCAACACCCCCTTCACCTAGGAACCTGCTACCACATGGACATAGGAAATGTCACAGTCTGGGATACAAGTCAGCATTTTATTTAACCTGAAAATCCTAAGCTTTGTGATGTATCATCTTTCAATACAAAAGCTTTGCTTTTAAAAAGTAGCATGATTTGTACACAATACTTCACTTAGAGACCAATTTGTGGCAAGAGAGCAAGCTCAGAACTATAATGGTAGTATCCCAACCAAAGAGAATTAGTCAAAATAGGAAGTCTGTGTGGCTGTTATGATAAGAATAGCCAATGAGTTAGCCAAAATAGGTTCTTTCTGAATGACAAAACCATCACTTATAGCAGCTCAATGCCAGTGTAATTCTTTCAAATTCAAACTGAAGTAATTGCTTTATTGGTATTTTTATAGTGAGACCTCCTTTGTAGACTTTCATATAACTTTGTATAGTAATGGCTTCAGGGTTTTTTCTATATAGGTGTACTTCTAATTAATATCTTGATCATTATATCATCAATTCCCTTGTCATCTTTTCAAAATGCAAGATTGTAGCTATTCAGTAATTCATCTCTTAACTTATATTGTAGAAGTTTACCTTTAATAAGCTAGAATGCAATTCTAAAGTTCAATTATGTGTTATAGTAAGACAAAAATACCTTAGGATATTGAAAGTAATTTTTAAAGTACTCCTGACTTTCTCTTTGCTCCAAGACTGCTGTGCAGTTTTAAGACTAGCAGTTCCTATAGATAATATAGTTTGTGCACAATTGCTTATGATTTGAGCCATGATTTAGTTTGGTATTCGGAACACACTGCATGCAATCGTTCAGGATGTTAAAGCAACAACTTCTGAAATGTATCAAAGATAATGTTGTAACAATTTTATCCTTGTTCATTTCTAGTTTCATACACAAAATGAATACGGCTGAATTTAAAAGCGCAACATTCCCCAACGCAGGACCAAGGCACCTGCTGGATGACAGCGTCATGGAGCCTCACGTCCCATCCCGAGGGCAGGCAGAAAGTTCTACCCTTTCGAGTGGAATTTCAATAGGTAGGAACTGTAAACATACCCGTGCAGTACATGGTCTTAATAAAGGTTTTAGCATGATTAATTGGCGATTGTACAAGCAGCGGTACTGTTCTGAAATACCAATTCTATTTTAGAACAAATTTGAGAAATGTGGGTGGAGAAGGGCAGCATAACTGTCAAATTATAAAAAAGCAGATTACTTTTTTATCCCCTTTAATGGTCTGACCTCTGATACTCCTCCTCCCCTTTGATGGGGGTGGAGGGAAGTGCAGGGCACCATTTCCTATTCCCCCCCCCCCACCCCTTATCAATCCAAATTAAAAATGTCTTGTGGTAGGATTTCTACTTAAAATGCCATATCGAATTGACAGTGAGAACTGGAAATTGCTGACAGTCTTTAAGAGCATAATTTCTAAATACTCCTGACTTTTTTCAGGAGTTGATAGCAATTTAACTTTCAGACACTTCAAAATGTCAGAATCTGCTTCATTTTGGTAAGTTATTTATCTTCATATATTTAGGGTATTCTTTTGAGAACTTCTGCTTCCTGAGTTTCTTATGCGACAGTAGTTGCTCTTTTTTCCTGTTACGCACAGATCCTTAAGGTGGAGGGAGGGCAGGGCGAGTGCCTCTCAGATCCACCTAGCTGCAGCCAGGGTTGAGAGATGGAACCTTTATCACTGTCCTTTTTCCTCAAAATTATTAGCTTGATAGAATTCAATGGTATTCAGTTTTTATGCATTTATGGTAATAAAAGATTTTTGTAGTGTTACGCATTTCTTTGGATAACTTAATTTTAAAAAATAGTTTTGCTTTTTAGCCTTCATGGAAAGAAACAAGGTCACACAGTTTCAAATTATGCTGTTTTCAGGAGCTGTTCATGTATTCTTGAGGAGAAGGCCATATTATGAGCAAACATTAGATATTTTTCCTGTGGAAAAAGTCAAATATCTAGAGGCAAAATTTTAAAAAATTACATTAATAAGTAAATCTGTGGAACTAGCTTAGACCAAAGTAGTTTGAACCTGTTCATGTCAGACAGCTTCCACTATTAAATGTGCATTGGCTGTCTCTGTTTTCTACAGGTTCTCTGCTGTGGCAAACTTTGCTATTTCAAAATCATCCAGCAGGAATGGTACTTCTCATCAGCATACAGACAGCTTGTATTCTCAGGGATTGCACAGTACAGGAGAACCAAACTTTTGTCACCTTTGTTGGATGTAGCATTGCCCTTTTCTCAGTGCAGTTTTACTGATGTTTTCTGTCTAAATATCTAATAAACTTCTCTGCAGTTGATCCTTTTTTCCAGGGTAAGTTAATTATTTACCTCCTTTAGAGCCTAGCAGGGAAAGTTTGCCAGAGCTGACAAGCAGTTTTTCATGAGGTAGAATTAAGAACCAGTCACCATCTAGACATTTTGGAGAATACAGGGTTTTTCTGCTCTGTCTCATCTCTGAATGTTTCAACTCTGTTCTCTTGCTTAGCTCAGGATGACCTTATTGACTTGATGTAGTCACCCTTACAAGTTGGAACAAAATTGCCACTTCAGAAGACTTTTATAAATCACTTATAAAACAGCAACCCTATGCATTTTGTGTAAGATCAGCATTTGTGGTTAGAACTTCCCGTCTCCCATTCTCTTCCACCTCCAGCCTCCCCATACTCAGATACTTTAGTTTTATCACTGTGTTGACAGCCTAGCATCATTGTTGTTTTTGCTGCTTCTTGATTATGAAAGTTTCAATGACACAAAAGGTTAGTAGAGGTGCTAGAAATAGGTATGGAGGAAGAGAGTAAGTTCTGGAGGCTTGCGGTATCTATTACTGAAGAATTCTTGGAAATGTAAGTTGTCTGGCATTCTGTACTGCTGTTCCAGCAGGATTTAAGGAAGTTGATTGAAGCTGCTAAGTTCCTCCATCATGTTTGAAGTAGTCTGTTTACTCAGTACTTGGAAATAGTACAGTCACTGCAGCAGAGTGGAGGTTTACAGTATTCTGCAACACAACTTCAAACGACGGTCAAGAAAACTTCTTCTGAATGTGTGTACCAAAAAGAGTGTTATTCCTCACCTTGCCCATAAATGTGGATTTAAACCTGTTGCTCTAGAAACAGGGCTACCTTTTCATAGATGTAAGCCTATATAGGACTTAACTTCTTGGATAAATGATTCCTCTTCAAAACATGGACAGTGTTTCTGATATGCCAGCACCTTGAATGTGACATTAAAGATGACTGCAATACTATATTAAATAACCCTCATGTTTTGAGGGCTCAGAGGTGTTCAGACCTTTCCAGTCCTTTCATATTGGAGGATCTGATATAATCTGCCTCTACATCAAATATCAAAAAAGCAGCAATATAACAACAGTGTCTATAGGATGTTTGTATGCAGCACTGTACTGTTACGATGCTTTATGTAAATCCTTAGAGCATGTGAGTTCGTGGTTTTTTTTTTTAATCAGGCCTCGTGTCCGAGTTGCCTTTGCTGTTAACAGATTACTGTAGTCCATTTACAATTCAGTAAAGCAATTTATAGGCATGTTATGAAGATTCATCAGAGTACTGTTTCTTTTTCCACTGGTGAACGCACCAACTTCTTCAGATATATCAGGACTCTTCCACTTGGATTTCTTCAGCTATCCCTGTGATAGAAGCTTTCAATCTGTGATAGAGATCAGTTAGAGCATCACTAGGTTTGAGATTTCATGGCTGGATGAAATTCTGTTCTGCATATAAGCATACTAAAACTGAGCAATCCAGCAATGCATGTGTCTCTAAACTAAAAACACACATTCAAGTGATGATGGACAATTTTGATTGTGTTGTGCTGGGAAAGACTGATGAACCATTCTGGGAATGGTGCATAGCATACTAAAATTTTTACATCAATGTAATTAATCTTGCAGATATGAAAGGTATTTTTCTTTGCACTGAATGATTCCTAAAGCAGCAGCAATGCAGAAAGTGACCCAGGTATGGGATTTCCTGAAAATAGGTGTATCTAACGTGACAGCTATGGTCAGAGATCTTTATCAGATTCTTTTCTTAATTTCAGGGTCTGAAGGCTGATTGTGTACATTCAACTCATTCTGCAAAAAACCTAGAACTCAAAAAAAATTAAAGATATAGCCCCTGTTACATTAATTTCTTGTGCTTGGGTCAAAACAGTTCTTGTTCCTGGAACTATGAGATTGTGTTCAGCAGGCAGTCGTATATTATGCTAGAGTAAGGGAGATGTACATCTTGGTTCTGTTGCCATTTTACTTTTGTAGCATAGGTGCTTGTTATCTGAACAAAAGTGAGCAGTCTTTTTCCAGCAGTGCCAAGGCTATCCTAATTAGAAGGAAGAAACACTTGACCAGTTGTATATACAATATGAGGTGTGAAATGTCTTGAATTCAGGAATGTAACAGGAGGAAATAGGTTATATGACTTGTGTCCTTAAAACCCCACTTTATTTCTGTTGACTGCAAAGAGACTTTTGACAGATAATCCATGAAAATGTGGACAGATGAATACTGCTGAAAATGTCTGTTTTGTGCAGGCGATCCAGAATATCTGCTTTTAGTAAATTGGGACAGATGCTTTTACTTTGCAGTGAAAGTTCATTGAGAACCCTCACTACTTGCTGTGAGTAAGTCTTAAAGCTACAAGATAGTTTTGTTCTGCAATCCCTCCCTTTTGATGAGGTCACTGTATATACTCTTTCAAAAGAGTGAGCTTGCCCTTCTGAGGTCTAAGCATTGCTCTTGGCTGGGTTGAAGGAACCACCTGCATGCTCTTACCAGCTGTTCTCCTGCATGTATTTGCCTGCTGTCACCTCCTCACCTAAAAGTAGGATAAATTAAGATGCTTTTACTAGATTGTAGTTCCGCTCAGAAATAGCATAATACTTCCTTTTATTAGTAAGATTTTTTTAAGAATACATGGTTTTCTAATACTCCCTGATTTTCTTATATTTTTAACTGTTCTTTTCTTGCTTAAGTGTACTCCTAAGCATCTTTTCAGCAATGTTCAGCTCGCTTCATTAATGTTCTCAGAAGTTTTGGATTTCCACCATTTCTGAATTTCTGAATTCTGCATTACTGAATTTCTTTTCTGAAGTTGAATTTGTTTACAACGGCTAATTGTCCAAATAATTCTGTAGAGGTAAAGGGACAGTGTAAAATAGACCCCCCTCTCTTCATATATTGCTTCTGTGTGGCTTTTCTCCTCTTGCAGCACCAAACATACAGGATGCAAAGTAATTTTGCTTAGAAGATGGTTTGGTTTTGTTGGTGTGTGGGTTTTTTTTTTAAAGGGTGCAGTCTCACATGTATACCACTTAAGAACAGATGTCAAGGTATGAACACAGAAATACTCCTCTGAAATTGAGAATGTAATTTTAGGTGTTTAAAAATTCAAAGAAAACACATTTATGGATTGTTTGTAGCAGTGTTGGATGCACACNACTCTGTTCTAACTTTGGAGTGTTTTCTTTCTCAAACTACTTATTTTTTTTCCACTTATTTATCCTAATCGACAATGATATGGATGAAAGCTCCAGAAAAACTAAGGCTCTCGAACATTTGCTTTCATTTGTGTGTTCCAATCACTTGAGAATAACTTGAGCCTTTATTCTAATGCAATCAGAGAAATTAATGCTGCAGAGTCAAAGAAAGGTATTTTAAATCAGTGTGAATTAATGTAAGAAAGTGCCTTTGTAAGAACAGTACATTTTCAAACCTAAACTGACATAAAATGCATACAAGAATATCAACATTTTAATGAATTCCTCTATTAAGTCACCATCTTGAAGTACTTGAATTCTACAAGGGATCATATTTCTCTTTAAATAAATGAAGTATAGGTGTAGGTATACAGTGTATGCATTTACTTTCAGGTTTTTGGCAGCCTATACAGTAGGGAAGAACCCTACACAGCTAATGTTTGTCTGATTCCTTACCCTGTAGTATACTGTTCAGGTGTTTAGGACTCTGAGTCATCAGCAGTCTGTGTCAGAAGATCAAAGTTCGGGTAGGGTTTCAGGTAGAAGAAATATGGTTTGTTTGTTTTAAATATTTCATTTAAATTATTATATAGATGCCTGTCTCTTGCCCTAAATGTGGATACCCTCTTTTGCTATTGTGAACTACTACTTTATTAGTGA
>WAAD01037946.1:0-14847 GCA_013389945.1 Fregata magnificens | reverse complement strand
CTCTTCTTGTCTTGGGGGAGGAACGATTGTCAATGCACGCGTGTCTGATTGAGCATGCAAGGTAGGTCTGCTTGTGCATGAACATCTGTCATTTTATCAGAAATAATTCTTACCTTACAAAAAAAAAAAGGAAATTTGCATTCATGTTGTTATAGAGCAGACTCAAGACTTTTGGCCAGGATAAACTATTTCTTCTCTTTACTTTGTCTGCAGCTTTTATCCACTGTCAGTGGGGATCATTCCATCCAGATAAAATTGTGATAAAGAGCTCTGAGATTCCTAAGAGCTTGTCCTAGGTGAATCTAGCCTGGACAGGTAGCTAGCAGCTGATCTGGCAGTTCTTTATGCTAAGTAGTTACTTTCATATATGCTGCCTGAAAATGAAAATGAAAGTGTCTGCCCATGGCCCTGGAGACGGGCCATAATCATAGGCTGAACCATAAAAGATGAAACCCTGGAGGTAAATATCAAGAGACTAAAATTCTCTTTGAAGCAAATACTGAGCTTTTATCTATTGCTGATATTTGATAGGGGGTTGGCAAGAGGCTGAATGAGTGAATATGCAAAAAGGTCAAGAGTTGTCATTCTTGATACTCAATAATTGTTTTCATTTGTTACAATCTGGTGCCTGCAAAAGAAAGGTTGTTTTTAAATGTGATTGAAAACCTGATTTGGGGTCTGCAGTGGCTCTGCTTGTGCCTATCTTATTATTGTGTTACCTGAGGGTATGGGGGAAAGGGGAGAGATGTCTTATCAGTGGAGGTTTGATGACACAGGGCTTCCCACAAATTTGACATTCAGTGGGCTTAAGCCAACAAATGTAACTTTAGAGTGGCTCACACAGCTTGTCCTTTAGTACTGCCTTCTAAAACTCTGTTGGATGAGAAATTTTGGTCAAAATGAAATAGACATTATGGAGATAAGGCTTCTGAAAATGTCATGATGTTAATAGATGGGATCAGCCCTCCTGAGCTCACAAGTAGGTTCTGAAGGCAACATTTGTTATTTCCTCATTCATCATGGGAAACCTGACTTCAGAGAGTGTGATGTCCTGGGGTTTGCATGAAAGTAGATAAGCACTATTCTCACTAAGGGTTGTTTATACCCCAGTTCTCCTGAATTTTTCGCTTTTAACCAAGTCTCTTTCAGTAGAAATCACTATCATGCATTGTTGTCTTTTTCTTTTCTTCTTTTTTTTTTTTTTAATTGTTTTGTAGCTNGAATACTGATGACCGTTGTGCTGCTATAGGGTTGTATACTTACATGAACCTATGATATGATCCCACATTTTCTTCAAAGAAGGTCTTACAGAGCCAAATCAAGGTGCTCATCAAGGAGACTACTCCCCTTGAGATTTTAGGTGCTTAATTCAACATTCAGAGTGCTTTGCTGAAAATTTTAATATATCCCTGGGTCTGAATTCATCATGCATAAGGTATTTAAGTGTGTGTATTGGTGTAAGGAATTTCCAGCCTCAGCTCAGTTTTTAAAATTACGTTTGTGTATTTTTCCAAACAGATGCCGGAGGAGCAGGCATTCTGTGTATTTGTGAAAATAATGTATGACTATGGCTTGAGGGACCTCTACAGAAATAACTTTGAAGATCTCCATTGCAAATTTTTCCAGCTGGAGAAGTTAATGCAGGTGGGGCCAGGGTAACAAATTCTTCTACTTTCATAAATGGAAATACTGGCATAAAGAAGAGATTAATGCTTTGCTTCCATAAGCTACTGGACAATAAAAACCCTTTCCTTTTAGAGGTGGGGTAGAACCAAAGCAGGGAAGTTTAATATCTGGATCCAAACATTGTGAGTCAGATTTATTTCTAATTTCTTTTGTCTTTCATATACTAATCTTGCTGCTACTCTTTGTATCCAAGCAGAGTAGGTATCTGTTTTTTTCTCTCTCTGTTTGCTTACTCTCTCTCTTCCCTATTTCATGTTGTTGCTTAGAGAGAATGTCTCTGTTCTATTAAGGCCAGAATATCTTTTGGACTGGCACCATCAGTGTCCTACTTTCTATGAATTATGTTGATGGTTAAGAGGTCAGGCAAATCAGGACATCCTGATACTTATGAAATACAAATCAAGTGTAGGTAATTTTGTAGATTTTACTGTGTTTTCAATAGGTTGCTCTTTTTTCAGATGGAATTATTTCATAGTCAGAGCAATTTAACTTAGATAAATGGCTGCAAGTTTTACACATTGTTGTTCTGACTAATAAGCAATTACTAACAGTCCGTTAAGCTTTGACCTGTGCTTCTATTAGTATAGTGAAAGCTAGCTGCTGGAGTCAGTTACCATAGATGACCATATATACCTCTGTGAGATATATTAAAACCAAACAAAACAGACCACAGTTAATTTAATGATCTTTTTTTCAGATGTCAAATTGCACGTATTTCCTACTTGATGAAGTAGAATTGCATACTAATTAATTTGATACTTAACTTTGGCATATGGTCTTCTCAATATTTACATATGTAACAAAGATTTTTACTTTATTAACTGAATATGAATTTATCATCAGTGTACAGTAGGATTATCAGTGCTTATTTTGTGTTGCTTCTATATGCTCCTAGTTAGAGAAATTGTCTGATAGAGTTGTGGGCTTTGTTGCTTTCAAGCTCTGCAAGGTGATCTCCTTGTTCTAGTATCCATTGGTTTTTATAGCAGAAGCATTTATAGCAAGACACAGCAAAGGAATAACTTAAAAATATACACTATGCATGACATAGATTTCACAACTGCTCTGCCTTTTGACTGTTGAAGATTTTGTAATTTCTCAGTATAATCTCAGTACATTATTTGATACCGTGATAGAATCCACAGTGGATATCTTACGAAAAACTGTAACCATGGGCACTGAAATTTGTGAAGGAACATATTTCCATTGCTCAAAAGAAGCCAGGATTTCACTTTGTTGTGTTTTTCAGTGTTTAGCAACCTGGTACTTACTGGCAGTGTAGATGAAGAACTCGAATTAATGAGTAATACTGAAGCATTTATTTTTTCCTTTACTCTAGGAGCAGTTACCAGACTTGTATAGCCATTTCTCAGACCTCAATTTGGAAGCTCATATGTATGCATCCCAGTGGTTCCTCACTCTTTTTACTGCCAAGTTTCCACTCTGCATGGTCTTCCACATAATTGACTTACTACTCTGTGAGGTAAAAAAAAATTGAATCAGAAAGTTCTTCCTCCCCTCCACAAATGTTTCTTCTTTTTTTGTTTCGTTTTGTTGGAGTCATTTACTGTTTAATTTCAATATGCATGTAACTAAATTATGTAGAAACCATGGTTCTCCTGAAGAGATGATGTTCAGTGAAATGCTGGTTTGGTTTTAAAATTAAAATTGTGGATTGCTTTATTCTTTGCTAAGGGATCTAATTAAGAATATCTGATGCACACATCTGTTCTTCATTTAATTTGTTAAATAATTTTTTCAAAGTTAGGAATTCTAATTTCTTGAAGATACCTAGTAGTAAAAGCCTGGCAGGCTTTTAGCGGGAAAGCTCTCCAGATTGTCTGATTCAGAGTGCCCAAAGACAGTTGAGGGTATTGCATGTTGCTTTGATGGCCTGACATTAAACATATAGTGAGAACTGCCAAACAGCACAATTGAATGAAGCTCTTTCCTTTTGTTTTTTACCCTACTATTGCAACTAAGGAACGCATTACTTCAGATACAAAATGTTTCTGTATTGTAGATATATCTGCACTTCCTTTAAAAAAAACGAACAGACTGGATTGATAGTCTGGAATGTTGATTTTGGTAAAATACTAGTACTTCCTTCTGTCACCGGGAAGTCAGGGCACTCGTGGAATTAAGCCACTGATTTCCTCTCTGATTTAAATAGGTCACAAACATTAAAAAATATAAATAAATAAATAAAATAATTGAGAATTTTAAATGCAAAGGGCTTCATGAGGATGAAACATTGTTGACTCTAGTTCATTCTGTTAATTTTTATTGTCAAGTATTTTACTTGCAAATTTTCAGGCTTGCTGCACATGCCTTGATAGTATTCATTATTAAACAAATATTGTCCACCACTCATAACTCAATATTTTTTTCCTTAAGAGTATCGCTTCTTCTGCATATTGGTGCTCTGTTATCAAAAAGAGGTAGGTTAATACCACCAGGTATCCAAGTGAATGCGAAAGGTAGTAATGGTGAAGTGATTTCACGTTTCCATATAAATACCTGAGCTCTATTTCTTTCACAATGTCTTGATTATTTTAAGTAAGCAAATAGAAAAAGCAGAAAGGTTGCTAGTTCTTCTGCTCTTTGTCCTCTTCTTTGGTCGTGCAATGGATTAACACAATCCCTTGATCACTTTTGAACTGTTACTGAGTTAATTTTCAAAATGAGCTTCTGGTGTGGATTTGATTGTTCTTTGTCAGTTCAGTTTATTACTTCATTCTGATCTTGATGTAGGCCTGCACTCAGAAATGACCATTTTAAGAGATTGTTTGTCAAGAAATACAGAACATCATTTCATAGTGGTGATTATTCTGATAGCAGCATAGTTGCATCCTGTCTGAAACTCCTGCGCTTTTTATTATATTAAGCTTAATGATAAAATATGCTGAAGAAGTCTTTTAGTCACGGTTAATATAGATTTAATATTTAGAATGAAAAAAGAAACAACTCTTAAAACATTTGCATTCATCTCACATCTGGCAGTGTTTATCTCAGCATGTCTGAAGGAATTACTCTGGGAAAGAAGGTGAAAGAATCCGAGGAGAAGGCGACAGTGCAACACTAGAGTCTGCTAGAGAAAGGGAAATGTGTTAGCATTTGTGGAGGGTAATCACATAAAGCTAAAGGAGCCTCTTTTACAACAGCTAAAAATAAACCAAAAATGGTAAGAAAATTGGTTTCAAGTGAGAAGATACATACAGACATCTTGAGAAACGGTGGGGCAGTGTGTAGACAACATACTGAGGCAACAGTGTAGACTATCAGAAAACTGCTCCTAAGATTCATGAGTCAACCAGTCTAAAGTAACAGGCACATCTGAGAATTTGTGGGAGGAGTGTAGATTAAAATCGTATTAAAATAAAAATCTAGTTGGCCCTCATCATTGAAGGAAAGTGAAATCTGAAGGCATATGGCCATAGACAGAGTAAGAAAGAAACCATTCCTTAATGGAGGACTGAAGTCATATTGTGAAGCTGTCTGTCCAGTCAGCCTCCAGAAGGAGTAACGGAGCAATCAAAAAATAATTTTTGTCTGCATTAAATTGTTCTTTACTTTATCTCTGAGCAAAGAGCATGCCTGTAATTCCAGCAACTGGAAGGAGAGAAAACAGTTGCAGCAGCTAACAGTGGAACATATTATTCTTCAAAGAAAAAATCCTCAAAAAATCGAGAAGCCTTTGAAGTGAACTTTCTCGTGTTTTTAAAAACAAGCTTCCAGCCTTCTTATTAATTTGTCATAGATACAGATGAATTTTAAATAGCCTTGAAGTTTCTTCCTGACTGTGCTTTCTCCACATCCCTGTCCTGTCTGTCGTTGACAAAATGTTTACATCCTGTGCAACTCTTTTATGAAAGAATAATATTAGGGGAAGAAAAACAGTTAAAACCATTGCTGAATGGGTGCTGCCAACTAGTCATTCCAAGGGAGCTTCTTTGGTCCCCATTAAAATATTTGAATTGTGGATGAACAATTTGTGTCAACCAAGAGTTTTTGGATGGGATTTGTCTTTTTAGTTCTTGACTGTGGCTGGAAGAGTGACATCAGTCCTTATAGGTATTCTTTAACTCTCATCCAGAGAGGAAAAATACCTGTTGGAAATCCTGCAGTTTCGCAGCTAGCCAGGGAGGCACGTTTCCTTCCCTTGCACGCGCAGTGGAACAGTAGCACTCAAGCTGGAGAGTGGACCTCCTGGGCAGGAGCATATCCAGATATGTGGAAGCCTATGAAAAATTAGTTAAATTTATGATGGAAATTAAGTTTTATTGAGAAATTTTTAAAACACCATCAAAGTGTGTGCCATTACAGCTGAGGTCTTTTCATCATTCTCACATTAAATGTGACTTGATAGAAAGAACAATTTTATTTAAATTCATGCGAATTTGGGACTTGCTGTGGCCTCTGTGTGATTGAGTTCTTTTATCCTGTTGTCTTCCTCTGACCTTTTTTATTTTTAAGCTGTCTTCAGGCTATTGAGGATGTGATTCAAGGCCCAAATTATGCAAATTTCCAGTGGCCTTAGAATATTGCCTTAATAACTGTAGGAGAGAATCTGTCACCCATCCTCACCTAGAAGTGAAATATTTTTTAATTGTTTGTATTTCCCATGACAGAAGCTTGAAGAAAATTTTGGCCTTGCAGGCAGGTACTCCACAGTGCCATGGTACATATTACAAGGCTTAATGCTTTGACTGCCTGTAATAAAAACACAGACCTCTTGATCCAGTTGAAAGTTTTCATACGATTACAGCAAACTGCATGTTTTTGAGCCTGGCTATGTAGATAAATTTTAACATGTCAGCATCAGCTGAAGATCTTTCTACAACGTTCTTCTAGCTGCCTGTTTCAACTGCTTTATTTGTCTCCTCTCCTTTTGCTGTTTCTGTTTGCATTGAAGAACAACTTTGTTGATGAAATTCAGGGTTGTATTTGGACTTCTCAGTCTTATCTATCAATATGACATTATGTTATTGAACGCTTTGTGAGCCTGCTCTGTTTTCCTGTCTCTTTTTGTTCCATTTTTAGTTAGTTATTTAAAGTTGTGCTTAGAAATAGCAACTCATATAGGTAAAGCGCATGTCACTTAGATAGAGCTGTCTCCAGTGCAGCAACTGCACCTGGGTTATGCTATAGAATATCAAACAGTTGACATTTAACTTCATTTTGCATTTTAAAATTTACAATTTAAAATGAAAGTATGTGTTTTAAAAGCACTGAATAAATGACCTTAAATAGGCATTTAGAACAGAAAAAAACCAAACCAGTTGGCAGACAATTTATAAGCATTTTTTAAATTTTCATGACTTTTTCTGCTTAAAAAAGCAAATACTTTAACTGGATGTGATATAAACAGTACTGCCAAAACTAAAGGAGGTTCAAAGCTCAAGCTGTCATTCCATTATTAACCTAGAATTTTAAGACGCTATTGGTAACCTCTGTTTTAAGTCCATCTGGCTATTTTTGTGTGCAGTTCTTGGGGATATAAAATACTTAAGGACTGTGCTTCTCTCCTTTTAAGGAGTATATAAAAACCCTACTACATGCTGCCTTTTCTGGGCTGGTACAGATATTTGTCTATTTTAGTGTCAGTAATTACATAGTCTTGTTACAAAAATTAATAGTTTGACTACTAAGCTGCTGTTCTGTGATCAAAACTGAATAGAAAGGGATGCAGCCGGTTATCTATCAATTTTGAATATGAAATAATTTAATGTTTTCCAATATAGCTAATGACAGAGAAGTGAAACTACCTTTCACAGGACCATACAGCAGCACAGTGGAAGAAATGGAAATTGAAAGCTCGATACCGTCGTTCCTTGGCCTTTATTTATCAACTATTGCATTCAGAACTTTGTATAAAATAACTTTTATAATCAGTTTTGAGAAACTATCTGTGATAATGAAGGCCGATGGGTGTTTTTATAAATCTTTTAAAATGTGAGTGACTTGGTGCTGGTAAATGGGCACCTGGTGATAGTAAAAATGTGGTACTGTGTTGTGTAGATGTGCTTCCTGGGAGCACTGCTTCATAATGAAATAATGAAAATCTTAGAAGAATTATAACTATTGGCGCTGAAGATTTGATTTCTGTATTATGCATGTCTTGCTGAAGAATGGATGTGCCAGGAAACACTACGCCGTATGGTATCACTCAGACGATAAGACCAATCGTCCCTCCATGTTAGTACTAACTGAGTAGTAGATACCATAATAGCCTGCTATTTTTTATCTGTCAGTGTCAGATATTTCTGTGATGCCTTCAACAGAGTTGAAAAAGAACAGATTAACATTTTAATTTATTAAACTTCCTCAGGAACTGTGTCAGGAACGAGCCCACTTCCTCTGTAAATCTGCACTCAGATGAAATGTGAATTAAATAAAAGATTGTGTACAGTTGTTTATCTTCTGTAGATCTATAGGGGAAAAAAAATTGAACTTTTTGGAATTACCTGTTGTTGACACGTTGTCTGCATTTGTTAACCCTTCCAGTTATGAATGTTTTAATAAATCTTACAAAACAGCAGGCTGGGCTTGCTAGAAGTAAAATCTTTTAGTAACAGCGTATTAAAAGCTAGGCTTAAATTCTAAGTAGGTATAGGTCTGTGCTTGAACTGCATGCATTATTTCAGTACTATTTATAAAAGTAAAGTCAATGTTATACATGTGAGTTGGAAAAGGCTGTGGGTGTGTGTGTTTGTTTTCCTTCTTATGAATATAGGCGATTAGACTTTGGCATTCAGACTGTGTCTTTCCTCCTGTCTATTGTTCTTTGCGTTATTCCTGCTAGAGAGCTAAGTCTCTTTCTGAAGTCTTTATCAGCCACTGCTGTTTCACGCAAAGAGGCTGGAAAGGATTTCTTTCCGAGACTGCTAGCTTTTGATTGATTTAAGAAGAAAGAGAATAGGTTGTCTCAGACTCCAGATGGAAAACTAGAATTTGAACATTCATGTCCAATGGTAGTGCTGGTTTGCTACATTCAAGCATCTGTTGACATGTCAGCCATTACAATCTTTTTTGTTGCAAAAACTTGAGGTCTGCAATGGAGTTAGCTCAGGTTTTCTGGCCCTGGATGTTTTGCTTTTATGTATTTAGATGAGTTATTTAAATCCATGCTAAAAGTAATTTTAGCGTAATTTAGCTGATGAGTACAGCTGTATTCTACTGTGGGTTTTTTCCAGTACTAGAACAGAAATTAAAGTAAAAAGAAAGAAAAAAGGATGTAGTATTTGATTGTGTGTTTGATGGATGAGGAACTTTTTAAAGGTTTTGTATATGTGTGTTTAAAACATTCATATCATAATGATAAAGAATTTTGAGTTATTTTCAAACTGGAAGTCATAACAAGTATTAGGTGTTTAGATATAAAATTTCAATCAACATCAGAAATATTGGAGGTATGTAATACAGTGTTTTGTATTGCCACAGGCACAGGGGAACACAAAACATTCTATTCACTTCTACAGTTACACAGAATTCATAAGAATTCAAGCTTGGACTGAGGAGAAGAGTATTGTAATAGACTACATCTAAGAGGTTCTTGGAGAGCCACAGGGTTTAACACAGCCCTTTACACTATGTTGTCCAGCTGTATGCATCCATAATTTATGTATCTTCCATTCATAGCTGCAGCTTGTTTATCCCAAAAATAACAAGGCTGGTGATAAAGACTCAGCATGAGCAAAGAAAAAAGTCTCACAACAATCTGCAATTCAAGATAACTTATGTGAACAGAAGGTACCTTTTCGGTGATGTTGATAAATGTTGTGGTCCTAAAATGATGAGGCTGCTTCTGTTTCAGAAAATGTTCTAAGATACAGGTGAAAAGTTACCGAAGATGAGGGACCTATTTGAATGACCTAGTTTGTGCCTTAGAGGGAAGAGACATCTAATGCCATGTCACAGTATGTCTCTGAATTATTTTCCCCATTGCGACTGAAATATTTTAGCCACTTACTAGTTGATGTTCACTTGGTTGATTTTTCTAGGAATACAGTAAATTTCCATAATGCTTACTTAACACGAGTGCCATCTGCTGTATTTGAATAGCATCATATTCTAAGCAGTCTTGGCAGTCCTCAAAATCCTTCAGAAATAACTGAGGGGAAGTATCACAAATGGGAGAGTGATATTCCATGAACAAATCCAGGAAGCTAAGCTAATTCGGGGACTGTTTTTAAAAAAGAGAGTGGCGCCTCTGCCAAAACACTTTCCATTACTTCATGCTTGGAATCTGAGACCGTACTGAATTTTTTAATTACATAAAATCAAAACGTGAACTTTGCATTTGAGTGAATGTGGGGAAGGGAGACTGAATGTCAAGGTGCAGAGAGGCAAGGGCCAGGACTCTGTTGTGGCAGAGGAAGGGAGAAGATGAAGAATGAACACTGGGAAGGAGATTAGATGGAGTGCAGGGAAGCAGGACATTGATGCAACGTGGGCACGCATTTTCTTTGTGTTACGTGACTACATGTAGAGGGAAGGAGATATGGCTCTCTCTCAAGAGATGTTCTGAACCCCTCATCTTGTCTCCTCTCAAGAAGATTGGGGTCTGGAAGATTACTGCTCCTCTGAGCATTTCGAGCAACCGTTCCCTGTTTCCATATGAGAGCAGGAGGACCTGTCTTATCTACAGAGATATGAGGCCTCTTCTTCTGCCCTGCTTGTATGTATGTGGTAAGGCCCTTGACGCCTAGTGTGGATTCAGGCCCTCTTCTTTGTCCCCATATTAATCAGGTTTGGAAAGAAGGAAAGGAATGTCTAAAAACCCTGTAACTTAAACCTCTGAAAATCAAAAAAGTAGTGTTAGTGTATTGCTTGGTCAAGCAAATGGAGAAAGCATGCTGCTGGCCCATAACCAGCTGCCTGTGAATTAGGAACATGCCACTGCAGAAATACCCAATGTCAGGGAGCAATATGATACCTGGAAATGACTTAAAATTCTGTGGCTGTAATTTTTATTCTTTGAGAACAGTCACAGAAGCTGGAGAGGAAAAAGTGCTAATCTCATAGCACTCTTTACCTTCAATCAGCCATAGCAACATCTCAGCAGCAAATTACGTGAAAATCACTCAAAACATGTAAATATTCACTAGCACTCCTAAATCCCATTCATTTCTGTTAAAAGTAACCAACCAAACAAAATTTAATGCAAAATCGTACTAATACAGGTTCATGGTTGTGTGGTAGTATTTATCGTGTGCCTTTTCATGCTGCAAAATACAGAAAAGTGGCACAATGAATACTGAATCCCATGGTGCCATTTTTACCATCTCCCTGGTACCTGCTGATCTAATAATTCAGTCAACTGGTTTTAATTGGGTTTGTGTATTATTCACAGCGTCATAGTATCAGGATGGAGACTTCTGTATTTTCTTTTCTTATTTCTTGTGTTATAACATTTCCTGTTGTGAGTTATTGTAGTAGGCAATGTATATGGAGTCACTGGGGAAAGCCCAGCCTAAGAAGTCGACTATACCTTATGTGTTAGCAGTAAGATCTCTATGCAATTTGTTTTTTTCTTTTTTTCTTCTCTCTAATGTAGCTGTTTAGTAAGCAAGCTGTATCTGTTGCTTATGCAAAGCTTTCTGGTTCGTGTTGTGCCTTATTTGAATGAGGGTTAACCCTTCTTTTCCTTAGTTATCTTGTCATTGAACTAGAATAAATGTGCAAGCCATACAAACTATATCTGAGTAAAAGATGTTAATTAACATGCATATCCCTGCAAAGCATGCTCCAAGTCTGCGTTACTTACAAAGAGAAATTTGAGCTTCAGACCATGTATTTATGCTGTCAGCAAAATAAATACATTTGTGACATTCCTAAAGTTTATTATGTGCTCTCAACATATTAGAGTTGCCAAACAAATGTTTTGCTGGAAGCAATCCAAAACATAAATAGAATTTTAATTCTCCTTTAGAGTTTGTAACCCCAATTACCCTCTGTAGCTCCTTTGAAAGAGTGTGCAACTGAACACATAATTATTAAACACTTTCGAATTACAAAACAATGTCAAATTAACTTCAGTTGAATAGCTAATCTCTCTTTTAAAAAAATGAAAAAATCAAGTTATTAGAAAGCTGGAACAGATTAACTGGTTCTCCGGATGGCATGTCATGTGAGTCTTGAGACTTCTCAGACCTTAAGGAGATGCTCAGTTGACTTTCATATATATCTTCTTTACCTGGTGCTGAACTTTAGAGAACATTGTATCAGTATCTTCATTGTTTCCTCCTACATGTCATGCATATCTAGGAGCAAAACCACAGATACAGACGCTAATATTAAATGAATTTTTCATATATTTTTGAAGAGATTAACTTCCTTTTATTTGTGAAGATGATGCATAGGGCATTGCCCTATAAGCAGAGGAAGGTCTGTCAGGTGGTCTGGGTTGGAGAGAGGGAGATGCTAGTATTTAATATAGCCTACCTTCTCACAAGATTTCTGTCATTAAAGAAAAGCTTTAAAATGGGAGATAATTTCCAAAGTTGTCCCCTATGCAAATGTTGTCCAGATACTACATGATTAAATTGTTTGGCCTAACTCTTCTGCCAGCTCCATGCTATGCTGTTGAGCTTTGCTAGTAGCAAGTGTTAGTTTGCTGCCCCCTTAACTCCCTTTTTTCTGGTCTCTGGGTAGATTTTCTGGGTCAAATGGATAGATATGCCTCCTCCCTTCTAAAGGAAGCCATGAGCATCCTTTCTGTCACAGAGATCTCCTTGAATACAAACTGGATCCTACAAAATCAGGTCTTTACCATTCTCTGTTTGTTCTTTGTTCCCAATCTTCTTTTCAGGCCTTTTCAAAAGTCATTTTGTTTCAAAGTGCAGGGGGAATCAAAGTGAGGACTCCTCAAAGAGTTCTTCTATCTGCAGAAGGAGTCTTGGCCTCAGAGAGAGTTAAGGGACTGTGAAAATCTCTCACCAGAAGAGACTTAACATAATAAGATTTCCACTTATTTTAAGCCAGCCTTAATTTCAGTGCACATGTATCATTTCTAGTTGAAGTCTTATGAGAGATAGTTTCACTGTTTTGCCCATGAGAATGTTACCTACAATCTGTCAGAAATTATGGTCTTTTGACCTATAATTCAAGTACGCAGATGCTTCCTATGAAGGGCAATCTTAATGAGTTAAATGGTGACCTACCAGATGGTGAGTGTTCATCCCAGCACTATCATCCCAGTAGGTATAAAGGGTTCTTCTGCAAAACTATGCTCTTTTTTCTTGAGTAAGTGCAGTCCTATGCAAGTCTTTGTAAAGCAGAGAACAGGCAGTGTGGCAGTCAGNATGACCTTTGGTTTTAAAAAGTAATTATCCAAAGCTTATTTAATATGGGCTCCCTTCTCTTTCCCCCTGTGGATGATTTGTATGTACTTTCATGTGTCCATTATAAAATTGCTGGAGGGATATTGCTAGCAATGATTTATATGTCTGGTGCACATTGGTATTTTTGGTCCTTCTTCTAAAATAGATGGAGAAGTTTAAGCTGAATCTTATAAATCAGTGTGTGGTAAATGAAGTAAGATTTTAAATAAGAGATTGTGGAAAAATGAGCTGAGCCTTCTTTTTCATAATCATAATCATTAAACTTGGCTATGTCAGAATAGACTTGCATGCATTAGGGAAAAAATAACTCAAGTATGTAGATCAGTGGTTATAAAATGTGTTGTTAAAATGGGTGGGTAAGGCATTGCATTTGAAATCTAAAGCATCTTGCTGTAAATCCAAACAGGAGTAGAAGCCTTACTGTAGATTGCCAGATGCCACTTCCAATTCATTCAGCTGTCAAGGTCNATTCATTCAGCTGTCAAGGTCATTCAGGTCTAGCAAGTCCAAGCTGGTCAGCATGAAACTGCAGCAACTGATGCCTCAGGTCTAAAATACTGCCTTGATTTGGGAGTTACCTCTCCCTCTGAGGAAAGAGGAAGGTGCAGATTGTTTTCTGTTGCCAGGAGTAGTGGAATGCTGCTTAGGACAGCTGTATACAAAGTTTTTAAGTCCTTTTGGTGTTCTGATTTCTGATTCTGCGTTGAACAGGTTATCTCAAGTAACATGAGGGAGTCTGTGAGCTGCCCCTTGTCCAGTGGGGCTAGAAAAAGAGCTGGGTATTCTCAAGGCAGGAGGAAACCTATTTCTGCTGCATTTGCTATCCATGTGAAGAATGATCATATAAGAGGAGTACCAGGAAAGAGTTTGATTAGTTTCAATTCAGGAACAATGTGAGTTTCAGGCAGATCAGAACAAAATTATTTAGAAAATAAATGAAAACTTTTTGGTTTGGTTTTGGGGGTTTTTTTTGGTAGTGCCAGAAAACACACAGGACACTAATTCCTCAGTTATCCAACAATTAGACATAATACTCATAAAATAACAAAATCGGATCAATCCGTTAGTTAAGAAGAAAACACGATGTTTTTGATGGCTTGTGGTTTTGCCTCTCACATAGATTGTATGTTCCTATCAAATCCTCTCCGTTAGGAAAGAAAAGTTGTTAATGTCATGACTGTGTGGAATGAACTGTTGACTTCAGATTGATATTTGGAATAAAACTGAGAGTACTATGAACTTATTTTTCTGCTGCTGGTGCTCTAGTATTATCAGTGTCATGACTGAAATTCACAGCCATACATTTTTTCTATTAAAAAGAAGTATAAAAAGCAAAATAACTGTTGTTGTACTTGAAATATTTGTTATCCCATGTGGAAGAAGGATTTCCTATTAATGAAGCAAGGTTCAGTCCTGCTACAATTGTGACCTCTAGTGGAAAAAGTCAGTTTGTTATCATAATGATTATGCATCGAATTGCAAAGTAATTCACAGAATGTTGCAGTATTCATTATGTCTAATGTCGTAGCATTTCCAAGACTCATTAATGGTAAAATCCCTTCAAGGCACCATACTATCCATGTAAAAAAATACAATTTCTTCCCAAGAATGCCTCTGAAAAGTCTCTGCAGATTTTTATAAAAGCTAATTTTTATAGAAATGCGGTCTCGGGCTTCCAGGAAGAGGCTTGGAAAAATACTCAACTGCAGAAACAGAAATTTCTTGCAGAAGGTTTCCTTATAAAAAGTCCTGTTGTTATCCCACAACAATATGTATTGCAGTGACAGTATTACTTGTGTGGAAATCTGTTGAGATG
>WAAD01037930.1:10393-23585 GCA_013389945.1 Fregata magnificens | reverse complement strand
GCAGCATTAAAATAATTTTATTTGCTTGATGAAAAGTGAGGCTATTAGTGAGACTTACAGGTATCAGACCTGAAAATTGACTGACAGCCTACTGAGGACAAGGAACCAGATCAGGCCAAGCTCAGGTATACTCACAGCACTAACAGGGAATAAGAAACTTACTCCTGTAATACATTGCTTACACCTTCACTTGGGCAAAGCAGAGATAAATCAGCTGCAGACTTCAATTAAAGCATGCAGACAGAACTTAGGAAAAAAACTTGTACAAATTTGAAGAGTACGCTGTATCAAATAAAAAGCCATAGTAAATTGCTGTCATCAGGAATAAGAAAGGAAATGAAAAGAAACTGTCCCAGTCATCCCCCAGAGCTCTACGTGATGCAGTACAGCTGTAAGTTTCTCCATGTTCAGAATAAGAATTCTAATTTCTGGAAAAAATCAAAATATAAATTTAGTCTGGTGATGATGTGGACATTCTTCTTCAATAGAAGGCCAGAACATATTCTACACACTTGTTTTCAGCAACTGAAATCTACAGTGGAACACAGTCAACTCATTTAGACCTATGCTTGACATACTGAACATTATACTATTCAGAACTAGAGAGCATTTTTCCTTAACATCTATGACGTGTTCACAACACATGTTTATATTACTAATTTGACAATACTTAAATTAATGTGTGTATTTGCTCAGTTGTTTTGCATTGCTCTAATTTAAAAAGTCAATAGGTTTAGCAATTGTTAGTATTTATAGAAGAGCTCCATCCCGAGAAAAAAAATGCAAGTAAAAGTGGCTTAGAAAAGGAAACCTGCGAGAGAGAGGTGAAGGATCTGAAAGAGTGCAAGAGCTGATAATTCTCTTGATACATGAAAGGTAGTTATAAAAAGATGATCATCTACTGCTCAATGTATTCACTAGAAGGAGGACTGGAAGAAGCACAGGAAATATTAATTAAATCTTACAGTGAGAAGAATTAGAACATATATTATGATAATTCAGTAATGGATGGGAAGCCAAGCAACAGACCCACTAAGAAGGCTGTAAAACCTTCTTTACCAAAGAATGAAGCAAAATTTACGTTTTTACGTAAATTTAAAATCAGCATGTAAAGAATTCTCATATCTCTTCTTAGCTATCAGTTCATCAATAACATCAGGTAACACTGAATCTTGGGAAACTCTCCTAACAATTGCNATTACAGTTTACTGATTGCTGATGATATTT
Source organism: Fregata magnificens (assembly GCA_013389945.1). Taxonomy (NCBI): domain Eukaryota; kingdom Metazoa; phylum Chordata; class Aves; order Suliformes; family Fregatidae; genus Fregata; species Fregata magnificens. Next base: position 22,358 of record WAAD01037930.1, on the reverse strand, counting down.
AAGCAATAAAATGCTGCGTGTGATCTCCACACTCTAAAGAAATCCATAAAATCTATCAGATATTCTATATTATGAAGTGCTTCATTCAGATAATTTTTTTTCCTCTGACTGCTGAAACTTAATTAAGTTGTAGTTCTCATTTTCTTACAAATGAATTTCATTTTCTTGGAAACCTTTATATGCAATTAAATAGCTGTTGCAATGTCAGAACATGTGCCCAGGATTGCTCAATTAAGTCATTGTTATTATTCATACATAATATTATTATATCTGCACTAACAAGATACTTGGCTGAAGGCGTAAGTGTCCAGGCACCTTCTGTTTTGTTTTTAAATGTACATTATTAAGCAACTGTGAATAAATAACTGCTGGCAGATAATCTTTACAGAAATGGCCAACAGCTTTCATAAGAAGAAGTCCAAATAGATTGTCAACAGAGATACTAAACTCTGATCTACAAAACATTTTTAACCAGCATTAAGTCTTTTTTTTTTGGCTTTTGTTTGGGTAGGGAGACCTGAAACTGAATTTCAGGTTCTGGAGCATGACCACTCACATATTAACCAGGGGTATGAGTTTAATTTTTCTTAAGATTTAATCAGCAAGTTGCAGAGGTATTAAGAAAAGTAAGAACCCAAATTATTTTCTTCTATATTTCACCTCTCAATCTCTTGGCTTTTGTGATACTGCTATGAAACATGTACTCCAGTTGCCAGTGACTATAGAGGACCTGGATTTTTAATGTCAGGGCTGCAACTAGCTTTCCTAATTCAGACACTCTTTGCATAACCTAAAGAATGAAAACATTTAATTAAGAACATTTAATATCCCACCTTATTCACCACCTCATCTTTAATACACAGGCTATATCTGAGGTTGAGTTGGACTTCAGGATTTACTTACACCACTAAGTCACTCAGGGTTGTGAAAAATACCCTTCTGAATGAGATAGTTGTGTTGGTAAAAGTGCTACTGTAGATGTCGCAATACTGATACCGGCAAAAATGAGGCACAGGTTGTCTCACTTGAAGAATTAGAACACGCATGACTGCAAAAAAATCCCCTCCTAAGCCAGTTGAAGATCCATCTGTACCTGTTTATCTATACAAACTCTTTAGAGTTTCTTACAGAAGGAAGAATACCACAACAGAAAAGGCCTTGATCCTGGTCCTGAAGGTCAAAAAAATGAGCAGTCAGACCAGCAGGGAGACCAGTCTGCAGCAAATCCTTAGATTCTTTAATTCATGCTGTCAGTTACCTACCAGGCATTGGTTGCCGTAGCTATAGCTCCTTGGTTCCTGTGTACTGCAGTAATACAATCTTGAAGCCACAGAGGCATGAAAACTGCAGAGATCTGTATCAGAGATAAACAGCCAAGCCTTTGGGTGTTTTGGCCAGTGATACTACCTGACATTTAAAAAAAAAAAAAAAAAAAATAAAATNAAAAAAAAAAAAAAAAATCATAGATTAAAAAGAACTTTTATCTTGCAAATGTCTTGGATCAAGGACTACACCTGCATGCCATTTTCTCCCAGGCACATAATTGCTTTCCCAGTGCATACAAACTGCCCATTCTAAAGAAAAGAAAAAAAAAAAAAAGATCAATACTTCAAAAGAGCAAGACTTTCAGAGACATTAAGAACTTAACAGCTAATACTGTCTTGTTTTGGCTGCAGGCTTTAATTCTGACAACTTTTCAGATCATACTGTTCAGCAATTTAAAAACAAAGCAACTCCCCTAAATGATAAGACTATAAATTATGGGTTTGATTGGCTTAAGTTCTAATGCAATAATTTTATTGTGCCTGGTGGAACTGTTAATTAAAAATGTTAAAACACTGTCCAAACCAAACAAAATTCTCTAGATATTTTTGGCCACTTTTCTGGCATTGACATTTCCACTGACTTTGATGGAGCTACACCAGTTTATATCAGCATTCAGCTCCCTAAGTCCAAAACATTATTTTACTCATTTCATAGCATTAAGTGATTTATATTATCAAGTACTAGATTAGTGCAGTTGTGTTAGCTGTAATAAACTATGATGCAAGTTACTCTTTTTTGCTCAGACTCCCTCTTTTGCAAAAGTATTTTGAAGCAGGGAGAAAACATATTAATGTAGCATAGATTCTTATGCAAAAACTAAGCAACCTCATACTCATGGATCAATTTGAATGTCACATCATATGTTTTAATTCCTTTTATCCCCTAAAACGGACAATACCAAGCAACTTGCCATGGCCACTAAGAGATGTCAGAAGCTAAATAATGCTGAGATAGCTCATTCTAGAAGAACTAATAGCAACATAAAAGCTAGAGCACAATCGGTGAATACATTATTAATGATGTTTTCTTCTCAAATCAGCAGATGGATACTGAACGGCTCAAGCGACTGGTAATGGGATACACAGCTTTTCATTTCGAAGTAACTGCTTCAGATCTGCCTCATGTCGATCGTAACTGAAAGTTACTATTTGACAGGTATTCAATAGCCAATATGTAATAACCAGTCTTTGTCTAGCTTTTCCTGTACAATCTGGTTAACAAAGCTGGCATGCTGTTTTCAAACTCAGGGTTGAGTAGGCCAGAAGACTTGATTATCCTTTTATGTCTAACGGTTCAGCCCTTCAAAACAAGTTTGAAACCCAGGTGCAAGTGCGACAATGGACTTAGCACATATTACACTTGTTCAGTGGTCAGTTTCCATTAGCGTCTATCAGGTATTTTTTCAATGACTAAATTAACTTTTAAACAAAAAACCAAAGAGAAGAAAATGAACCTGAGATGAACGGAAAAAACTAATGTAATGAGACAGACTATTGCTTTCACAAAGCCTGGCATGAAGGACATGACGTGTTCTTCTTTTTTATGCTCAAGGCAAAAGAATTTTCAGTAGTGATACAAACATACAGTATGGATGCAAAATATCTGTATTGTCAAAAAAGCATTAATAAATTGACAAAAATCAAGTGACTGTAACTCCCTTTTGCAGGAAGCCTAGAGAAGGCTGGCAGCTGGCTGGCAGCTACTGTTCTCAGTAAAGCTTACCATGTTCAGTGGTCTCCATGAGCTTTCAATTTATTATAGGGTTTTTTCATGTTTACTGAACAGAACCACACTTATGTTTTCATGGAACCCAACTGAAAATGGTAGGGTTTCAAACAAGACCCAAAGGCTGCCTATATCACCTGGAATCTGACAGCAAAATTGGTCGTAATGTAGAAGCACTTTTCCTTTGAAAAGAAAAATACCATCAGGGTATATTTGGAGTAAGCCTAGCAATAGCCATGTGAGAAATAATTAATCAGTTGTTTTCACACATAAGGTCAGTATCATATGACAGTGTTTTTAGTGAGAATGTTTTTGAAAATATATCAGGCATGAAAGGGAATTATACTAATAAAAGAGCTGCAGACATTTAGCTGTAGGTCATAGAGTTGTTGACTCAGAATTGTTACAAATACAACTATATTACCTCCTTGAAAACCATGGACATTATTGTCAAGTCTAACTTCTCTCAGCTCAGTACAGAACATGAAGACGGATGCTAAAGACAGCGCTCTGACAGGATTCAATCCTTTAGGTTAAAGATGGCTGAACACGTAATTTAAATCTATATCACTGTATACCTATACAAACCCATTACAATCATACTTCAATAGAATGATTGAAACTTACTTTGTTTTTAATATTATTTGTTATCACTGTTATTAGAATCACACTTACTTTGTATTTAATATTATTTGGTATCACTGTTATTAGAATCACAGTCAAGATTGCCTCCCTCCCTATTCTAGGCACTCTAGAGACAAACTGCAGTAGACAAGAGACATAAAAGGTACGACAAAGAAACAGAAACACAGAGATTAACTTGCCAAAATCACACTGCAAATCCATGGTCAAATTAAGAATAGAATCCAGATCTTCCAAATCCCAGTCCTTTGCTGAGCTCACAGAGTATTCCCCTGGGCTTTTTCTAAGACATTTTTGTTAAGACATCAGTGTTTACCAATAGCAATTAATGTTAGACCATAAAAAGACCTTTTAAACACAAAGCAACTGAACTTACTACCTCTCAGAAATCCACTTCCTCTGTAACATTTACAGAATAACCAGAAAGTTGGCTAAGAGGCTCTTGAATATACAATATATATTCAGAGTTCACTCAAGCCTGCAACAGCCTGTTGGGCTAGGTGGGTATAGTATACCAGCTTCTGCAGCCAACAGCATGCACAGGAATGCAATGGTCAACATCATAAATGATCAACTTTACCTCTTCAGACCAAATGACACAGGACCTATACAGCTGAGCAGCCTGGAAATGCACAAAGCTTGAACTCACACATCTGAGTGACTATTTGCATCTCATAAGTAATGTATACATAGTAAATTTTTTTTTTCATTGTACAGCTTTTGATCATTTTCCTCTCATTCTGGCTTCAAGCCCACATCTTGTGCATATAGCTAATTTAGCATTTAATTGAATAATACTATTTATGAAGCATACCATTAGGGAAGTACATAGCAAAACCAGACCTTTCTCTGAAAAGGACATTTCCGTACTAGCATTTTGTACACAGTGCCATGATACTTCAGCCTTGAGTTAAAACCTCTGGTTGGTTCCATAATACAAGTAAATAATAAAAAAAAAAATCTTAAAGATTAGCTATTAGTTCATCTAGTTTCCAACAGTTTAGATAAATATTAAAATGCCTTAACATATTTAGCAGAACTAAAATTCAAATCCAACTTAGTAAAGTAAGTTGCAAAAATCCAATTAACTTGGGGTGAGGAGTAGAATTTCTACAGAAATGTATGTAAAGAATCCTTTATTTATATATCTTACACACCTTACCTCATTTATTTACACACCTCACTTACCTTATTACCATTATCCTCTTCACATATATGGAAGAAGCTTTAAATTTAAAGTGCCATGGGAATTACGGACAGGCAGTTACCAATCTGCTTCTTTTATATGCTAATAACAGGGATTTTCCATTTCAATTTATATTGAAAAGCAGTTAACTTTAGTTCAAATGCCTGCTAATTCTTTCTCTGAAACAAAAATAAAGGAGTCCAGAAAGTAATCTGGGCATTTATTCTATAAATTAAAAAACACAAGATAGGGAAAGGGCTGCCCATAAAACTATCTTGGCAGCCCCTGTGAAAGGAAGGGAAAACCAGCTCTCACAATTGATTCTTGAATCAATGTTACACGTATATGGAACACTGCTCTAAACAGACGAGAAACATATGAACAGAGAGTCTTCTGATAAAGTTGGAAAGAAACGTGTAGGACAGCAATAAAAGCAAAAGCAGATACATACAGCATGCTGGAGACATGAGCTGTTTTGTGGAAATTAAAATCTATAAGAACAGCTGTGATTAATCAGCTCTGCTCACATCAATAAATGCCATTTTCATGGACAGGAAAAAACTGTGGACAGCAAAAAAAGCATAAAGTTAAAAAAAAAAAAGGTGAACCTCTTTGCAAGGGGAATGCATCAAGTATAAAGATCATCTGTCATGTTTCTGTGGAAGGCATGCAGGCAAAAAATCTGTGTCAAAGGCCTTATTTTTTGACTTCTTAGTAATTGTCTTCCCATGCTGTTGTCTCTCAGTACTTTTATTCACCTGCCTGGTGTTCAAAAGAAATCCTAACATGCCTAAGAAATGACGATATAAATGTAAATACAACTCATACCTATGCAGAATTCTTAAAATAAATACTGGAGACAAGATGCAGACAAAATTAACTTTGGGGCAAAGTCTGTACAGGCATACCAGACAGTCAGTGCACAGCATGATATAAATACAGATGGAAGAGAAATCTGTAGTTAAGTTTGCCTAACACTTCCTATTATAAGGTTCTAGTTTGAAATGCTTGTAAACTTTGCCAGTGTTTAATTGCTCAGTCTAAATTCTTTCAGAGTACCTGATTTTTTCAAACCTTCAGTAAAAACAGAGCTGACACCTTCTAAAATGTGACTAAGCGAAAATATTCTGGTTTGCTGAAGTTGACAAATGCTTCTAACTCTTATGTTGAAAAACTGAATCTAGAATTACGGACTCGGGAGTTTTGCCATCCAGTAGAATCTACAGCTGAATTACAGACCAAGGGTCCCAACATAACACATAAGGAGATTTTGAATGCACCTATACTATCAGTTTGAATCATCACCTGCTTTGCTCTAAAGTCCTCTTCATTAGCATTCACCCTGTGCGCATGCTTGATTATTCCTGGAATACCCTTTGAAGCAAAGTAACAAGGCTTCTTCCCAGAAAAAACCTAGAAGCCATTCAGCAGCTAGATAGCTCTAGGAAATGGTTTGAGTACGAAGTCTCCCTCCACTTGGTTCAATCCTCCAACATCATCCTTGCAAGCCTTTTGCCTGGCATGCCCCCGTACTATGCCTCTCTGGTAACATGCTATAGTAGCAGATACGTGGTATGCTGCAAGCATTTCTCTCCTTACCTTGGACAAACAAAAAAGGGTATTAATTATTAAAGAACCTTTCAAAATTGTTGTCTCATATGCAAAGATAGGCTTCACGGTGCCGAGACGAGGTCAGTGTGGCAGAGGACTCTAGGCTGTCACAGCCCTTGAAGAAAGGGAACCTTGACTGCAGGAAACACCCTGACTACCATCAGAGATGTGGTAGGGCAGCTTGATGCTGAGCGATTTCAGTGTAGCCCCAGGCAATAATACTTAAAAACAATCTTTATCCATCTTAAGGTACACAGTAAGAACTGGCATGATCACAGCATGTGAGCGCAGCAGAGGAGCAGTATTTGTGCTCCGTGTGTAGGAAGGCTGCGGAAAGGCCTGCAGAAGACTGCAGGATCCCTCCAAACACTGCACGGTGTAGATGCAGGCGGCCTGCCCTAGGGGGAGCAAGCCAAAAGCTGTGTTGATGGAAGCTATTCCTTACATTCCGACCGGGAGGCACGGACTGCTATTGAAGCAGATCACAAATCCAGCATATTCGTCACTTCAGAAGTTGGACACTTCTGAGCATACTCGGAAGCAGACCCTCACGCATCTGCAAACTTATGGTACTTGCAGGGTTAAGTCCTGAGTATGCCTTCTGAGTATGTCTTTCAACTCTTCCCACACTGAGATAAAAATATATAGCTATATTAGCTATGACAAATCCTAAAAAAGGCAGAAAAAAGTATGAAGTGTTGAAAGAGAAAATCCTATATGGCATCAACAGGAGGTACAATTAATTGGATCTCTTCATTTGTTCTATAAATACCAACTTAAAATTGATAAAAATGAAAATGTAGGAGTCTTAGCTGCAGTCACCTTTATGTTACTAGTCTCACTCATCTGATACAAAATTAATCTTTCCTTTGATATCATGTGGGAAGAGGGAATGGTAGTATGTGAATAGGAACATTGAACTTAATGCAGCAAAAACCTGGAATCAAGAAAGACTGCTAAAAATTGCACCAAAATACACCATAAGAATACTTGCATACAAAAAAAGAGATGAACTATCAAAAATAAACTTGGCCCTTATACCCTCTGAATGTTAGGGACTTCCAATAAATTTTAAACAGATTATTATATCATATTTTAAAGTATCTCTCAACTCATTATAAACACAAAAAATAAAACTACAAAAAATAGTGGAAACATGAAAGCAGACATCCTAATTTCATCTGTGTTACCAGCAGAGTTGCACCGCTCTCTTTATTTTCCTGGAAAGATTCAACTACATGACATGCAGCAAAAGTCTTACTTTTATGATCTTTTTATTTGCTTCACTGAGGCAGAAGAACATCAAGTGATTTGTACGAAGTGTTTTAAGGTTACTGTTTTTGTAATTCCCACCTCTATGGAATTTGGGTACCAGCACCAAAGTACAGGCACTTTTCATAGGAATTGGCATTCTGGATAAGAAAAATGTTTCATCCGGCTTAATAGCCTGTCTATTACTTTGACCATCATCTGAATGCCCACATGTAGGTAATTTTAATACTGAATAACGATTGTGCAAACTGTGGCCACAAACAGATGAAATGTTTTAACTATCGTCAGATATTATTAGATATTTTGTTATATATTATTTGTCCAGAATATTATTGAATCTCCACACAGCTGCTCGCTCACTTACCCCTAGTGGGATGGGGGAGAGAATCAAAAGGGTAAAAGTGTGAAATTTCATAGGCTGAGATAAAGACAGTTTAATAATAATTTTAAAAAAAAGAAAGAAAGAAAAAAAGAAAACAACAAAGGAGGAAAAAAAAAAGAAAAGTGATGCAAAAAACTCACAAACAATTGCTCACCACCAGCCAATCGATGCTCAGCCAGTCCCCAAGCAACAGCAGCCCCGGCCAACTTCCCCAGCCCTCCATCCAGTTTTATCACTGAGCATGATGTCAAATGGTGTGGAATATCCTTTTGGTCAGTTGGGGTCAGCTGTCCCAGCTGTGTCCCCTCCCAACTTCTTGTGCACCTCCAGCCTACTCGCTTACCTCAAAAGAGTCTTACTTTTATACAGCTTTGAATAAATTATTTTGTAACCTTTACAACACAGCAGATGATGACAGCAGGGCATCCAACACTAATGGATATTAAAAGAATTGAGGAGCATTAAAGCCTTACAATTTCAACTGAGAACAGCCCAAGAATTATTTAGTGTAGTTCAGGGTCAGCAGAATAAATCCATGCTAGTGGAGAAGGTTTCTGAAAGATGTTTAAGCTTTTTTATGAAGTCAAATATACCGGCTTTGCAGCTTTTGATGCTAGGCTGCATAGGAGCAGAGTCTATAGCAGGTACTGATGAAGTAGTTTATTCCCTCAGTTAGTTCCTTCAGACATAATCTGGCAGTTTTACTACTCCTGACAGGAAAGTTACCTTAACTAGTAGCTTGGCCTGCACAAGCATGGAAGAAGTGTTTCAATTTCAACCCATCTATTCCAGCCTCTTTACTGCCAGTGGTGCTTCAGTTTTCAGTTCTCTCTTTACATTTGACACAGAGTGCGAGAAAACAGAAGAGATCTGCTTCAGTCAATAAAGCAGTGTTTTGAGAAACAGCCTGCCAATGTTTGACAATTATGTATAATGATGACAGTTCACTGGCTTCTCAGACCTTGTCCACAAGCGCAGTTGCATAGTTTCTGTTGAGCCAAATTAACAGCTTGCTGGCAAAAGGTCTCACTGTCTCCCGTCTTCCCTCCTCAGTTAGTTTTCTGCCATTTTATCATGTTCAACTGGCATACCACCCAATTAAACTACAGAGAGAGTGCATGGAAAGCAGTAAAATCATACAACTGGGGATGGAAAATGTTATCCCTATCATAGTGACAGTGATCTGTTCAATAAACTCAGGCCAGAGCATGACTGCTCAACTGCTGTTGAAAAAAAAAAAAAAAGAATATGCAATACAGCTGGAAAGGACTAACTGTGTAAGTACTCCCTTTTCATTGGCACGCTGGACACTTGGCCCAGTTTCAAGCTATTAAATATTATCCAGGTGTTTTACACAAGACCTGAAATTATTTGGTGATTTAACTTTTGCAAGGTTAGACAATTTAATCAATACAGTAAAAAAATGCAAACTGGTAGCTATGCTACATGCATTAGTTTTTACCAATTTAATTGGCAGAGATAACCTAATCAGTCTGAATCTGTTCTGGTTTTTGAAAACATCTAGTTTGCATGAAACATGTTCAGAAGTTAATACCAATATTAATATAGTCATATTCACGCTCATATTACATCATCTTATTTACATAGTTAATCCTACTCTGTAGCAGAACAATTAGGCCCACAGTGATGTAACACTGTAGCAAAAATAAGATTTCATTTTAGCGCCGCATGAAAATGTAAGTCATTTGTCTTATTCTCATATTTTATGAAGACACTAGAGCATACAGACGGAACTATTTTTCTTGTAAACCACCTCCACCCACTGCTTATTTCATATAATACAGAAGGCCTCGAAAAACACAATTGCTTTCTGTTACTGGTAAATGAGACTCTTTCCCCAGCAAGTGAGGTGAGGGGGAGTCAAGTTTTCACAAGAGTTTCTACATCTGTAGTCACAAAGAAAACCTCCTAAATGTTAACTGAGTCAGTGCCATCTTTTGAACCTGTATTCAGTCTGACGTATTGATTCAAGCTTTCCCAACGAACAGCAAAATAAGGACAGACACGCTGCTGGTATTCAGAAGTACTTGGGTAACAACGATACTGACAGAGTTTTTCCATTATTTGGAAAAACTATGAGCACTAGCAAGCACAAAGGAGGCCAACAGCCAATGAGAAACTCATTAAGCTGCTTAAACTGATCTAAATCTAGGCTGAGGTCACATCCCGCCCCCGCCACATATTTCCACCCCCTTCCTTCGGCAACGCTAGTGTTTACAGCAGCAGGTGGTGGTGTGCCAGTTCAAGGCAAAAAAAAAAAAAAAACCCAAACCACATCATTTTGGGGGGAGAGTTTTCAACCTGATCAATTCTATGAACTGGTTTAAGGAGCTGCACAGTACCAGCATCAGTGCAGAGGAGGGAGATAGGAACACAACAGCTGGGAATTCGGAGTAGTTTAAGCTTCTATGAAACTGAAACCTAACAAAGAACTGGAAGCTCTCAGGTTTATCCTCAGCTGTACAAACCCTTTCCTACACTGATCAAACTCCAAACTACAGATGGAGGTAGATTTCTTTCCCTTACTGCCTCGTAGTATGTTCAAAATCCATGTTGTTCTGTTGGTCAGAAATCTCATTTATTAGCAGTAACTCATTCATGACTGGCTCTTAACAGAAGCACAAGAGTGATAACTGCACCTCATTTCTAAATCCTCAAACCAGAGAAGATTAGAGAAAGGATACGAGGCAGACATCATTTGTTTTCTAGCACTTAAGAAGCAGGAAAGGAAGGGGACTGAAGCAAGAGGAAGCAGCTCTTCATAGTAGACTTCTTTGCAGTGCCTGGAAAAGGGAAAGTTTCTTTGTCCTTTCACCACAGCAAAAGCAAAGTGTTCAAATATAATGGATGCAAGCTGATGTTAGATATCATCACATCAGACACGAGTGGTTATCAGAAATCCCAGTTCCTAAAAATGAGAGCACAGCTGCTTGCTCATGCTGACTTTGATACTCACAGGTTGGGTAAGGAAGGAGATCGGTTTCACTTTTGTGCTGCTATTTATTAGGCTGCAATTTTTCTATCCTTTAGTAGCACAGCACAATTAGCAGTTAATAAGCATGATCAACCTAAATTTTACATGCTTTATGCCTTGGCATTATTATGAGTATTAATATTCCCTGTGCTTTTTCCTCAGCTAACGGTAATTGGAGGCTTAATCTGGCCATGTGATAAACACAGTTTGTAAATTTTCCAGATGAAGCATATGCACCTTTCTTCTCTTGCCTAAGAAGATTGTTCTGATTTTTGCGTTCTGGCTTTGAGAGATTAAAGAGCGATTTGTTTGAAAAAAATTACCTCTGGTACAGGTGGGCATCATGAAAACAAACACATCTGCACCCAGGCTTTTAAAAACAAACAAGGGATAAAGATACTATTATTAAATCAGGCTGCAACTATGCAAAGCTCACCTCTTCCTTATCCATATACTGCGAGCATATATTGAAGTCCTCAAACTGGTGATGACCGCACTGGGTTTGTACGAGCGGGCCGGCACGCTTCGGATATGCCCTACATTGGATTTGGTTTTTTTTTTTTCTCCTTCCTCAAACACTTGCCGCTCTCCAGCGAGAGGCTCCCGGGCCGCGCACGGCGGTCCCCCCTTTCCCTGCATCCACAGAGGCGGAGCCCATAGCCCTCACTCGAGAGCGGGCTCCGGTGGGCAACTCGGGCTCGGGGGGCTGCAGGGACCTCTCGCCCCCCACGGGGTGCCACCGGCTGAGGGAGGTGCTGCCGGAGGCCCGGGGCGCTGGGGACACCGCAGCCCGCCCCGCCGCTTCCCCTCAGAGAGGCGGCGGGAT
>WAAD01037919.1:0-10681 GCA_013389945.1 Fregata magnificens | reverse complement strand
GAAGTTAGGATTTTTTTTCTCCTTTGTACGTCACATTTGTATACATAGAGTGCCATTTGCCATTCTTTTACACAGTCACTTAGTCCTGAGACCCTTCTGTGGTTCTTCACTGTGACATGCATCATTATTGCCTAACAATCATCATCAAATTAACAGAATCCTCAGCACTGATGTCTGCTCCCATTTTCCAGATTGCTCACTGCATATCCCTATACAATACTATAAGTGATCTCTCTCCATTGTGAGAATGGATAGTTTAGTCTTTCCCGCTTTCCTTTTAATTCATTAATTTTTCCATGTAAGGACATTTCTTATTCTGTAGCAGTTTTGTTTCCTAATAAGCTTTTGGAAAGGACATTATTGAAAACTGTCTGGAAAGGAGGCAGCAAAGGCTCTTATAATTAGAACATAACCTTTCACAATGTCCTTCGTACAGCTTGTTCAGAGCATTTTCTTTAATCTACCATTTCATCATTGAATCTTCAAATTTTAATTTAATTTAAATTTTTTAGAAAATAATTTAGAATATGTATTCAGAACTGTATGCTATGTTCTTCATATCATTTACATTGTGGTACAACTTTGTTGTCTTCTAATCTGTGACCAGTGTGTTACTATTACATACTAAAAAAGTCTGTAGTCAGAAACAGTTCATGTTTTAGTATATCTTATATGATTCTTACCTTGTTATCACTACAGTGTAGATGCTGTTCAGATCAAACAAATTTTCGTCATAGTGTCTACACAGTAATCTTGCAGTCTTTCCTAGAATCATTCCTAAAAGTATTGTATTTCTTTTTATGATCTCATCTTTCCTGGTAATTCTGCTGATTATAAATTCTACAAAAACTACTTAAGAGGCAATATAGAAAACATAGTACTGTATAATATCAAAGTAAACTTACATTAAAATGGTTAAATTTTCTATCTCAATACTGAAGGATAGTACAGAAATGCTCCTAGATTATATCATAAAGCTTGTAAAAGAAAAGTTTTCTATTTCATACTTTTTGTGCATAAGGGTAAATATTCTTTTATAATATCCAGTATAGCTAGTATAATGACCTTTTAAAATACCTAACCTTTTTTAATCCAGCAAGACAATTATTGTCTTTTACTGTTTTATTTTAAATGATACCAATTTTTTTTTCCCCTTTTTTAAGTTTGTACAATGTATTTATTAAGATATGCCAATTAGAAAACTTGTTTGGCTTATAGTCCTAATCATTTTTATAGCTCTTTATTATTTTACTGTATTTGTAGCTTTTTGAAACTGTGCATCTAGAGTCTTTTTTAGTATTAAGTTTTTGATCTTTACTTTTTGTAGTATTGTCTATATAAGATAGAGTTGCCAAAATAAAACTTAGTATTTAGGCAATAGCATATAGTTTAGAATATTCTACTTTTCCTAACATACACCTGCCATACCAACATTTCTTTAAACTGTATTTCCACACTGAGAAAAAATTTCATTGATACTGACAACCAGTTTTGCTTCTAGAAAGTTACATTTTGTTTATAATCTGTAATTGCCTTAAAAGTAGTTCAGAGTCCATGCATTACCTTGCACTTTTTTACACTGAGTTTTATCTTTGTCATCTAATTAAATACCTTTGTATTGATACATATGTTCTTCTTTACAGCGCTCATCTAAAAGGACTGGGAGATGTCAAAACATTGAAAATTATTCCTGGATAATTTTCAACACTATATTTGCACAGCTAAAAAAGGAAGATTGATAGCCTGAGTTCCTAATAATAATCAGTGTCACTTTCACAGATCACATTTATATCCAGACACTATGAGAAAAAACTTTGCACTGTAGATGAGGGAGAGGTTGTATCAAAATATGGCAAGAAAGACTGCTGCAGTACGTTAAATTTTTATTAGAAAATGTGGGGATGATGGCACAACAAAAACTAAATCCATGCAAGGACAAAATTAAGAACAAAGACTCAAGAAAACTATGGAATAGAATCATAGAGTAATTCAGTTTGGGGGGGATATCATAAGATCACTAGTCCAAATTCCTTCTTCAAGCAGGGTTGGCTGTGCAAGCAGACCAGATTGCTGATGCCTTTTTCTTACTGCACAGCTTCTCTGCAAGACAGTCCTCATCATGAAAAGGTTTTTCCTTATGTCTAATTTGAACCTCTCATTTCAATGAATGTCCATGGTCTGTTGTCTTCCCACCGTGCACCACTGAAAAGAGTATAAGTCAATCTTCTTCATGACCTTATAGGTATTAGGGAGCTGCTGTTGAGTCCTCTTGAAGCTGCCTATTCTACAGGCTGATGAGAGGCCAGTTCCCTCAGCTTCCCCTTGTAAGGGCAGGTACTCCATACCCTTGACTGTCTTGATGGCACTCCACAGTTTATCAGTGTTTTTCAGTTTATCAGTATCTTAGTTGTACTGGAGGGCCCAAACCTGGACCCAGTACTCTAAAAGCAGTCTAGCAGCTGCCAAATAAAGAGGGATAATCACTTCCATTGATCTACTCTGGACCTTTCCATTAGTCAGTATAGCTCATCTGAAGTACAAAGAGCATTGATTAAGCCAAAAATAGGGCAAGTTGAAATATTTGTGTTAATTCATAAATCTAAATTCTGTTGCTTCTAATACTTTAAAAATTACAGAATCAGATATTTACCCAAGATGCCTGTCTGTGAAGGAAATTGCATCACAGCTCTTTGAAAGGAAAATGGTGGAAAATTCTGAACGTAAAATGAAAGAGATTACAGGGAAATTCAGAAACTTGTAGTTTTAATAAAACCTGTATATCCTGTTCAGTCTGTGTAGACAAATACTTAACTATGTGCCTTGAATTTCTTGCTCTATTATTTCTTGTCAGTTCAGACGAGTTCTTAGATCTTTGCAAAGTTAATACTTGTTTATTGCCATATTAGGCTGTGCTGATGAACTAGGATGAAACTGGATGTAAAAACTGAGTGAACTCTGAGTCGTGTTCATAATAGCTGTAGCTGGACAGTGGGGGTTTTTTGTCTGTGTAAGCATAGAAGGAATAGGCCTAAAAAATGCACTTATTTTAATGCCATCACCACTACTTAATCTCAAAGTTGCTGGTATTAGTGATAATTCTAATCCTTCATCCAAGTATGAGTTTGTGGGTTTGCTTGGATCTTGTTCTTTCTGTGTACGTGTAATTCTCCGTGGTATCCACATGCAAAAAACTGTAATGCTTTTACTTTTTCTTATCTACAAATGTTTGTCTTTTGGGTATTGTTAGTATTCTATAGAGGAAGCAGACCATCTCTTCTTATGTTTTCACAGCACATAGCATGGTGGTTTCTCTTCTAAATAGAGGTTCTGGTTCTAAAAACGAGTAGTAAGTAACCAGAATTAGTGATGAGAACTGGTGTAACAAAAGGTGTTACCATAATGGTAGGAGGCAGCATGTTAATGCATTAGAGGAAATGTGCTTGAGCATTTTATGTAGAGATACCCCAGTAGTCATAGTTGTATGAATCAGGAAAATTATAATTGCTTTCTCGGAGGGGGTGAGGTATCTGAAGAAATTTTAGTCTTAATTTTTCTTATTTTAATGCTTAACAGAATTATTTTGATTTTTATTGTAATTTTAAGTTTTGTACTGCCACACAATTTTCTTAACAAATTCATTGCATCTTCTGGTATCTGTACAGATACAGCAGATGACCACTGTTTTGTTCATGTCAAGAAAGAATGCCTATTTCATTTATTATATCCAAAGGATGTGTTCAGCCTTTAGAAGTAAATAGAAACAAATACCAATGGCATTACAGAAATATTGCAATCCTAAGAACAGAAAGAAATGTAATGAATAGGAACATAATGGTGATAGTTTAAAAGCGTTTTTGGGAAGAAAGGAATGGTTTTCAGTGCCTTCAAATTAATTATTAAATAGGATTATTTTAATTTTTGAATAGCATGGCTTTCAGAAGTCTTAAGTTTTACACCAGATGGCATTCCAAAAGTGGGAAAGGAAACCCATAATTTTAAGAACTAAGATTCAATGGTAGTGATAGGGGAGGGAATGAATCCATTATGGAGATCTTGTGGATAAGTTATTACAATATTGAATGTCCATTTAAAGGCCTAAAGAAAACAAATGTACTTAGTGTATTGGGGGTTCTGAAATGTAAGGAATTGCCATTTTTGTTCTGGAATAGTAGTAGCGACCCTCAGTGAAAGGTCCTGAGAAAAGAGTTAAAATAGTTAAGGCCACAGAACTATAAGCTGATTGCTGTATGTATTATTTCATAAAGGCACACCCCGAATATGTGAACCTCCAAAGAAAGGGATATGAACAAAAATAACACCAAGAATCTCAACATCTTAGTGAACTGCTGAGATAATCCCCTTTACACTTACAAAAAAGGAAGGGGAATGGGGAGCAAAAGTTTGCATCTTTGGCTGTGTCTGTCTGCAAGTTCGAGCATGCCTGAGTGCATCCCCAGGCACTGAAGTGTGCGTGGCTCTGCTACTGAACTGGTAGTTTTTCCTGCCACAGAGCGTTCTGTTCCATTGTCAGCTGCCCCTGGACAATTTATGGCGTGGCTCAGCCGTCAGGACATCACAAGGATTTTATCCAGTAGCCAGTTTGAATGTGACATCTTGTTTTGGAAACTGAGAACAACTAACCAGCGTACAGGGAAGGCTGGTCCTTGCCAGCTGATCTTGATGACCAAGAATAGTTCACTAGTTGAGGCTATGGCCTTCATGTTTACAAATTCTGTCTAATAGAGATTGTTTTATATATCAGGTCTGAAGAGCGAATAAGTTGGCTATATATGTGGTATATATATGCTAGAAAAATATTTTTCTCCTTAATGCATGTAGCTGTTTCCATGGTTAATAGAATATTTGTGGGTATCTTCATGCTGATGCTGTCAAAGCCACATTGTTGGTTGTTGTTTTTTATCGGGGGGATCCCACCATTTTGGTTTTTTGTGTTTTTTTTTTTTGTTTTGTTTTTTGTTTTTTTTTGGAGGAGCATGTCAGGTGTGATGCTGAACAAGTCCATGATAGATTTAGGGACTTTATTGTTCCAGAAGATCTCATAAACATTTGTATGGTTTGGTTCTTACTGTCGTAAGCAGCTATGAAAGATGCTGTAGAAAGTGAGGTTAGTGAGCTAAACTTAAGGGACACTGGAGAGTTTTAATTTTAATAGGGCAGTCTTCCTCTTCTTAGGCTATATTCATGACATACCACTGTCTTGGGCATTATATTGTGTTGTTTGACACTTCAGGTTTTCACCTCATTTTTCTGCAAGCAGTATTGTTCGCTATTATGAGATATTTTCTCAGTAAACTTTGGAAGAAAAGATTGGATATGATGAAGTACACTGAGTGTTCTTCCCTATGTTACCTTTTAATTGTCTCTGTGAATGTGACATACTGAGGATTTCTGAAATACATATGATCTGAATTAGGAACAATTATTGTTACTCTTCTTCACCTGATGTGTTAGAAGGTTTTCAGTATCTTCTGACATTTGTGTTAGGAGCCGAATTGTGGATCTGATCTAATAGTGTCTATCTTTGGTATAATTCCACCTAGATACACAGAATGTAGATAAAGTTGTGTTTCCTTGTGCATTGAAGGAATCCAAATGCTGGAAGCAACTTCTTTGCATGCAGTTCCATTCCCCCGCTTCCCCCCTTCCCAGCTAGTGTGGCAGTAAAAAATGTCCATTCTTAACTCTTCTCAAAGTAAGTCTAATATGTCCTTCACTCAGAAGTGTAACTATAAGTAAAATGTAATGTTGAACTTCTAGGCTATTAAGAAAGTCCTTTGATTACAAGACAGTGCAGTCTTGTCTCTGCTAATGTTTATTTTCATTTTTGTTTTATTAAACAAAGGAATGTTTAAGTGTTCTTTGTTACACCCAGTAGCTCAAGAGGATGCTAGTGTTAAAGCCTATGGTATGAAAACTCTTTCTGATCCTATCTTAATTCCATCCATTTGTTTTAATGTAGTCTAATAACGTTTACCAGAGCCCATCACAAACTGAAGGCAAACGTTTGTAAATTGAAGTTACACCATCACAAATGTTTTTCTACAGTGGAATTATTCTAGGTTTGTTTATTGTCTGGTGCTTATTTTGGTCAGAACACCTTTTCCATTGCCAACCTCAATTGTTTTTTCCACCATCTGTATGTCTTTGGAGTGCTTCCTTTCCTGTCTGGTACCTTTGGACTCTGAGGAGTGGAGCCTGTTTACTAGAGTTCGTGTGAGCATTTCCTTCTTAGAAATCTGTTGGCTCATTTTCAGAGGAACTTGCAGCATTAATTTGCATAGTTAAAGTCTCATTTTGGGGTTTTCACCATGTGAAAATCCTATTGTTTATTAAAATGATCCTTATTAGATATTCTTAAATTCTCACCTGGGATCCACTGGGTCTTAAATAATAATTTATTTATCTTGCTCAATGCTACATAGGATCCTTTTCAAGGTTTATGCCTCGAGTAACACTTTTGCTTTTCCATGGATTGTGGAAACTTACCAAAGCACTTTTGGAAAAAAAAAAATCTTACTTATCAGACTAACTTTTGTAATTGGGCAAAATGAAGTTTGTCCTCTTTCTAATTATATTGGTGTTGCATAGACAATATCTATTTATGCCTTTTCAGAAACTTCCATTCAAAGAATTTGAATTTTTTTTCACACCCACCCAGACGTGAAAACTGGTAGCACTACCTGTTCTGTTGTCATTACTGTTTATCTAAAAACAAAAAGAATCAGACACGCTGCTTCCAGACTGTCCAGTGCTGTTCTGTGAAAACGAGCTTGAGCAAATCTTTCCTTTGTCAGAACAAATAGTGGGTGTGCTGGTGTCAGGTGTCTTTTGTATTCCTAACATTTTAAAAGCCAGCTGAAACAATATGCAGAATGTCTTCAATCTGCTTGTCCTTTAAGAGGAACCTCAAATCATTCACTACACTACGGGTGACAGCTTCTGAATTTCTCAGTACGTGTCATCCTGTAATGATATCTGTAATCTAAATACTGATTTCCAGACCTTGTCTTTACTGGAGATGTAACAATCTCAATAACGTTAAGCTTATTCGTCACAATGAAATCATTGTGCTTGATTTTTCCCAATGACTTCTCAAGTTGTTCATCAGATTCTAGACCCGAGGAATCATTAGAGAATGTAATCTGTTCTAAACACAAGCTCTCCAATACTAAAAATAACATAGATGTAATTTACTACAGTGATGTACTATATATATTGCTACTGACAGGAGTTCCTTTGGGGCATTCAGTAATTTCTGTCTAGATGACTTTGATTTTCTGGTTAAAAAAAAAAAAAAAAAAAAAGACAGGTTCATTTTGGTTTTGGTGTCATTATGGCTTCTAAAGTGTAAATCACTAGCATGTGGTCAGGGCGAAAGAGGTTTGTCAGGACTGAAGAAAAAAAAGCTGTCACAACATTCTTCAGTTCTATAAAAATATTAAATGATACTCAAAATTTAAATGGTTTCTCATTCATACCTAATCCTTGCTTTTTTTTGAATACCATGATTCCCCACATGTGAACCTTTCAAAATATCCTATAAAATGCAATATATGTGTATCTTGGCTAGTTTTATATAGCCTTGTTTTCTTTTTGTCTGTAGAAATTCCTCTGATGATAAGCCCAAATAATTGCAATATTTTTTAAATGTTCCCTCCTACCTGTTTTGGAGGGTAGAGTGTGGAGGATTGTTCTTGTTCTTGAGTTTTAGAATCTTTCCTAAATTAATCTTTGTGTTCAGAGTCACAGTATTCTATTCTAAACCTATAAGGTTTAGAATCTGTGTAACAGGTGTAGTAGGTGAATGAGAAGAGGCATACCACCCCATGAGTCTGTGCTGTGGCAGATGCATTCTGTAAGCTAAAGCATTATTATTCTGTGAAAACATTCTCTCCCCTAAGTGTTTTCACCTGCCAGTATTCAGTTTTATTACTTCTAAGTGTGGAAGGCTGGTTTATGGTAAGCTACTACTATCATTCAAAGAAATTTTACTTTGAGATGTCATCTTGAAATTAAGCACAGACCTTTAATTGTAGTGAGGACTGAAGTCTTATGCAGGCCTTTTAATTAGAAGAATATGGGCTGCTTGTTTGTGGTTGTTTTTTTTCTTTGCTGTAGGAAAGACAACATTCCTCTGTGGTTTGTAATAAAATGTTTGTGAGTGAGAAACTATTCTTTCCAATAGATGATGATGTTTTCCTATAAACAAAACTCAGTGCGAAAACAAAACAAATCATATAGTGAAAGCCACTAAAATTTACTTTAGGGACACTGGTCAGATTTGTAATATTAAAAGTTTGTCCATATTGCTGTATGATTGCAGTTTTGATTTGGTTTTTTAATGGCTATATTGTCAACATCGTTGGAGATAACCACTAAAGGTTAATTATGTATATTTCATTCCATTTCCTTAACACTGTATTTCCTTGTAACAGAGCAGTGTAGGTTGTTGCACAGTTTGAACTCTGCCACTCAGGGCGGACTGACCTTAACATTGTCACTTGTCTGCTTTTCTGTCTTCCTGGCTACAGTATGTATTAGTGATTATTTGAGAGGAAAATCTCTTCCAAGAGAATACTTAAAGAGGAATTCTCTCTAAAACA
Organism: Fregata magnificens; assembly: GCA_013389945.1. Taxonomy (NCBI): domain Eukaryota; kingdom Metazoa; phylum Chordata; class Aves; order Suliformes; family Fregatidae; genus Fregata; species Fregata magnificens. Next base: position 2,057 of record WAAD01037919.1, on the reverse strand, counting down.
TCTGTATATTTGATAATGGTTTACTTTCAGATACCACAGTTGGCATTACATTTTCAGAAAGGTAAATTAAATTAAATAATGAAAAAACCACCTTGAGACCATAAAAAAACTAGAGAAATGCTTTCAGTAGAATTTTTCTCCAAGTTTCATGTTTGCTCGACTTCTCCTGAATAATCTTGTTATAAAACCAGAATCATCTGTTCTTTGATTATAAAATTAAATGTATTTTTCTGTGTTGAAGATAGTGAGGCTGAGAATTAATTTGAAAGATAAAGTAACATGGACTCATGTTTTCCATTGTAACTATTGTCTGCCAAAAGATTTCTTTTTCTGCAGTTTTGATTATCTTCTTAAAAATCATTGCTGGAAATCCTGTGTGCCCACAGCTTTTAGAACAACTTCAACTAGAATATATTGTTTTAATTTATAAAAAGCAAACTAGAGTGGCTTTTATGTATAGTCATTTAATATGTTTCGTATTTTATAAACAATATTAAATGTTTTTAGATCTATGTTTGTAGCTTTCTTGAAAGTTCAAAGCACTTGGCATGAGCCAAAATGTGTTAAACTTTGTTTCTGTTTATGGTATAAATTAAAACTCTCTAGAGTGTGGTTTGACCTAAGTCTGATTTATTGCTTTACTTGGCCCTGTATCAGGATGGTTGTGGTTTTCCATTCCTGTTTCCAGTAGAGTCTTCATGTGTTTTGATTTCAAATCCTTGCAGAGCAGCTGCTCTTTATCTGGGTAGTAAAAACTTTCTCTGGTGGGTCTTTACTATAACATAGAGATAGTAGGCTTTTGGGTTTTTTTGTTATTTTTGTTCAAATTAAACTGAGATTTATCTGTGCATGCAAAATGATGCATTTATGTTATGATTTAGAATTTAAGTTTTGATGTTATAGTAGCTTATTTTTTAGTGAAGACATTTTCCAGGTCAAATAAGTACAGGAAGAATCCATAATTAGAACCATGGTCACAATTTCCTATGGATAAATCTTTTCTTTATCGATGACAAAGTATGGAATGAAAGGAAGACTGCGCTACTTTTTTGTTTGTTTTATATACATTTCAACCCTGCCTGTTAATGAAGAAGTTTCATTTATGCTCAGCTTTGAAATATGTAATCATTAGCTGATTTCAGTTTTTCACCTGATCTGATCGATACCATATTTAAACAGTGATCGTGAATGATTTTTTCCTCCTTCCAAAACTAGCAGACCTTGTAATTGGAAAAAGCTCTTTATTTACTTTGAAAAAAGGAAAAAAAGTGATTAAGCTTTTGTACATATATATATAGAGAGAGAGGTGTGTGTGTTTGTGTATCTGTATGTATGCATATATATGTGTCCGTGCAAGTAAGGCGATCTGTAGTAAGTATGATCATTCAGTATTCTCTGATTTTACACTGTTTTGTATTTTTTTAATAATGGACAGTTCTACTGAATCTCTTAGACAAGATGTTACCATAGGTATATATATTTTAACTAAAAAAATGAGGAAAGTGTACAGTTACCTGTAAGAGGGAAGGTTATCCTGGTATATGAGCTGGTTTTATTTTTGGTGTCAATAATTTTTGTTATAATCCTGCCTTACCCATTGATTTGTTATAAAAGAAGCTGCAAGGGTTACATGAGTTACTTCACGGTGGGAATATATGATATGAAGGTATACCACAACCAGTTTCAGCACAAGTACACAAAAATAATTTTAGTACTAAATAAATTAGGTGTCATTTGATTTAAACTTAATCTCTTAGGACAGTGGTTGTGGGTTTTATTATCTGGTTTTGTTATTAAGTGTAGTGATTAGCAGTCTGTAGTTAGACGTACTGTTTAATGCAGAGTCCACTGAACTCATTTGAAGAGTTCTGTTTTGCATTATGCCTTTAGCAGCGCTTATCCATTCAAACATTCCTTACAATTTAATGTAAGTGGAGAAATGCTGATGTTTGGGGATTTGTTGACACAAATCAATAACAAGAGGTTCTAAAGCAAGGGTACCATTCCTTGACCCATTTTAAGAAAATATCTTGTACTGCTTATTCATGTTGTGATGG
>WAAD01037909.1:6672-23831 GCA_013389945.1 Fregata magnificens | reverse complement strand
CAACCTTAATGATTCTATGATTCTATGATTCCATGGATGTTGTCAGTATCATAATATACTCTGAATGCACTTCCTTTAGACACGTGAATGGGCTTGGTTTCCAAAAGCTGTTTTAGTTCACAGAGCATGTTAGTGTAAATTACTTCAATTTCTAATACTTAGGTTCTGTTTCTCATCTCTCTAGCCATTTGTAGCTATATTAGTGCATTATTTAAGAGGGAGGGAATGAAACTGCTTTTCAAAACTTTTATGGAATGACAGTTTCACTGATGTGCATCTGTTGGTGAAGGTGTTTTGGTGCCAATGGTTTTGATGCCTCATTGCAGAAGATGAGATTGCTTTATTTGTCAGAACCTTAAAGCTCGGTACATCAAGTGGTTACTTTTAATTAATGTTTAGGTGGCACAATTTTTTAAAAGGATATTTTGTTGCAAAGAAGCTTCAGAAGAAAGTAACTCTGGAAATGTGTAGGTAAAAGTCTGCTGGAAAGCCTGCAGTCTAAGGGCCGTCTGCCTGATGGCTCACAGCCATAGTGGTTGTGTTATTTGAGAACGCTGCTGCATGTGTTTACATGTTGCATCGCAGTGATTTTTGAAAGATCTCTGCTCACCTCCAGGGCAAAGGTTCATAAGCCCAAGTATAAGATCTTTGGTATATCTAGGATGGTTGCTACCTCATGGCTTGCTTTCGTGGTCACTCTAGCAACTCATATGATACCAAGACAAAATTGTGTATGCTGTAGAAGGCTTTCTGAGTTTACCTGTGAATCAGTTCTTCCTAGGTTCCTGATGATGGTTGCTTGGTGTGCTTCTTGCTTCTTACGGGTACAATCTGTAGCGTTTTACATATTTATTTTCACGTCAGGCTTCCTTGCTTGTATAGATTCTTGGTACAGTAGCCTTTAGATCCTTGGATGGTTTGTATCTCTTGCAGTATGATGTAATCACTAATTAAGAAGACCTTAAAACTGGTTCTGCAAGAGAGCATGAGCTTGAGAGTGGCCCGTGTTATCAGTTTCAACAGTCAGGGTACTTACTTTCAGTAAGTAAAAGGCCTGTACATACAGTGGCTATAATCTAAGTATTCTTGGGCTCATTCCTAGTCCATTCCATGAACTAATGGTTTGATTCTTGCAAGTTACAAACTACTACCTATTCTTGCAGAGAACAAGAGGTTTTAATCATTGCTACTTACCAGGCCAAGTGGCAATATGACTAAGGAGAATGATATAATCACTGAAACACTTGTGAGGAGCAGGATTTCTGGTTTGAAGATTCAGATTTTCCTCTGGGAAAGGACTCCACAGAGCTGTTCTTTCGGCTTGTCTGAACAAGAAATATCAGGCTTTGGTTTGAGGCATTTTGAGATGCTGGAATCAGTAAGATAAACCTTCCCAATGGCTTCAGGAAAGCTATGATATGTTTTCTAACAAGTTGTTCCAGGTGTCAGGGAATGGGGGAATGGAGTTAATAGTCACCTGTCAAATGGTTCTTAGTACTTTTAAGTAAAGATCTAATGAGCAGGTGGCTGTCTTTCCTCCAGCTTTTACCACCACCATTACCACCAGAAGTATGGAGCATGCACTGTAGAACAGGGCAGAAGCAGCTGATGTGGCTGACTCAGATCTTATCTTGTAGTTGATATTTTCTATAAAAAGACCACCTCCATCTCATGCTCCAGAATTGCCGTTCATTACTAATTCAGTGTACTCTGGTACATCTTTCCTATAATCTGTGTCTGTAGGACATCTGCTAGAATCTTAGTCAGATGTGTAGGTGCTTTATTCAGTCTCAAGTATTGCTCCAAATGGGATCAGTAATTTATCATAAGAACCTGTGACCACACCTCTTCCAGGCAGTGAAACAGTGGTCTGTGGGAGCCTTCCACCTCTCTTGTCCAGATACGTCGATCCTTCCTGATTCCTGAGATGTCCAAGAGGCTGGGGTTGGGGGGTGGAGGGGGGTGGGAAGGGTAAGAGTAAAAAGCTCTTCAGTGTGATTTTGCAGTTTTGCAGCAGTCCAAAGATTCAAGTTGTCCCCTTGCTTAGAATTGTGCTGCATGCCTTTTTTGCACAGTGTGTCAGCCTTTGTGCTTGCAAAATAACTATTTATAAAATGTGTACCTAATTTAATTTTTAGGTACACAATACATGAGGTACTGCATTGTATATAAGATTTAGATACATTTTTCTGTAAATGTGTGTATGGGGAGGTAATATGTTATTTGAAGATTCTTCATCTTCACCCAGAAGCCAGAAATGTTGCTGCCAGTGAAAAAGTATCCTTCACTTCACTGGTAAGTCTCCGCTATCTCTGACAGTCATAGCTGGCTACATATCACGTATAGTAAATCCCATAGTTTGGTAGTAATTGGGACCTAAAATTGCCCATACAAAGAAAGTTAAAGGTTTGCATATTTTGAAATTAAGGAAACATAAAACAAAGTCTGCAAAGTAATAATACACAGCTCTTTTTCTCTGATCACTCGGCGGAGAAAGACCCTGTGCTACCCTTAGTGTTTCTGCTAGACAGGAATTGCATCCATTTTCCATGCCAGTGGGGTACTGGTGGTTTGCATCAGGTTGTTCTGTGCTCTAGTTTCTGAAAGATCATATCAAAAGGAAACATTTTGTACAAGGGGTTCTACATATGTTTCCTCTTTTAATCTTGAAAGTAAGAAAATAGAAGCCATTTCTCACTCAAACCAGAGAGTCTCTATGTAACTCCAGAGCTCACTTTCGCACCTTGACACTGACCAAGCCCCTGTCCAGACAAGTTGGTACACATTCTCAAGCCCTGTCATTGCTGAGTTGGCAGAAGAATGCTCTGAAAATTATCTGCAAGGAAATAAACTTCCCTCCCCTGCTATGCTTTCTCTTTAGTTGAAAAGCCCAATTGTACGGATTTTGAACTCAACATGAGATGGACACCACCAGGAAAAGGTTCCAAAACAAGACTCAGAACTATTTATTGTTTGTGCACAACTTTCCTGTTCCCTCTGAAAGCTCAAATCTTGGGCATGCTAGTGGCATGCCTACAGAGAGAACAAGATTTACTTCTCTATATATCTTAAAATTATTTGCATTTTTTGCAAAACTACTTGAAGAACAATACTTTTGCAAGGATTACAGGCTGCTAGATCACCTTAGCAAGTAATTTTCAAGAACCAATGATTAGCTGGTCAGTGGTATCATATAATCCAACACACCCTTCTCCAGGAAGGTCTTTCAAGTAAGGACCTCTTGGTCCCTGAGAAGAAAGGAACCATCAGAGAGATGGTTGAGCTGGGTTCCAGGCATGGACAAAATATCACTGAAATATTATCTAAAGGAGTCGCTGACTGTCACATATGCTGGGCCACCCATCCACCCACGTTCTTAAGTTCTCCCTTCTTTTCTATAGAACTTACTCCTCTATGCAAGGTATTCACAGAATTTTATTCATAAATGATGCACAAACCCCACAAATGGCTACTTCATCACAGATGCTTTGATTTGACAGACAAACACTTGGTAGAATAACAGTCTACTCCACTATGTTGCAAGCAACCATTGCTGCTGTGTTAATGACACCATAGTGGAGGTTTGCAGGGAAAATCACTGGGATCCTGTGTATGTGTTCACCCCATGGTGGAGACATCATGATGGTGTTTCTGACGGGACTGATCTACATTTACTGGTTAAATTGATTCCTTATTTTTATCCTCTCTGTCTGGGCCACTGCATGAGTCATTATCAGTACATAGGGAAGACAAAAAAAATCCTGTTGTTTCTGCTCACTGTGGGTTTTGGAGACATTTTTTTTGTATTCTGTGAACCATTCTTTTCCCTCGTACTAGAGTCTTGTTCTAGTACTACAAATGGTACTGCTGGAAGGTTTATTGGTGAAAACTATGGCTCCTGAAAGGTAAGAAGCCGTGTCTTGTATTGTTAGCTTGGTTGCGACCTGCTCTGGGACCTTCCACCAGCCCTTCCACTTCTCTGAGCTCCTGCTATTTCTGGTCACACTCTTTGCCTGTTTCAGAGGTGTTGAGCACAAGCTAATCTGGCACAGCTGTATTCCTTGCTATGTAAGCCTTGGATCCCTCTTGGGACCTCTGCTACAGCCTTACATAAAGGCACATTTAATGTTCAAGTGTGGTTGGAGCAGATACAGGGCTGTATGGCAGCACTTTGCCGTACTTTTCAAGAGCAGCACTGGGGAGTGGGTGAGAAGAGCTGAGGTAAGTGAGCTAGTAACAAGCAACCTGTTAGTACCAGGCACTGAACAAGCAGTTAATAAATGAGTGCTCTTGTGGCACAGCTTTTGGGCTGGTAGGAAGACTTGTGAACAAGAGAACGAAGAGAGGATGGTGGGAAAGAGGTAGGAACAGATGGGTTGGACAAGTGATGGAGCAAGACTGTAGAAGGCTGTGGAGACACATAACAGTAAGAGTTGATGCAATTTATGAGTCCTAATCCCTGGTGTGTCCCCCACAAAACCTTCTGGGGTCCAGGTTCCAGACAGGTGTGAGTGCAGCCATTCAGGGGGGCTGTAGATGGATCAGATGAGATGCGATGAAGCGAGGAAAGGGGGCTGGAAGGCAAAATTTGAGTGCTGTGTAAAGCTTTCTGGCATTCATGATGCTTTCATAGGAGTCCTTGCTGCCTTTTGGTTCTTTAAGGCTTTATGCACCTCTTTTTCCTGTCGTCATTCTCCTGCCAGGTCACCAGATACCGTAAACCCAGCAAGAGAGCACATGCTAGCCTGAGGTTTGCCATAGATAGGCATTATTGCTTGAGGACTACTAAAGCTTGTATCTGGCAATATGCACTATTGAATGCTATTTATGATGGAGAAAAATAGACATGCGTTAAAGATTGAACTGTGGACTGCTGCTTGAGCGGTGTCTTGGCTGAATCCTGTCCTTTCATTTTAAATACAGGGATATCACGGTTTAGGAACTGGATTGGAAATTAAGTACTAGAGGGGGGCTTGGTCCTGTGCCAAAATCAAGCTTGTTTGCCTTTTTGCCTCCACGGCTCTTTTGCATGTTGGCTTTATTCATTGTCTGAAAAAAAGGTTATTTTTTTTGCCTGCTGTGATTAGAGTTGGTCTACGCTGCTCTCTTGCCTTATAAGAAGGCTGCAGCTGGCCTGTGAAAGCGGCGTAGGCCCAGGCCCCGCGGGGATGCTCCTGCCGGGTGGAGGACCCACAGACCTCCACACACCTCCACAGCCCTGCGGCTCCCCGGCTGCGACTCCGCTGCATCTGCCACCACAGGCGTGCGCGCACACACACACACACGCAGAGCACAATTCAAGTAACATTATTTATTTTGGAGGCCAGTCCAAAGGGCTGGCCCGGGTCCTGCTTGCTGTGGGGGATCCATGGCCTAGCAGTAGGGCGGGCATTATGGCCCCAAGCTCCCCCCCGCCCCTTCACCGTTATCAGGCAGCATGAGCGGCGTGTAGGGCTGAGGAGGGAAAGGACGAGCAGGGGCTGAGGGAGGCCGGGGTGTGGGCCAAAGGTGCGAGCATGTGGTGTTGGGCTTCGTTTTTGAGCGACGTTTAGTCAGCGTGCTGCCGTGCCAGTGAGGAGTGAGGATGGTCACTGCGGCTGTGAGGGGGTGTCATACGCAGGCCAGTGCCTTATGTTCTTGGCTTAAATCTATAGTTCTGTCTGGGGTTATTTGTGCCAAAGCTGCCGTCTGAGATAATGGGATTTAGTCGTATTTTTTCCATGTATGTTTATAGATGTTTTTACTAAATGTAATGTGTCCTAAATATATCATTATTTAACAGCTTGAAATGCTTCCAAAGGACCCATTCAGGTCTTTTCTGTAAATAACACACCTTTTAAAATTATATCAATACTTAATGTCATTTTGGGACTTCTCTTATCTTGCCTTAAAAAAAATGACACCCCCCAATCAGTATTTACCTGAAAAATTAAAATAGTACCATTTTCAGTTGTGCTAATTAGCTTTTTTATATGCCCAATTATGTATTCGGTCATCTGAGATTTGGAGCGGGAGGTGTTTTCTAGCTTCCCTGGAAGTCCTAACAGACCTCAGAGGAAGGAATAGCTTTGAGAAATATTTCAAATGCGGGAGGATTGGAGGATCTGGCATATTTTCCAGTTTTCCCTCTTGGTACGTGTATGACACCAAACACTAGTGAATGGGAATACAGAGCAATCATGGATGAGCTCCGACTTCAGGAGCAGAGTAAGGGAGGTGAACTGTCACCTCCCAGTGTTAATCCTCTCACTGCCTTCGTTTTCAGCCTCACTTAACACACACCTCTTCCACAGCTCTCCAAATTTCTTAGAAGCTCTTTTGCTCCTCCCTTCTCTTCGAGCAAGAGCAACAGATGTTTCCTGTCTATTTGTGGGAGGCAGAAAGCTTTGGGGTAGAAATAGTCAAAACTTTGTTTGGTCCTGCTTATGAGAGAGACAGCATGAAAAAACAAACTGAGGACCCTGCTCTTGAATGTTGAACACGTAAAAAAGTGGCAAAGAGTTAAGTGTGGCCTGATGTCACTGTGAGGGACCTTTACATCTGTGAATGTTAGGTAAAGTGAAAGCTATTTGTCTCTTGTCCAGTCATCGCACAGGTTTTAAAATCTGTGCAAGACTGTATTATGCCATCTATATAATTTCATAGAATAAAGCCTATACAATTAGAAAAATCCCCCTCATTCTCACTTTTATTAAAAAATATAATTAAATATACAATTTCATAAATAATGTATTGCTTACAAACAAGTTTTATGCTTTTGTTTTGGTAAGGCTCACATGTACTTTTATGACAAAAGTGAGGGATTGTCACAGTAAAAATCAGTTCAGTGTTACGCTACAAAAAATGAGTCAAGTGAAACACTTTTATTGTTTTGAGTAAGGGCTATAAATTTTCTCCCAATGTTCATGAGTTTTTTCATACTTTAGAAACAGGCTAGTTTGGAAATTCAGCACCAGATACTGTAAGAAGATTGCAGATTTCAGGAGCATGTAAAAAGCTGTAAAAGTTTACAACAAAATTATTTCAAAATTTAATAAAGTTATGTAAGTTAAAAAAAAAAACAAAACCAAACCCCTACACATTTGACATGTCATACATAAACAGTTTGCAACCTGAATGTTTAGAGACTGGTGTGTGCATGCAAAATGAGATTTGTTTTTCAAGCACACTGTTCAGTACATATTAGCGATCCCTGCAATTTAAAATGACATTTCTCTTTGAGTATATTTTAACATGCGCTTAATCTAAGGAGCAGTTGAAGTAGCAATAACTGGAAAAGACCACAGAGGCCAAAAGTTTTCTGCTCTTTTCTTGTTTAGTTTCTATGTTTGGCAGCACAGTTTGTGATCGGTCAATTTAGTGTGTGCGGAAGATTCGTGCATAGCAGACAAGTGAAATGTGGTCCTGCAATCCCGAGACTTCAAAAACAGGCTGAGCTACAGGTACAGTATTTGATGCTTATCGGGTAATGTGGGGCTTCACTGTTTGTAAAAGAGATCTTGTATCCTTCGATATATGTCCTTTGTATATGTAAACTTACTAAGGCAAAGAAATATTAGTGCTTATTATCTTAGTTTCCTATTTCTTGGAGCATGAAAATTTTGCATGTTCTGAGGAAGACAAAGGTAGTGAAAGGGTCCAAGACTAGTTACAAGCAAGCATCTGAGCTAGGGGAACATGCTTTCCTGCTTCTCTTCAGCCAGGTAAGCATAAACACTTGCATGAAACTTTACTTCCATGCTCTTCTCTCTCATTCTTTTCATTTTAAGAAAGACTGCAGAAAGAATTCTAAAGGCAGTCTTAAACAAATATCCAGTTATTTGGTTTTATCTCAGAGATTGCGATGGAATCTTGTCCCCCTTGGTGTTCACTGGATGCAGAATTTCATTCAAGGTGTTAATTTGAGACAGCTGCTTTGATGGGAAGCATTCACCACATTTGGGTCAGAAGCAGACTGCTTCTGTCAGTCATCTCTCTGTCTTAATAATTTATTTCTCTATCCCCTCCCTATTATTTTTCTCCCATTCTTTTTATGTCTCTGGAGTCTTTCCTCTGTCCTCTCTACCTGTTGTAGAAAGTACAAAGTACACATTTTTAGCTTTTCTGGGCAATTTTTAGTTCTTAGATATAAAAAATGTTGTAAATTACTGTCTTTTGCTAGACTCCTCTTGATACAATTTCTGCTGTTACTTATCCAGAACTTCACCAAATTCTGGAATAGTTGTCTCTTCCATTTTTAAAAGCTCTTAAACATCAGAATATGACATGAACGTGAGAGCATGTTTGAGAATGTCACAGTTCAACATTTGTAGTTTATACTACTGAAAATCCAAGTGTCATCTGTGAGAGATCAGAATCCATCTCAGGCTAAGCTTGGCTCTCTGAGTACTCAGCCATATGAAATGGCCATTAATTTGAATGTTGTGATCATCTATGAAAAGAGAGATGGCTTTGACTGCCACAAACTTGATGGTTGGAAATTTGTTATAATAAATAAAGCTGCATAGAGGAACAGAGGACTACTGGCTACAAAGGCAGCCCAAAAAAGCAAACTGTGAGCTACCAGCTTAGAAATCTGCTAATTGCTGTTGCATAATGGGACTGTTTCTGAAACCCTGAAAGCACAATTAGAGGTACGGCAAGCAAATAATAGATTCAGTACTGCTTATGGAAATAATATATTGCTGAAATGGAGACAGACAGGAGATGGAACACACAGAAGAGAATGAAAAATCAGGAAAATGCACAAAGATAGCAAAACTCTTAATTCAGTTTAAAGGAAATCATATAAGAATCCTAGTCTTCCCATATAGAAAGAAGGGAAAAAAGCTCCAGGAATTCTATACGATTGTTAAGAAAGAGAAAGAAAGTACTTTTCTGTATAATTTTGAATTCCTTATATAAGAGGGTTTTCTGGGTTTTCTTTTTTTTCACGCTGTCTCTGGCTTAGATTCAGTTATGTTCTGACTTCCTCACCCTTGGTTTGGCCTTGCTTGAAAGAGGTTAAATGGCATGGTCAGCCCACACATCTATTATGGAGATTCAGTTAGACTGGAGTGGAGACAAATAGCAAAAATCTTCTGACTAAACGTTTTTTAGGACATATCAGAATAGACTTTGAAAGAAAAGGTGGAGCTACCTGAAAAACAGTGTTTCTTCTAAGAACACCGGTGCGGGGGAAAATGCTTATAAAATATAATGAGAGAAAAAATGTAGCAGCTTTGTCTTTGGCAGGGAAAATGGGGAAAAGAAGCTGATAGAAACAAATTGCTAGATGAAATGAAAAAAAAATTTGGCAAAGAAGCAGAGGAACACAGGTTCTGAAAGAACCCTCAAGCAGCTTACTATCCTTAGAGGCCAATTAAACCTGAATCAGTCAGGAAAGACAGAAAGAGCCCTCCTCAGGCTTAATGAAAATTTATATCAGGCAAAATAAAGCCCTGAGATTATTGGCATATAAGACATAGAATGCTAAGAGCAACAAGCTAGCTTGGCTATTAATGATACCAGAGTGGTATTTACATTTAAAACAAAATATATTAGTAAGGTCTTTGAGGGTTTTCTGTGTCCATCTGTATATTAACAAAAAATCAGCTCCAGCTGACAAAATAATGTATGTAATGAAGCAAATATGCCCCAAGGTTCCAGCTGCCCAAATCACCATTTGAAGCCATCTGAGTAAGAAAAAAATTAGAAAACATCTTCAGAAAAATGCCAGCTAGCTCAGAGATCAGGTCTTTTAAATACTTCTAAACACCTTACTTAGCAACTTGTAATAGCAATCACTATGCTTTTCAAGACTGGTCAGCTTTGGTTTTGGAAGTCGATACATTGCTTTGCAAGACCTTGCTAAAGCATCTCTGTTAAATGTCATTGTTGTACAGTATATTAGAAGGGTATAATCATCACCATAAACCTAGCTTATAGTAAGGGCACCAGTTACTCAAAAAGGTAAAGAGAAGATAGACAAAGTCATGCCTCTTGCTCTGTGTCCCCATACCTTGGACTTCCTGCAGCCATTTTAAGTGTGTGGCAACTGAAGGCTATTTTACTAGCATACCAATTTCCATAAAAAGAAATTTGAGTAGGAAATTAATGTTTCCAGTTTCCCAATGAAACTCCCTAAAGAGTCAAATAGAAAAATAAATTGGAGAGATTTGTAACTCAGAGTTAAAGTCAATACTTCTTCTCAAATTTCCACTTTTCAGACATATGATTTTAGCATCTTCAAATGAAGCATGTACCAAAACCCATGTGACTGCCATCTTAGCTGTCTTGAAAGTCAGTTGTAGTCTAGGTTGGTAGACACTACTGGCTCTCTTCATTCACCAGGTACTCATATCATAGTGAAAAGTTTCAAATGGACTCTGAGTTTAGAAAGCTTAAAAGGCAGGATCTAAAAACCCCAAATTACAAAACATAAAAGGAACCAAGGAATAATTTATACTTGATCTAGAAATAAATATCAAAATTAGATTCCATATCTCATTGATCAGCTTCCTTAGGGGCAGGGAAAAGCCTCTGGCTACGGGCTCAGTACAGAAGATGAGTCCCCATCCACAGGATTTTTTTTGTGTTTTGCATAGGATTTCCCATATTTGCTCACTGTTTCTTTCAGAATTCAACTGCAAAATTTTGAAACATCTCTGAACCAATTCCTGCATGATTTAGGGTAATCCATCTTATCCCTGTTTTTCTACATCTATCAGTTGAAGTACTTCCTATGGATATACAATGCTCTAATTACTTTCCATGCTGTACAGTTCCTGATGCCCCTAGAAGTAATATATAATTTAAAAGCTACTTTTAAAGATTGAGAATGTAGATATATATCACTGTATACAAGTAAAAAATTCAAAATTGGAATTAATTTTAATTGTTGCTCTATTTCTCGACAGTAAAAAATGCTTTTCCAATCCTTTTTCCTTTCTTGATAAGGACTCTGAACTACTTGAAAGTTCAGTTGTAGGCCCAGGTGCACTTTAGCCTCCTGTTAGTATGTTTGATGATCACGAAAACCTTGTTGTTCCTAATAACTGAGGCTGTTTCTCAAACTGTCTGAAGTCTTCATAGAGAACACTGAATCAGCTTTCTCCTTTTAGCAGCTGGCTTGTCATATGTAAATACCTCCAATAAGGTGCAAGTCAATGTTATCACTCATGGATATTTTACTTTCAGCCCCAAGTGCTGCCATGTGTAGGAATTCGACAGAGTGCATTAGTCCTGCAATAAGGAATATCAGCTAATGACTTTGTAATATGAACTGTAATATGAATATGTGTATGTCCTGTCACAAAACAGCCAGAACATACAGAATATAAATTGACTCTTCATATGTGAATGGCTGGAATGCGAGGCGGGGTTTAAACGTATGCTACCATGCATGCTTGGTCTCTGTACAGTCATTGTAGACCTCTTATTGCTGAGAGGTTTCTTTCAGAAGTGGAAGTATTCTCCCCCCACCACCTCCCAGATTCACATTTTAGAACCTTAATTATTTGTCTGCATTTGACTTATTGACAAATTCTACTTGATGTTCTTTCCAACTGAAACAGTTATGACGGCTGGCCACATGCAGTGCCTGAGGATGTAAAAATGTGTATTAGTCAAGTAAAGCAGTCTTCTTGAAGAATTAATGGCAGCAAGAACTTACTCTTCCCCTAATAGATGGGAACCACAGATGGAGCTGAAGAATAAGTACTTATTCTATGTGCTATATCTGATTATCAGTATAAACCACAGTGTCTGGGAACAAAGGTGGATGACAAGAAGACACATATGAAATTATGCTAATACTTTTTTGTTTAGTTTAGTGAAATCAAAATAAGACTTTTTTTTCTTTTCATAAAGAAACTGTAGGATTTTTTCCTTGACTTTGTTCTCATGATGACCAGTAACACATGGCAACAGTACTAAGGCTGTATCTGCTATAATATCATGTTATAAATATACCAAGGCAGCAATTTTCCTATAGAACTAGAATAAGGAAGTGTATATCCATATGTATATGAAAAGTACATATAGACTATATACAAAACTTGGGTGGCAAGGACTGATTTTGTTTCCTAAGATATAAATTTGAAAGGGCAATGCTAAAGACCTGTTTATCATTTATTTTTATGTTCTCATTAGAATTAAAATACCAAGTGGTTGCAAAATATTCAGATCCCAAACAGATCATTATTTTTATCTTATTCACCCCTCCAGAATTCCCATGCTTGAATTCAAAGGAAGAAGTTCCCGATTTGGGTCCTGTTTGTTTGTTTGTTTTACTCTGTGATCTAAATGGTTCACCTTTCTCTTAGGCCTCATCACAAGGTTGCATAAAGAGCATGACATGAGGTTGCTTGGGAAAAGGGAAGACGCAGAGGAAGACAGTAAGTACTTAGTAAGGGGAGGCAAGGGTTAAGGCCTGCCACCACAGAACAGCTGGAATATGTTAGTTTTACAGGAAGGCAGCCTGGAGAGGGAGTGTGAACTGCCAGCAGGTGGCTGGGAATGGCTGAATAACTCAGTGGTGGGACTGGAAGAGAGCTCTGCTTCTTACTGTGATGACTCAACCAATTTCAGCAAAAGCCTGTTTTTCTTTACAACAGCGGACCTTTGTCAAAGCCCATTAAAGTAAAATTAGCATTTCCTTTAAATATAATACATTCTGGATCTGGCCCCTGCTTGTTTTGACACTGTTTTTGTTTTACCTTATTGCATCTCTGGTGAGGGAAAGAGGGCTGGTTGACTGCTAGACAGGCTTCAAAGTGTGAGACACTGATGTGTCCCTTGGAGAGACTGCCTCCAAGTCAAGCAGACACTGTTTCGTTACAAGTGTGGGAAGAAAGGTCTGCTGGGGTTTCTCTCCCTTCTGCAGTAAGGAAAGCTATGCTGACAGAGACAGCTGCTCTCACCACAGTGATGCTTTGCTGTGGTTTGCAGTATTGGGGTCTACGTTCTCTAGAAGTCCTAGTCATGAAGTGGGCTCTGCTCTGGGTGGCACTATACAAACACAAGAGGCTGTCCCCGGCCCAAAGACCTTGCAGTGTAGGTGTGAAATGAGAGATGACAGCAGGTGGACGTGGAGACAGGGAGGCAGAAGGACCCAATGACAGTGCAGGTCTGGGAGCATAGCACAGCAGTTTTCTCAGCATTTAATTGGCATGGTGATAAAAGAGAGTCTGAAGGAAGGATTTGAAGATAACAGGATCCTGCATAGGTATTTCTGAAAAGCTCCTCCCAAGTGTGAAGGGCAGTGTAGATAAAGTGTATGTGTTCTTATTTGACAATCTAACAAGGTGGCATTTGGCAGGATTGGAAGAAACAATACTGGAATAACCAAGATGTGAGATGATGAGAGCTTGGAGAAGACTTATCTGTATGGATGGGTGGGAAAACTTTAGCTTGTGCACTAAGCAGCAAGGCTCTGCAATAATTGTATATAGCTATTAGAAGAGGACCTATAGAGAAGTCTAAGTTGAAGATGATGTCTGGGTTATGTGTTTGAGTGATGGGCAGGATGGCAGTATTATCCACTGTGGCTATGACAGGACACCTTGTACAAGGTTAATTTGGAGAGAGAGAAGGATGGGGAGAGTAACAGCTCTATTTCAGCCAGTGATCCAGAGGGAACTGTCAGAGGGTGGATGAGAATGTATGTACAGAAAGATGCAGGTCTTGGGGAATTGAGGTAGCTTGTGTTGGCGTGTGTGCACACTAGAGTGCTTTGTGTTTGAAGTCAAAAGAGGTAATGTTTGGGGGGGTGGGGAAGACTAACTAAGGACAGAGGCCCAAAGAAGTTGCAGTGTAGGTGTAAGATTAGAGACTTCAGATGCGGACAGGGGAGCATAAGGAAACAAAATACCTGATAGAGAGCTGGCAAGCTGGAGGGCACAATCACAGGGATTTCTCCATACAGCCCCTGCAAAGGCAAGCAGATATTAGAAGTAAAAGAAGAAGTTAAATCTCAAGTCAAGAAAGAACAGGGCATTAAGAAGACTGTTGCTAACTTTTGAGGCCAACTGACTGAGTCAGGGGCTGGTGTACCTCAGAAAAATTTCAGGCAGAAAAGATAAAACCAACTTTAGAAAGTACATACAAACATCATATGAAGGTGAACATAGTGAGGGTTGGTGGTAGTTAGGAAAATGTTCAACAGAGATTATGAGAGGGTTTTTTTAAAGATAGGAGATCTTAAAATGTGAAGGAACAAGCTGCAGCCAGAAATCCAATTCCCTCATAACTGAAACACTGGTCACTAATGTAGTCTTCTGTATTTCTTTACATGGCTATGCTCTTGTTGTTATATTTTGCTGTGTCTTTGTTACTTTCCCAGAGTAGTACATCAAATGTTCAGATTTGTGCTGAGGCTCAGCATTTATGAATCTTGGTGTTTTGCTAATAATAAACCCACTTTTTTTCCAGCTTTATATTCTTGTAAGTGGACAAAAAAAACAACATCTGAGAATTTATAAAAGTGTTTAATAGAAAATACGGTTAAGAATTGATACTTATTTTCATTACAACTAGCCAAAATTTTTGTTCCAAGATATGTTCCATTGAAATTACGGCACTGTACTCCAATGAAACTATACTAATCCAGTAGATCCATTGGCTATCTAATACTTTAAGAAAAGATTCAGTACAGATTGCTTTCTGAGAAAAAAACCCAGTGACAAAATAATTTTGGCAAATGCAAAACAATAAGTTCCTTGGCATTTCTGATCAAGCAAAATGCTGCTTTAAACTCATGTATAGATAATGAACTGGCAGTCTGCATAGGAGCTTTCCTGACAGTACGATAATAAACACTGACATAGATAAATTGTCATGAGTTGAACAATAAAAACCCAGTCAAATTATCATTTTGATGAGGATGGTGCATTTGGTTATGATGAAAGCAAATGTGCTGGTGGCTCCTTGCAGCAGTAATTTTGCTGTCCAGGATGACAGAGTTAGTTCTGAGAAACTTTTAAATTGTTTTATCCACATAATGGCATACTGATCACTTTTATGTCACTGGGCAAGGAAATAATCTTAACAACAAAAGCTAGATTTCATACCAGAGGTAATACTTTTATCTTTAATTCTTTATTTATGGCAGCACAAATGAAAATAATTGTATAGCATGATGACTGGCACCGTGGGATCCATATTGCCCATGCATTTGAGCTGGATAGGAGCCAATATAGTACAGAGAATATGTACATATACATGACTTGGGTTTAATATGAAAATGTTTGCAGGAGCCCTGATAGTGTAGCTATCTAAAATATTTCCCCTGGACAGATCAGAGGGTCTGCAAAAGATACCTGGTTTCACTGTAGTTCGCCAGGATTCCCCCCCAATGTCTCAGCAGATGCTTGTTGCATTATTAACTGCCACCTATCTCCCTGAGCACTATGGATGCAGTTGTATGAGTCAGAGCTTCGTTCCCAAATTTATCAATCTCCCAGAGTCACTCGGGTGGGGAGCCAAAGTGGCTGGATGATGGAACCACATCAACATTTTGTGTGTTGTTGGCAACAGAAACAGATCTGCTTGAATCATTGTTAGATAGCTTGATTAGATCTTGTTAAATCTTTAATTTAGGGTTTCACTGGGTATCCATAAACTCAGCGCATGAAACATGAAAACAGCCAGTGTCTGGTTTTTTATCTCAGGTTTTTGTGAGCAGCACTACATGAAATAAAAAGCAGTGACTTGAAGTGCATAGCCTAGTGATCACACACCTGAACTGAATCTGTCACATTTTTATCAGTTAAAAAGTTGGAAGTTACAGACGGTCATACAGATCATAAAAATAATAAGAATCAAATTACCCTAGTTTCAAAAGTTTATCTTAAAAATTAAGGAAGCTAAGAGGCATGATTTTTTTATATACAGTGTATACTCATTTGGAAAACACAGGAAAATATTTTGGATTATATATGAAGAGAATGTATATATTTTGGTACCTTGTTTCACTAAATATTTCACATATTTTTCTCAAAACCACAGGTGATTATATTTATTTGGTTTAATTTAGAAAAATGTGTTTTGTTTATGCCATACTTGTCTTTGCTTTTAGTAATATCAGAAGCTGAAGAGACTGACCAATTCCTTTGTCCTTTACAATGTTACATTGCTACTGAAACTTTCCAACACTGAACATTTCACTGATCCCCTTTTCTCTGCCATCTGTCTGATCTGGCCTCTTTCCAAATAATACTGCTTTCCCAATGGATATGGTCATCCTGGTACAAGAGTTTTCAGTCAGGGTCAGGAAAATTCACATTATGTTCAGTTGTTTCTTTGATAGTGCATATAAATATTGAATGGTCATGTACACTTACGGTTTGTAGATGCTAAAATGCACGCCAGAAAAACTCTGTCAGAAACTCTGGCTTGTGCTCTGCTTTGTTGAAAACCTGACGCTCACTGTTAAAAATATTTGTGTTTTCTGTCGTTATGTTCTGTGTTAGTTTGTTTATTTTGACAATTACTTTATTACAGTATCTGTCTAATCTTCAAGAATGGACGTTTTCAAATCTGGTTGGCTGGTTAAAAAAAAAGTCAAGTTCCAGATTATACACAGCATTGCAGAAGTGCTAATTCAACATTTTGGAAATAGTTGTCTTATCTCAGAAGTTCAACATGCAATGTCTTAGGAAAGAAGTGTATTTTAGAAGCTGAGCACTTAGCCATGTGCCATTTAATGCACTGTCAAGCTGGGCACAAAATCACTAATCTCTTCTTGACCAATATCTTAAGAATTTTAGATTTATTTAAATTGTATATTGTGGTCATATATTGCTTTAGGTATTGCATCATATTTAAGGACATCAACAGACAAATTACATCGAAGAAAATGCAATGAATCGTTAAAAATACATATGAAAAAGCATTGTATTTTTATGTGCACAAGTGCATTAACTGTTGAAAAGGTGGAGAGGTCTCATTTCCCCTTCTTCCTTCATGTTAGAATCACTTTCATGCTAGTAATTAAATAGTGCGTTTTATAGTGAGCAATTGTAATAAACACTCATCAGACACTAACAACTTCCTTTAAGAGGAGCATATTACATTATAGTCTGAACTATGTAGATCTTCTCTGAACAGTGATAGAATTTCTTGTCGAACAATTAACTGTGTATCCCAGAATATCTCACACAATCTTTCTCTTTTTTTTT
>WAAD01037908.1:48702-62237 GCA_013389945.1 Fregata magnificens | reverse complement strand
ATACTACATTAAAAACTACACTGCTTGTAATTTTACTTCTCACATCAGGGTCACACACCTCCAGCAGTCTGCATGCAAGAGTGTTGGTGGTTCATTTTCTTGCAGAGGCACTTGCATCTTGGCATCCACCTTTCCTCCAACACGGGTTTGGCTCAGCCTTCTCACCCTTGACTAAAAAGGAATTGATATCTTCTCTGCATACCCAGTGCACATTTTTTAAAAAGCAAGACCAAGGAAAAATACTGTGACTATGGTTAACATTAGAATAAAATACCAGAATATATTTCAAGAAAGGAAAAATTTCAGCTTTTCACAACAGACAGAGAATTTCTGCCAACTGGATAAATGCCTCCTTGGAATTACCTGATTTCTGACATCTGTATGGAGAGTCTGAAGGAAAAAAGGAGTTCTTTACCTTATTTCATGTCAGTGAGAATAACAGTTTTTAATGTAGTATCTGTTGCTCTCACTAATGGTCCATTTCCATATGATTGTTTTATTGCACAGATGACAAAATAAAATTACATAGTACAGTATTTAAGAGCAAGACAAGCCATGTGGTTTCTAAAACCAGGACTTTTTTATGTGGAGAGAATGACAGAATAGGTGACTCATGGGACAATGTCAAAGGAACAGAATTCCCAGTAAAGAATATTCTTTTTCTTTTAAAGATACTAAACTAAATAGAAACAAATTTAAGGCAGAGAAAACACTTACAAAGCATGCTGCTAAATAAATAAAAAATAAAAATTCTTCTGTCCTATCAAAGTCATTCCAGGTTCGGGATTTTAAGAGGAGATCTTATTAAAATATACCTGAAAATACCTCAAGTACTCCCACAGACTCCACAGGATATTCTAGGCCCCAAATGAGAGACAAGGATGATGACTTTAGAAAAAGCATTGTGTAGTGTAATGGTGCCCTCACTCCTTAGCCTATATTATCATTCATTTCTTCTTCTACATGTATATAATTGCATTTTAAGATGTTCCTTAGAAGAAGCTTAGTGTAATTGCTATGATCTTGCTTAATAATGCCTTGAGAAACAAAACAACAGATCCAAATAAAATATCCCTCCTTAAAGTGTAAGTCAAAGGCTATCCACATGGAAGACTGAAAAATAATCAGATTTTGCATTCCATCCTTTCAACAATACAACTGCACTTTCAAATATGCTTTGTTGTTTTCTTTTAATTCACGAAAATTAATCTTATAGATGTAGATGCCAGATTTGCATTAATTAAAACTCCACTGTAGAAGCCAGGCTTAATTGCAATCAAATTTGCTTAATTATGCATGGCGAGAGATTCCCAAATGAGAAAGGTTTTAGTAAGGATTTTTGTTTTTTATACTGACAAAATAAATTGAAATTGTCATTTTTTGTGTTTTATGTAACACTTGTAAATAATTTGTGGAGCACCTTAAGTCTTCTATGTAAAGCAATGTTATTGCTTAAGTAATTATAACAATCTGCATTTTTCATTGTTAATTGTGGGTGTCAGCCTCATTAATTTTAATTTACAGCCTGTAATGAAATTAAGAAAATTTTGTGCTGATCTGCTGAAACTTGTCTTATAGAAAGTTACTTAATAAAACTGAAGTTCAGAAAAGTAAGGAATTTATTCATGCATTGTCAAGACAAGTAACAAATATTCATTTTTCTCACAAGTTTTGCTTCTAATTTTAAATCAATATCTAGTAAAGCAATTTGTGTCAGAAAGTTTGAGAAAGTTCAATCTGCAAATTTTTCATAGCATGTAGACATAATATGTAGTTTTATTGCCAACAGATAATATGTCACTGCACTCAAAAGATTTGTTGTAACTCTATTTTATTGTTCATACACTTTTACTCTGTCTGTACGTTGCTTGATTAACCAGACAACTTAACTCACTCTACTGAACATTTAAAAGGCAAATATTAATAACTTTGGAAATCACAAAATAGCACATCATGAATGGCACCTGAAAAGCGTAAACACAATTGTGCAAATGGAAGTAAGCAAGCAGCTGAATATGTTTCCATAAAGCCACAAGAAGAAAACCAAACCAAACCAAACCAAAATGTGAGTTTTATGAGTTGAAAGTGTAATGTCCCATAAGCTGCTGCTGTCAGATCCAGAGCAGGATGTGCTATGCTGCAGCTCTGATCTTTCCAATGCATATGGACATGAGCATGACTGCTGCTGTGGCCCTACTTTGGCAGGACCCTTACACAAAAACTCTGCTCTAAGCATGAGATGTCTTATTGAAGTCAACAGGACTGAAAATCATGTTCAAGCCTGCACTACTTCTTACATTAAGATGTATTACATTTATTCAAAAACTAAAAATGTTACTTTCTAGATTTATTACTGCACTTGATGATGGCAGTTATCCTTAGCTCAGTTAGATCTTCATCCCTGTATTTAGTAGAGAGTTTTAGGTTTAAACCTAAGAAGACTAGAGGTTTAAATTGCCCAGGAGAAGGTAAGAAACTTTACCATTGTTCATGGAGGGCACCCAAAGTTGGTCAAATCTTGTTACTTGTTTTCAGGGAAAGCTCCATATTCAAGACATATAAAAAATAATTCTAGGTCTGCAAACCCCATTAGTTTCCTGTGATCAGGAATTACTTTACAAAGCAAGTTCCACTTTCCTATTTAAACAAATATCCTTCTGTCTCGTAAGGGTAATGTTAAAGAGTTAAACATCCTCACCATTAATTTTGAAGCGTTAAAATAGAAATTATTTTTTGTGACAAATATCACAGTTTAGCTAAGGAATAAGAGATGATAATGTAGTATGAATAGTTATTTTTTCTCTGAATAATCTAATACATTTTCCATCTCAATTAGGTGGCTTTGAATATTGGAATTATTATAACTTTTTAAAGTTAACATTTTGAAGATGTGAAAATATATTAGAAATGTAATGAAGTGGTCACACAAAATACAATATATTTACATAGTATGAAATTCAGGATAATTGAAAAAGTCTGTAGAAAACTCAAACAGAAAGAATATTCCAGTGTGATAAAAGTTTCCAGTCAACTCTTTCTGGAAGCTTCCAATAAAACAATCTAAGAAAACCCCAAAGTCAATTCTGTAATCCTAAAGTCTATAAAACTGCATGCTTTATTTCTGTATTATTTTACCTTTTTGATTATATTAGAAAGATATATTCTAAACATATTGCAGTTTTTTTAAATTTCAAATACAATAGAAAAAAAAGATTTCATTCTTTGTTGTCCAGCACCTAAAATTCTGTGTCCTCATTCACTTTCTTCCAAAATGCACTCACCTATTTCACACAATAAAGTATCTCACAGGACCAATTCCTTTTTCTTTCTTCATTGCCAAAATGTTTTTTTCTGTACAGTTCTGAAACTTCCATAAACTGTAATGTTCTTAAATTAAGCATAATAACATAGACAAAAACCTCTGCTCACATTGTCTATGGCCCCTTTATTTAGAGTTTCTTTTTAATATACTCAGCCTTCTGCTTTTCAAACCTCAGCCCTTCAAACTCTATCCTTCCCTTCCTCTGTTCTGCTGAGTTTGCATCATTGCCCCAACCATGCAAGAAAACAGAAAGATATGGCTTAATTAGCCTGCAACTTTATTAATTTAATTTATCTGGGGACTATCCAGCAGCAATTTCTACAATACAGGTCATAAATTTTTCATTAATTATTTTCACTTGTAGGCGGGCTGCCATTAGCTTTCATTCCCTCTGGTAGCGGGTCCTTGGCCCTTGGTGGGTGATCCACCACCATCTTTAAATGATGGTTAGGAAGGACAGGTTCTCTTCTTGTCACACTAGACTTTGAGAGTCCTGCTTCCAGTACCCACCTCCTTTTGAGGAGGTTTTTGGTTTTGTCCTTTTCTAACACTGGTTTACCAAGGAAGCAGATCCTCTATGGTAGTTCAAGTATCTGAGATGGATTTTACTTTCTTGGAGAGGCAGATGACAGGAGGACTAGGCCAGACAGTCTAAGTTATATCCCCTCCACAGATTAACAAGGTCAGTCAGTTGACCTGAGCTCCATTGACCTGCCAAGCTATCCACAGAGTTTTTTTTCCACCTGGATGATTGACTCCCAAAACCTGTGAAAGAAGGCGATGTTTAAAAGAGTTAGAACTCTTTTTCCTAGGCAGTCTCCTAAAACAAACAAGGATCCAACTTTTGCATTGTAGATGTCATCTCCGCTTTGCTCATCTTAATATTCCCAGAGCTCTTTCCTTTTTTCATTTTTACTGGAAACTATCCATTGTGGATTTGCTTATCTTGCTTTTTAATTGGTGTTGAGAGGCATTAATTGTTATGATCCTGCGCACACTTGCACAATGCTTTGGATGAAAAAGCATTATATGATATCATAAAATTCAATGCAAAAAATCTGAAGGAACAGAAATGGCAACGGGCAAGTAGTGGGGAGAGGCTGTTATTTTTCTAGTATACAAAGATATTTCTCAAATACATATAAAACACATATAATAAATACATAAAAGTATAAAGCCAATAATATAATGCATATAATATTATGTAAACTATATAAAATATAAACATGGGTTTTTATATACCTGCCTTTAAGAATTTGCAATCTGAACATGCGGAAGCTAGCAGGGGAGGGGAAGAAATAATAAACCCATGACTGGGAAGATGTCAGAAGAACCCCTGAGCTTGTGTTCTGCTCTCTGCTGTTACTTTTCCTGTATATAGCTCGCTACTCTAACTGAACATGAAAATGGAAAGCATAATCTTGTAAAACAGATGAGTCCCAGAACATACTGCATGATCTAACATATGCTTGATCCACCACAACCGTACAGGTGAGAGATAAAAATACTGAAGCATAGAACTATTTTAATACATCAGAGAAAAAACATTTTAAAATTCAGAG
Source organism: Fregata magnificens (assembly GCA_013389945.1). NCBI lineage: Eukaryota > Metazoa > Chordata > Aves > Suliformes > Fregatidae > Fregata > Fregata magnificens. Next base: position 57,353 of record WAAD01037908.1, on the reverse strand, counting down.
GCCATACTTACTTTACTACTGCAAATAGGGGTTTTTTTTGTGGGGTTTTTTAGTTTTTCATATTGGCCTGTAGTGAAACCATTTTCAATGTGCTTTTCAATATGAGCTAAAAATGTGTAGCAGAGGCTTCCTAGGATTTGCCAGAGATCATAGATGATGTCCAAAGCAGATTCCCAGTCTTGTGTTTGAAGTAAGTGTTGGTGGTTATAATGGATGACGGTCTTTTGAGTGTGCAATAAAACTAAGAATGTAATTAATCTGATGTGGTATAAAAATGTACAGAATTAAAACCAGTCAGTAATAATCTAGGCTTCTAATATCCAGCACCTAAGCAGATTTTCCTTCTTAAATGGATAGCAACTGGTAGTTATGCACCTCAGTGGTCCACTGAATTTTGACATTGCTTCTGAGGGATGTATACAGAACAATATCAACAGGAAGAAAGACACCCGTAGGAAGTCAGTTCCAATCTACGTGCAGCATGCAAGATATTTTGCAGTGCTACTTATGAATTTTTATGTTGTCTTCTAGTTATAAATGTTACTTCTTCTGAGAGTAAGAATAACAGTGAAGTACAAAATAAGCTGGGTTCTTTAAAAGGCTGAAAACTATCACATGTTCTAAGGATATCTGCAGATCTAAGTCTTCTGACCACGAACGTCACCTGCTACTCCCCAGTGTTCTAGCGACCTGCCAGAATGTAGAGAGGATGAGGTTTTTCCTATAGGAAGGGTATAGTAATAGCAGTAAAAACAAAGCACATTTTGTCATTTTTAAATGGTGGGGCATTTAGAATGACATTGAATATATTTTTAAATTTTAAAGCCAGGGTGGGTACAGGGTGGTGGGAAACCAGGATGGCTGTCAGCAGCTGCTTGGCTGGTTGGGCTGGGTCCTCCCATAGGCACCACTGCAGCCTTCCACTTCTGCCATCCTCCCAGTGGCAGCAATTTTTCTTCATGGCTTGGTCTCTCACACTTTTTCTCCTTTGCAGCTTTCCACCACTGTCCTTTCTTCATTCTCCTGCATCCCTTTCTGTTTCCCTGATTAAGACCAGGACAGGTTCAGCCCCTCATTTCTGACATAGCTAAACTCCATTTTGTCTGCCTGGTTAAGACAAATCACATCAGCTCTGCATAGAGGGGCTGTATTTAATCTCTTATGAAACAGATAATCTTTAATCTTTTCAAGTAGATCCGGATGCTTACCTAAGAATGTTAATATTCTGCTGAGGCACACATGTCAGTAGTATGCATAACAAATTACAAAGGCGTATTTTTGAAACCCAAAGTATAAGGTTCTCCTTACATTCTGACAGGTACCTATATGGGGAAAAAATCCATTCTTTGCTAATAATTGTGACGTTTTCATATAACCTGTATGAATCAGCATAGCAGAGTACCAATTTGTCCTGGACATGTAAATAAAAGTGTCAACAAGTTTCTTAACAGGTCAGTCAGCATTTAAACATATTTCACTGTTCTTTCTCTTTCTGTTCTCAAGGCAGGAGGACATTAATGACTGTGAAAAGTGAATGAATAACAGGAAAAAAAGAATAAAAAAGAAAGAGGAAAAGAAAACAAAAGACAACAAAATTAAAAACAAGAAAAGTCAAAGAAGAAGAAGAAGAAAAAAAATCTTATTTGGAAAGGAAGGACTTTGGCATTCTTATTTAATTATCAGTAGATACACAGGATAGAGTAAAGAGATCTATTTCAAAACTGTGACTTAATGACAAGTTGATGTGTAATACTTTGCCTGAAGACCCAGACAACATCGTTAGGAGAGAGACAAGTAAATTGTAGGTAAGAAATAAAAATAAATGTTTCCACACCTCTGACATAACTGTAAAAGTTAAAAGGCTACTGATAAATTGGAGACAAATGACTATTGTTCTGGCAAAATAAGAAATCTTAATTCATTTTTGGATAACAATATTGCCGGCTCTTGCAATTTTATTATTAGTCTCATGATATTTGATGCTTTTCTTAAAGACCTAGCTCCTAGATTTATACTAATTAGGAGGCTATTAACTTTCACAAAAAAAATCATGTTTCCAGTCCTGATACCTAAGCAGAAAAAAATTAAAGCATTTCCTAAAAGTGTGAAAGATAGAAGTCAAACAAGGAGAACCCCAAACAGGTTATTAAAAAAAAACAACCCAAACCTAAGAATTTTGGAAGTCTTACTCATGATTTCTGAATATTTGGCAACACTATATTAACTATAATTAAGTTAGAGATTTATTAGGTAATAAAAATGGCAAAGCTGATAAGAAGCTTCTGCACTGAAAAAGCAGAACATGCTGAAAATCAGCCAAAAGGTGAAATTCCAAAAGATTTCAGTTGTTTCAATGGAAACTTTTACTTTTTTGTTGCTTTCAACAAATGATTCTGCATAGTTTTCCATCAAAAAAAAATCTGACTAATTTTAAAAACTACTTTTCAGAACCTGGCTTGTTCCACTGGCAACAAACCCAGCCTCGTACCATAATTTTCACCTCTTGGGGATCCATGAATATTGTGGAATTCCTGTCCATCACCATTTTAATCTTCTCAGACTTCAGTGATTTGACATTGTTCAGGTGGCATAAGACCATACTGCTAGTAAGATGACTTGAATAGACGGCTCTAGTTAATTTTTTCTGTTAGTTTCATAGTTTTTAGGAAAACTGTGCAGCTAGTAGCCAAAACCCAATCACTTACCTTGATCTCAAACACTCTCTGATAAGAGACAATCACTGAAATATATGCCATATGAACCAACTCTGCTTCCTGCAAGATAGTCCATCCCAGCAGGGGGATGGACGTGTGAATGGTTATTCAAATTATGTGCAAGTTATGAAGAAGTCCATCCACATTGCTTTGACAAAGGAATACAAGACCTGAAAGCAGACTATATTAAGTCCAATGATAAATTAAATAAAGAATATGACCTCAATAGGGTGCACACCTCTACCATTTCCAAGAAGAATGATGACCAGGTACCTTTTTAACCTGAAAAAAAACCAAGGAGATTCACAGAATCCTACCTGTCAAATTGATATTTTTTCTGTTGCTAGTCCTCCTGCAATTTTTTGAGGAAAAATCATTTCTGTCTCTGCTAAAATTTTCCATTTTTACTGACCATATGCGACGGCACCACCATCTGAGTCTCCAGATCTTAATTACCAGGGCAGTACTCCATGGCCTGGATTCACTGACCACATCCACTTTTGCTGTAGTGACACCATAGCTCTTCCTTAACACCTGACTTGTTGGATACGATAGGCACAGTGTATGTCCTTCAGGTCTACTTGTCTCCCAGTGTCTGAAAGCCCTATCAGATTTGAAACTGGCAAATCTGGTAATTCCAGGACCAGAAACTCCAGCCTGACCAAAAATGTCATCATGGTCAAATTTGTGCAGCCTAGTTAGAACTCCATTCCCATAGTCTGTTGCAGTAATGCTATCAACAGAGTATTGTTGAGAAGAAGCCCCAAACCCCAAATATCAGTCATATATTCTATATAAAGCAATTTGTATATTCTAGCTGACTCGGTAACATTCAGCTCCAGTACAATAGTGGCTGGAGAAGCTGTACCAATTGTTGGACGAACTTTGGCTTCTTGCCCCATGTAGGTCCTGCATCCTGCTCTGGCCTCACACTCTAGGTAACATTTGAGACCTAGCTCTCCTTTCACTTTTCCCCACCTACCAATTACCTGCAGTGCCTTGTCTACATGTCCATGATTCTGTGGCAGACAAAGAATACCTGCAGCTGCCTTGGATGACACCAAGTTCCTTCTCATCTTCCAAGGAGAGACAATTTTTGGTACTTCTGCTGGCCGCGCATTGTCCTTAATTCTGTGCCATTCTGTCCCAGACTGCCTCCCTGATCCTTACAGTCAGGAATAAAGAGAGAGGAAGGACTCTGCATTTTCCATGTTCCCCCTCTGAAGAGATCGAACATCTTTTCAGAATCATTACATCCCTACCCATCAGTTTCTCATTTGACCTACCTGCAGATATACTGTTTGGATATTGCTGCTCACTCCTAATTGCTGCTCTGGAGTCAAACAGTCTTCCCTGAGGTGAACAAAGCAGTTCAAAAGAAAGATCTCCTGTTTCTTTCTCCTTTTGATCAGTGTTTTCTTACGCAAGGCCCCACAAGGGGAAATGCTAAGGTGGCCGATCTAGAAAAATTTTGCTCTCTCTCTCTCATAGGAGGCAGACCCTTAGCACACAATGGCAACTTTGGAAGGGATCAAGTACTAAAACTGTGCCAGGTGGAGAAGGTTTCCTGAGTCCTCCAACTTCATTTTTAAAAAGCAAGATTTTCAGAATCATCCTTTTCATCTACTTTAATCTATTAGAAATATGAAAGGTATATAAAAACTAAATTTCTTTATATTTATTACTAAAGAACTGAGGATAATAAGTGCAGGAATTGGCTAAATTATCTAAGAAGTTATATATATTTCAGCACTACTGAAGAAATAAGATGATAAAGCTCTTCTTCCAAGCTACTTTATGAAAAATACATTGGTTGTTTTGGAACTGAGTCTTCTTCACAGAAAGTTTTGGAGCCATCCTTCAAATTATTTGACTGACTGAATAGCTTAATAGCAAATCACAGTATATCCTTACCAATCATAGCACTTCCTGAGAACTGGGAAGTCATTAGCATGATTTTTATTTTTTTAAAAGGATTTGGGGGATGTCTTGAGAATTACAGTTTGTTACAATGACTGAAAATCAAATAGATGAAAAATAGTGCAACATTTGGGGAATCACAATGTATATGGCAAGGGAAAAAACAACAAGCTTTCTGTAACAGAAAATTGTGCCTCTCTAATGTGTTGGAAGGTTCTGAAAATATTAATAAGACAGTAGATGAACGTGACCCAGTGGACATAATTTACTTGGATTTCAAAAAGCTTTAGAAAAGGTCCCTCATAAAAGAATATTAAAGATAATAAATAACAATGAAGTAAGGGGCAAAGGCTTGTCATGGATTAAAAAGTGATTAAATGATAGGAAATAAATAGTTATAACCTCAAAGAAGAGATATATTAATAATGGAGTATCTCAGGGGTCAGTACTACGATCAAGTTGTTTAATATATTTTTTTAATAATTTGGAGTAAGTGGATTGCAAGGTGGCAGAGTTTGCTGATGGCAATGTACTATTGAACAAGTAACCACTTGCATAAGCTCCTACTCATTATGGTAGTCTAAAAACCAACTGGTACTTCTCTGAAAATCACCAACAACAGATAAAGTAAAGAACTTTAGCAATGTGCAGGGAGGGAGGGAAGAGTCGCAAATTTGTCTGTATGTAAACTGTTCAGCTTTATCTCAAGATTCACACAGTGAATGGTTACATTCTGGTAAACCTAAGGTAGAAACTGGGACAGAGAAAAGTGTCCGCTTGGCCTCCATCGTGAAATGTTTGAAAGACATGCCTTCGGTACGCTGTCTTCAGTAAAATCTGAAGTTTTCCTGCATAGTTGAAGAAAGCTGAAATCATGCCTATAGCACTCAACAATCACGTTATCTTCCCAACAGAAACCATATATTATTCTTTTCTCAAATTATGGATAGCTTTGAATGGTTATTAGCCATAGCATCATGGCCAATCTCACACAATAGCTTTTGCTTGCAAAATAGAAACCTAACAAAAGCGCTTGCACCAGAACAAAATATTCTGGATCAGATTTTCACTGTTAATAAACTTCTGCTCATCCCCATCAGTAAGGATGAAGCATTCCAAGTCTTAGCCCCCAGTTTTCATATCCCCAGAGAACTGTGCTGCTCGACCCATCTGCGAGCAGACTGGAAAAGAAAACTGTTATTGTATTTGGGATCTTCTAAAAAGGCAGCCCTGCTTTCAGCCTCAGGAACAAATTACCCTATTCATTACTTGCCATAGCTTCCTATAAAAATGAGAATAACATAGGAGTTCTCAGTGCTAAGGACTAAAAAAATTACCTTCCTGTAACAGCATTTTTTTCTAATTCTAATTCTTCTTCCCCAAATACAAAGAGTCAGACCTTTTCGGTCTAATCATAGCTTATGTGTCTCATGTCCCAGGACGAGTTCGTCTCCCAGAGGACACCATCTCTGAAAAAGAAAGGTCAGGATTCATCGCTAGTAAATGTGAAATGCATTACAGTCATTCCAGATACATTCTATCCAGAGTGGAATAAAAAGTTCACGCCACGGAAAAGGAAAAGTTATTTTCCACAGTCTGTCCCTAAAATAGGAAGAAGTAACAATAATCACCCAGAGAAAAACCTGTGGCCAAACACAGTCCCAGCCTTTCACACAAATTATATCCCTTCAGAACCCAGCTTGCTTCAATCCCAGGCACAGATATGAAGCTTTATACACAACTTTACCTCTTATTGCCACTCTTGCACAAAAAAATATCCTGATATTAGGTGGCTGAAGGAACAAGAGGAGATAATGTAGACAGACCAAAGAACCTGCTGCTGTTGAAGCAGAGTGTTAATCTACTGACTTCTTTTAGAGGCCAGTGCAAGTATTTGGACTAATGCAGTTTTTATCTTATGCAATACAAAATAATGGTAAATAAGCCTCATCATTTAGGACACTAAATGATTACTACTAAAGTTGCAAACTATTTGTTTTATTCATATTAAAACTGCAGAATTATCTGATTGTTTTGGGGAATATCCTGAAGTATTTGGCAGTGGCTTCATTTGTAAGCAGACCACTAACTTTGAAAGGCCAGCCATTTAATCCATTATATAGTTCTCTATTATCCCAAATATCATGGGAGAAATTCAGTCCATGCACAGGTTGATACAACTTGCAGCAACTTAGCTGGTAGTTATAGCGACTCAACAAGGGACCTAACTTTGGCTCACGTGTTTTACACATCTGATGAAATGTATAGTTTTAAATGCATTAAGTTTAATCAAGCAATTGATTTCTGAATTTGCAAAAAATAAATTACAGGATTTTGATGTCAGTCTTTATTTTTATTTTTAATAAGACATTAGATACAAATTCTAGTTCATTGTCAGCTGGTCGAGAATTACAGTACGTTGCAGTATAATCACAAACAAATATTATAATTACAAATACCAAGGGAAATTTAGGCTATAAGGCAAAATGAAAAAAGAATTTGACTGTGGAAAATTAAATTAATAAAACATTAAAGCACTAAAAAAGAAACCTACTGCGTATTATAACTAAATTGTTTGCATAGCTAAAATAAAGAAACAATCTCAGTGTTTGCGTTTATGAACGTTACATGGCAGTCAGAGCAAGTAAAGGAGAGAAAGAGTGCCGTTAAGGTTACAGTCTCCTATCTATTTCTCCTACATATTTGCACACTGAAATTAATTTAATCCTTAACATTTTTATTTAAAGCAATGAAATTAGGGATTTATCTACCTTACCTTTAGTTTCTAAGAGACAACACAGTGATATGTTACCAATATAGCCATGATATGCCATGTCATGGCATATGCTGGGAACTCTTTTTATGTAGAAGTCAATGGGAGCAGAATTAGACCAATGCTAAAAGCTCGTGAAAAATATTTCCCAGGATGACTTTCTCAACATCAAATAGCAAGTCTGTAGCAGAACTGGGAATGGAATTGCACTCAGATCATCTAAATCCCAGTTAAGTGCCTTAAGCACATGACTTACTGGAGCGCTCTCCTAAATGAATTCATACATGTTCCCATCAGTTCTTCACCTGCAGACCCAGGAATTCTGGTCAAAAGCAATCATCTGAGGTAGCTGCAGTTATGGGTCATCTCCCTGTCAGATGTCTTCTGCCAAACATACGCATGAACTGACCCCCATCATTCCTAAAGGAGGGAAACAAATTCAAGTGGAATCCATTAGAACACAGAAATCAAGTTCCTCAAGAGCACACTGGTTCACCTAGCAGTACTTTTTTTTCCTATTAGTGTCTTATCAGTCAAATGCACAAATCATTTGTGTGACTGTTTGCTTTCTTGCAAAAATGGAGTACAAAAAATACAAAAGTGCTAACTTCAGTGGAAAATCAACTTCCTTAGAAGAAAAAGGCTCACAAAAAGACAAAGCTTCAAGGACATTTTTTGTAGAAGTTTGAGAGCCACCTAGACCAGCTGTGACATCTGTACTAATTGAAAAAGCAAACGAGGCCACAAAGGACTGTTCTTTGACCATTTAATCAATTTTCCACTCAATGCATTGTTCATTCTTAGAGACTTTAATGCTAGAATTGATTTTAACAGCCATTACCAAAATACGTAAGTCAAAGGTCTCTCAACCTTTTTTAAGTTTGACCAATGGGAAAAAAAGATTATGGATATGTGAATAAATCAGTGACTATGATTCAAATGCCTTACTAAAAAACACCATGTGAATCGCAGTCTACCCATGTACTAGTGGTCACATGGGCTAACTAGAACACAATGTGAGAAATAGCAAGATGGTGATCTCTGATAACGTCTGGTCTGGACTCTAAAATTATCTCTTAAACTTTCGATAATGCATATCTCATATAGCTCACTTCAATACAGAAAGACATCAGTTGTCAAATGTTTATAAATATATCTGGAAATTGCATATTTGACTCAAGCAAGCAGAGGAGTCCAGAAGCATGAAGAAGATTAAGGTTACCTATTAAGATGCTTTTAGGCAT
>WAAD01037908.1:0-47416 GCA_013389945.1 Fregata magnificens | reverse complement strand
GGTAGGAAAAGGGTGCTGCTTTTTGCCATCCATATTCAGTGACACTGTTGAGTGTTATTCATTCATCTGAATGTTCATGCTTGGTTTTAATCTTCTTATTTTCATTTATAAAGGTCAAAGCCAGGTTGGGCCCTATTGGTATAGCTGCTGTGCAGAAGTAGGTAAAATATCAGTCATTCCCTCAAAAAGCTTTAAGTAGACAAAACAGAAGTGGTGGATGAGACAAGCAGGCAGGTTAAGGTAAGTCGAGAAAGATGAGTCAAGAGATAGAAGAGAATGTGCACTTATACAGTATTGCAAGTTCTTCTCACATACCTTAACGCTTACAAAATTAACCTTTCAGCTCCATCCTGATAACAGTCTAAGTTAAAGTTTCTGCATTACATAAACTTTGGGTATATGCCAGGTCTTCATGTGGTCTTAGTGTACTAGATAATATAAACATCTATATTAATTTTGAATGCTGTAGACAATATAATACGAATGAACTCTGTCTTATTTTACATATAACATCATTCTATGTATTCTTATGACATCTCATGTAATGCAATCTATAAATAAAGCACAGTGTTGTTTTCAAGCTTGAACTTCTTGGTGACATGTATAGCAGTAAACCAAAAAAAGCCAGGGTGCAGGCCAGAGCACAGACACAAGATGATATATATTGTTAACTTGTTAGCTAAGTGCACGTCTGGGTTTCAGACTGTGGCAAATAGCAGTTTTTCATTCTGTGCCTGTGCATAGCTTTGAGATTATTATGGGCCACGGAGTATTTCAGCAGGTTCTTTGAGGTGACCAGTCTGTTCTGGAAAGTAAGCTTTGTTGTATAGATATGGGTTGTGCTGTGCAAGTTTTTATTTTATTAATACAGACACAGCTGTAATGCTGTGCAGTGATGTTCACCCTATCTCAAATACAATTTTGTAGAACAAATGGTTCAGAAAACAATGATCAAACAAATGGAAAATATCTCAAGGAATATTACAACTATTTGTATTGAGTAGCTTAACATGGAGACCCAACTCATTGTTCAAAGAAGCTGCCAAATATTGGCAAGAAAATACACCTAAACATGCAGACACTGAGACATCTAAAAAGCTCTTCTGTTTTCCCATATGTAGTGTATGTCTTGAGGTCCTCTTCTACGTCTAGAATGAGCAATTACTTCTTGTTTAAATTTCAATACTTGGAAGATAGTGCAGCAGGCATAGTTCTTAAATTCCCTGGCAAAAGCTGAATACACTTTTGGAATAAACTTCATCTTAGCTTGAAAGATTCACCATAAAACCAGGTGTGTTAACATGGGAGTGTGAACAACCCTACCTACACACACCACCAACACTTCCATGGCTGCTATTTGAAGTATTAATTCCTTCCAACGTTCAGTTAATGTTATTAGGTGCAAGATACATTCACACTTTGAGAGGGAAAAAAATATAAATAGCCAAAAAAGCAAGTTAATATTATTAGTTACAGGAAAACTATTTTTGAGAAGATATTGGAAAGGAACTTGACCTTTCAGGCTGGACCCTTACAATTATGATGACAGTCCCTAAACCATTTGAAGCAGCATTTCATTTTCTTAAGTATCTTGTTAACGTGTGAATTTTTCAACAACTCTAGATAACTAAAGGTACAACAAATTATGGGGGGTTCCATACATTTCTGGGATCCAGTTTATCATTAAATAGGGTTGTCTAATTATCTTTTTTTGTGTCATTTAAATTCTTTCAAATACCAGTCATCTAAGTAGAATCAGTTAACTCTGGTATGCATCTGATATATTTTAGACATCATAATGCTTTCTTTGCTTGTTTTGCCATAAACAGCAGCATTTGGGGGGGAGAAAAAGGATTTAAACAGTTTCATTTGTGCTGTTATTACAACTATGATCTTGTTAAAGACTCTAGGCAAATTGATTAGCTCTGAAAAGCTGCCATCCATCTGCAAAGTGAGGAATAATGTGTAAATAAAGCTGCAGATAAGTCTGTTCAAAATATTTCACTCTTGCCGGTTGCTGAAATACCCCATCAGAAGACAACTGTTCTCCTCCACCTGAGGAAGCTAGCTGCTAGCACTGATGCAGAGCAATGTCAGCATACCGGACAAAAAAAAAAAAAAAAATCATTCCACTGTTCTTTTCATTTTGTGAGGTAAAAACCAAGGCTTATTAGGAAGAGGCAGAATAGTCAGTGATACACTGTTACACTGGTCTGACTGAAAAAAAAAAACCAAACAAGGAAACAAAAAAGAAATGAAACTAAACTTAAAAGAAGAAACCATAGTAGCTGTATAAAATGGCCACTTCTACCCCCATCAAATGCAGTTCTTTAGATTCAGTGGAGCTCTCAATCTAGTTTTGAGTATTCAGGCATTACTGGAATGGACATAGAAAATAAAATGTTCTTCTTGCTTTTACTTCTTATTTGCTTCATAGTTTTTACAGTCTAATGTTGTATCTGTATTTAATACTGAAAGTGTTTCAGGATGTAATTTTTAATAAAACACTGTATAAAATGCTGCACTGATACTACATCAATTCAAGTTCAGAATTAATTATATGTTAATCCTCCATTTCAGTTGGAGGTATTGCACATGCCATTTATACAAAAGCCCAGTTCCTGGTCCACACAACTTTCATGCTGAAGCATCTTGACTGACGACCATGGAGTCACTCCTTATTTGCGAGGTGCTTGGATAAAGAAACAAAACCCTCAGTAAACCAAAGGGATGCAGAGACATGCCAGCTGACAAGAACTTAGTGAAAATACCAGATAGTTTTGAATTATTTTTTCTCCCTTTCATTCTGTTTTTTTTTAAATCTTTCTAAAAAACCTGAAGAGATCTGAATGAAAGTTTAAGAAAGAACGGTTCCCATCTACCCTAACAGGGTGTATGAAGGAGGGCACTGAGGCAAGGATAATGGAAAGATAAAAAAAAAAGAAAGTGGGCAGGGAGACTTGGGTTAACGAAGTCAGAAGAAATGAAGAGAAAATGACCATAATAAGGCAAGATATGCAGAGTCTTGAAAGGACAAGTCAGATGCTGTGCAGCAAATCCAAGACTTCCACTTTAGAGCAAACAATCAGAATAAGGTTTGTAGTGTGCATTTTATCTTAATGTCAGAGATAATATTTTCCATCCTTTGAGCTTGTCTCAAGCTTTTTTAATGAGCTTTGCTAATTTGTCAAAAAAAAGGCTATTTGGATAATAAACATGAATATTAAACCAAAAAGGAGTATGGTTTATGGAAGTTCATTGCCCAAATGTCTAAGCCCTCTATTGTGAAGCAAAAGTATTCATCTGCTCTTTCAACTGCTTGGTTAAAATGCTAAATTATTCCTGGTGCTTTGTAGCAGATCAGTTAACATTACTTTTAGTTTTATTCAGACAGCATGTTCTAGTTCTTCTTTGTATACGAGGCACTGGCAGCTTGACCTTCCTGTTTATTCCCTTATAAGACCATTATCATCAAAGTTCTGTGGCAGACAATTCACAATTTTCAAATGTTAATGTTAAAAGACCTAGATTTCTGACTGATGTCAAGCTTTATTTACACGTTTGGAAAAGCAAAAAAGGTTCTTATCACACTTTGAATGAATAAGCTCTAGATAAATTGTGAAATACAGCTTGAAATGTTTCTTATCACATTTTTGAGAAAATCAAGATCACAACAGATGCTCTGGGAAATAGAATCTAGATAAAATATAAGTTGGGAATCCATTCCCCGAGACTCAAATGCCAGTACATTTTATTTTTTTTCTTAACACAAAGCTATTTGAAGGCAGGATTAAAAAAGGAGTTCCATTGAAAGGCTCCTCAAAAACAGTTCCTCTTTGTACGAGTTCAGATCCTAGCTTCACATGCAGCACTTGTGGTGCTAACCAGACTGAGCAAATAATTAGTGAAAAATAATTCAGCTGATGAATTCAGCCTTTTATGCGCCTGTAATATATATAAGCAGGCAACAATTATTTCAAACATACACCAAATTACTGAATAGCTTCCATCTGTAATTTTTTAATCACAAACAGCTTCCTCTGAGTTTTCATTGCTCATATCTCTATAGTTGTGACGGGTCAGACGAACCACGTAACAGTGTTTCTGTGTGAGATGGGTTGGGGCTAAAATGCTAGTCCAGGGTAGGGAAAGTGGGTTTTCCATGGGTCTTCTGTACACATGGGTTTGGCATTCAATGGTGATGGCAAGGAGTAATGCTCCCATGCCAGCACCCAGCCACCATTTCTGGTGACAGTGGTAGAAGAGCCACCTTCAGCTCTGAACAGGCAGGAGGAACTAAGGCAAAGTTTTATTAACAGTGGAGTTTACCCTCCCCAGCACTCTGTCAAAGAAACAGTTATATCAATTTGTATCCTATTAAAACCTACGCAGTTTGTGTATGTTATTCGGTTTCCGTGTTTAATGTAAGTAATTTGAGAGTGTAATGCTCCGTAAACATAAGAACCTGGCTGGCGTAGCTAGGGACCAAAATTATATTGATTTATTTGTGGTTCAAACTAAAAGCTAAAGAGGTAGATGCTGACTTTTAAAAATTATATTCAGTGCAGAGCTGATAACATGACCCTTATTTACCACACCATATATTCAGCTTTAATTTTTTTTGTTGTTTATCCTTTTTCTCTGCAAGCTGCAGCACTTGCCCTGCATATAACAGTGAAATAGTGGGTAGACAGGCAGTGTTATTCAGTTTTGCTGGCTGTTCTAAGTGATGAAACTATAATTCACTGGGTGATAGATAACAGAAGGTAATTTTATGGTTACTAAGAATGAGTTTGCATTTGTTGGGATAGTTACTATATAAATTTATAGATCTATTTTGTATGTACCGCATTTTAAATTTTAGTGGCAGCACAAGGAACGGTATGAGAGTAACACAAGTAGTACTGTCATGAACTCCTAGTTTAGCAGCCACTTGTAAAGGTATACTGTAATTCAACATGAAATAGCTTCAGAATGTTCTCACAATCTTGTTATAAATCATGGTCTTTGGAAGGGAAGGTGTTATTAAGTTTGTTTTTTGATTTTCTCTTGCCCTTCCTCCATCATCTTATCTAGGGAAAGTGTTGAAAGGTAGGAAAGGCAATTCTGTACAGGAGGTCCTTTTAAGTGCTGGATTTAAGTGCTCTTTCAGGATTTAGCACTTTTCTAAGCTTAACTGACAGGTCACTTTGCCCCTTGTTATCTGGGCAGATAGACCCTGGGACCCTACAAAGACAATAAGATTAATTGTGGGGCAGGCAGTAGGATACTACAGCTTCAGATCACAAAATTCAGACAAGCCTCAACACCTGTCAAGCTATTATGACATTTACATTCAATAAATATAATGTCTCCAGAGAACCAGAACTGTTTTTGTTTAAAGATGGAGATTGGGCCCCAGGGAAGCCATTTTGTTGAACATGCCATTCTGTGGTGAAGAAATACCAGCTTTTGTCAAAGATTTAATTGTTGGAAGAGCCATTAAGATTTCAGTTCAGGTTACAAATCTGAAGGAAGCCTAGACTGACAGAGGGGTGCTTGATTTGATGATCATGGGAGCAAAAGAGGAATGGAGGTGGTAGATGTGCTAAATTTGCATTTAAAAAGCTCACCTAGGAACTTAGCAATTAGACTTTTAAATATAAAAATGTAACTTCAGAGCATCCCAGAAGTATTCAGAAGTACTGAATTATGTAATGGCCGAACCAAGGACATTCCTTGAAAGTTAGGTTGTCTGCAAAGTACTTTAACAGAAAGTGGCAGAATTCTGAGGAAATGCAGCTATGATCTTCAGGAGTTCAAACAGGAGTTTTAGTCCATTTATAAATTAAAATGAACATCATTAATTAGAAATTATTTTTCCTAAATTATAATTGAGATGATTTCTTCCATCATGTTCTAAAAGAAAATGCTTATACTCTGTAACAGTGTACCCACAAACAACAAGAATACATCTGGAAAAAAGACATAAAAGTTGGGGGAAAAAAATTGGGTGCTGTCCAATAGCAATGTTATCCCAAATCCTCCTTTACCAAAAAAAATTGGAATGATGGCTTTGTCTTGTGTAACTTACCTTACGGGGATATAACTTGGGGTTTTCACAGAGGAAAACCAAGATGATTCAAGATAGCCTTATATAGTTATTAATAATAGTGGTCATCCAAATTCTAGATAAGCACCTATAGACCAGATAATAATGCAGAAAATGTACAGTAAAACATGTTATAATGCCTCAGAAACAACATGAAGAAGGAGCTGGGTGCAACACTGCTTTCCATTCCTAAAAAAAACCCAGTTGCTTTTCTCATTCTGAGAGCAACGGGAAGGTATTCTGTATCTGTATCCTAACTGTAAAAGTGAAGGAAGCCAAGTTACCAAATTATTTGTCCAGAAATTTATAGTGCAGAACCCATCGCTGAGCATGTTTGTTCTTTTGGGTGCCTGTATCTCCCAGGCTGTGTTATGATAGCTTTACTGCGTTGTATATGAAAGCAGAGGGTAAGTAACCAGTGGGTGAAAAGTCTTTTTGGGAACTGCTCTACTGGAGCACACAGCGAGGGAAAAAATGGACAGAAGCAAGGTCAGTGTTGGTCTCCTGGATCCTCTGAAGGCTACACTCCCAACACCCACAGCTGAGAGTCACAGGAAAATTGTTTGAGAGACCTGCTGCCTTCCTGAAGTGGGGAGATCCACAGGCAATGGGAAGATCCAGAGGCATCTCCTTCCTCTGAGAAAGATTTCACGCTCTGCTTCACTTCAGCATTTAATCAACCACAAAAGCAGTTTATTGCTGTGTATACTCCAGTGCCAGAAACATTATCACCTAATTAAATTGTTTCATTGTTTTGCTATATCAAGCAACATGTCTCTTTAACTCCCCATTTTATTTAGTAGCAAGTTTGCTTTAACGTCATCAGAATGGGATATTAAATTGAAGGGGCGGCTGTTTAAACTCAAGTTCAAATCAATAATACAGGTAGCCTTTCACTGCCAAATCCTAACTTAGTGCTTTTCACTTTACTGCAGTCCTGCATTTAAGCACCATTCACAGCCTCTTGTTCTGCATTCACATATGATTTATGACTATTCCTGTTGGTGGGACATACATTTCAAGGCCTTTTCACTGCTTAAGCTTCTTACAATCAGTGGTTTTTCCCTCTTCTGCAGTTCTTTTGGTTATGCTGCCATGCTCAGTTTCACTGTCATCAAGAAAAAAACCAGTATGTGTCAAAAAAGGCAAATATTTAGATATGCCTGGCCCTCACAAAAACTTAAATTCTAAATACACACCCTGAAGCCCCTCTAAATAGAGAGTTTATTACAAATAACCCAGATTAGCTTTTGTGCTCATCCTTTACTAGTTTTAAGAGCTTTAAATGGATGATACTTAAGTGTTCAAATGCCCTCAAGGTTATTCCAAATATTCGGAGATGGTTCAAGCCGTAAGGTTCTCATTCACAGAATCATAGAATCATTAAGGTTGGAAAAGACCTCTAAGATCATCAAGTCCAACCATCAACTAACACCACCATGACTCCTAAACTAGGCCCTGGAGTGCCACGTCTACACCTTTTTTGAATGCCTCCAGGGTTGACGACTCCACCACCTCTCTGGGCAGCCTGTTCCAATGCCTAACCACTCTTACAGTAAAGAAATTCTTCCTGATGTCCAATCTAAACCTCCTCTGATGCACCTTGAGGCCATTTCCTCTCGTCCTATCGCTGGTTTCTTGGGAGAAGAGTCCAACACCCGCTTCACTACAACCTCCTTTCAGGTACTTGTAGAGAGCGATAAGNTTGGCCACCTGGGCACACTGCCGGCTCATGTTCAGCCGGCTGTCAAGCAGCACCCCCAGGTCCTTTTCTGCCGGGCAGCTCTCCAGCCACTCTTCCCCAAGCCTGTAGTGTTGCATGGGGTTGTTGTGACCAAAGTGCAGGACCCGGCACTTGGCCTTGTTGAACCTCATACAATTGGCCTCGGCCCATCGATCCAGCCTATCCAGATCCCTCTGCAGGGCCTTCCTTCCCTCGAGCAGATCGACACTCCCGCCCAGCTTGGTATCATCTGCAAACTTGCTAGGGTTCCTGCAACTATAAATCATTAACTATGTTACATTGTTACTATTTTATGATTTAAGTTGCATAATGAATATTACTATATAAATAACATTATCAAAAAGCTTCGTATCACAGTGTAAATAATTACTAGCTATTTAAAGGGAAAAGAAATGGAACTTTGTCACCTGATGGCTCCTAAAAATTATTGTAATTCCCTTGTTCATAGTTGAAAAGTTTATTGTGTCTGGTAAAATTTGGAGTTACATAGATAAAAGGAAAGGAGGAAGTATATAAAAGTTGTTTGTGTAGGGGTTTTTTTAGGAAGAGTGTTTTAGGGAGAGAATCCACGTTAAGAGTAGACTGATTCAAACTCTAGCCTTGAGCTGAAGTGTGGTGTATTACCAGAAAAGACAACTTCTTTAACTTCTGTCAGTAGACCCAGAGCCTGAGGAATTCAGGATCCCTGTGCCTCCGAGGGCCAGAAATGCAGAGAAGTAGCCCTGAGCTCAGCATCCTCCAGGTTGGTGGATACACTGTGTGTCACACCAGTCACCTCTACCCTAACACACAGACATCTACGACAGTGATGCTTGTTCACCCCTAACAGAGGCAAAATGTTTATCTTGCATAGTGGAGGGCATCTTCAGTAAGCAGAAGCAGAGGACCCTTTTGGGTGTTCAGAGATCTGTATTACATCCATATTTAAATTTACTTATCATATCTTCATATTAACTGATAAAAGTTAACCAATAAAATTTTGCTTTCTACTCATAACCCTTGTAAAAAGTAATTGCTTCCCATAACCTCGTCACTGACTGTTCACTTCTCCCCCATTAAAGAAATAAAAAATATGCTTTACTGTAATTTCTTTCAAACACTCTATTTAATTTGTTCTCCATTTGTCCTATAATGATAACCCACCCACCCTAGTTTCTAGAACGTAAGAGCTGCTGCTTGGAGATAGTCCATTTACTTTCCAAATGCACTAAAGTCACAAAATTGACCTCACATCTAAATTCTCTATGTTCTTTTTCAAATATCTGAGTATTCAAGGTGGTTTTTGGCCTTGTCATCCCAGAAATAGGAGCAAGATGCAAAATTCTTATGAGAATCTGAATTGGTATAGGTGCTGTAAAGTAACCTTTACATATGTTAATCAAACATTAAAAAGGGGAATGCAAAGTCAACAGAAAAGAAAGCAGTTTCAGTCACAGGTAATATTGTTTCCTTTTTTTTTCATTGTTTATGCCAAACAGTGTTTATAGGACAGTTTTTATAGCTGTTGGTCGGTCTAAATAATCTACCAACTTAGGTTTGATAACCAAATTATTAACATACATCAACCACCATCTTCTTATAAACCAAAAATAGTGTGTTCAAATGGATGTTGACAAAACAGAGAGAAGGTGTACAAAAATAACCAAAGGAATAGAAAGTAGTGAAAGGTTCCAGCTCCTTCTGCTTATCAAAGACAGTGCTAAGAGAGGACCACAGCCTAAAATAAATTACTTCTAAAGTAAGAATTCCTTAGCAGTGACTCTTCAGTCTGATAGTCAAACCAGAAATTTTGACACGAAATTTCTATGTCCAGGTAAGAATTTCTGAGTAAATTTCCATGGTAAGGGTAGTTAATAGTTCACCAATGGTTTGAATGGATTTTTCTTTAATGAACGTTATTGAATCTTGGGCCAGAGTCAGCTTAGGGGCAGAGAGAGGAGAGGAGAGGAGAGGAGAGGAGAGAGAGCTGAGGAAAATTCCATGGTCTTTATCAGACATCAGAGAAGGTTGTCACAATGGTCTCACTGGATTTTCAAGCTAGGAGGAAGCAATAGCTTGATATTTTGTGATAAAGTAATAAAAATGTGCTAAAAATGCATAATTAATTATCATGCTTTTTAAAATTGTTTTGACAGAGGACTTAATCTTTACAGAAAATATAACCTCATCTAAAAATGGGACATAAACACAGAGCTCAGCTGTGTACTGGATGGGCTAAGCCACACCTACTTCAATTGACAAATAAAAGAAAAAAAATGTTTTAAAAGCACACTGAATGAAAAACAGAATCATTGCCTTATCACTAAAAAAGACTCACAAGTCTCTATTTCTTGTTTTTCAGAACTTCTATTTGTAAGGAAGGCAAATAACCTTTACTGTATTGGTGGAATAAAAGGAACTGGATGATTCATCTCTGTGAATCTGCTTGTTGAATTTGATGGATCATTCTTAAAAGCGACGTTGCTAATCTTCAGGTTTTCTTTTTTAGGTTATTCACAGATCAGTGGGTTTTCCGGCTAATACAGGTCCTGATGCTCTTCTGTCTTCACACATGGTATTCATCATATCTTGACAAGAAAAGACCTTCAGTCTACAAATAACCTTCACTGAAGTAAGACATGTAAGTGGGTTTCTATATGAAAGATAGATTTTATGGCTGAATAAAAACCAACTGTAGTTAAAAAGTGTCATTGCGTGGCCTTATTTGAAGATTTTCCTTAAAAGAACTTTTAGTGTTTGTTGTTTAAATCACTAATAGGCAAAAAAAGGATTAAATTATTTTATCATTAACCACAAATTCAGCAGGAAAGGAAGATCAGTTGAGTATTTTATCATTCTGAAATGTGCAGCCTTTAAAATATTTAAGTATCCACATTAGTTCTTGTCAAAGTAGCACAAAGCAGTGCATAATATGACCTATGTGTAAGAGCAGAACAAGATAAGAGGCTTTGGTAAGGGTGAAATATACACAATATGGTTACTTTGTGCAACAGTTAATAATTTTTTTTCCTAACACTATACTGCTACTATTACTATTACGACTACTACTATTATTATTATTATTATTAAAAATCCTGAACAAGGTGACAAAAATTAAAAAATTTATTTCTCTATTAGGCAATTCGGCATCAATACTACTAAAAAATAATTAAACCTTGTCAGTGACAAGTCAGAGAGTTACAAAGATGATCAGGGGACTGGAGTATCTCTCTTATGAGGAAAGGCTGAGAGACCCGGGTTTGTTCAGCCTGGAGAAGAGAAGACTGAAGGAGAATCTTATCAATGTTTACAAATATCTGAAGGGTGGGTGTCAAGAGGATGGGGCCAGACTCTTTTCTGTGGTCCCCAACAACAGGACAAGGGGCAATGGGCACAAATTGGAACACAGGAAGTTCCACCTGAACATGAGAAAAAACTTCTTTACTGTGAGGGTGACAGAGCACTGGAACAGGCTGCCCGGAGAAGTTGTGGAGTCTCCTTCTCTGGAAATATTAAAAACCCAGCTGGACACAGTCCTGTGCACCTTGCTCTAGGTGAATCTGCTCAAGCAGGGGGGTTGGACAAGATGATCTCCAGAGGTGCCTTCCAACCCCTACCATTCTGTGATTCTGTGATTCTGTGACAGCAAACTTCAGCACAGCAGAAACCTGATTAAATTTCATTGTCCCATATACAGAATCAATTTAGCTTTGCATCAGAAGGATTGGTCAAATTTTACTATTTGCCACACCACCATAACCCTAGTGAAGTCAACAGGTCACTCGTATTACAGGCTAGAACTAACTCTTCCTGAAGTGACTTACTGATTTCACAGGGCATATGAGGAAAGACTTTGCCTCTCTTCAAAGAGAACACTGAAAAAAATTTTTAAAAATAAACCAACTAGAAGTAGAACTAATGAAATTTAATTTCTAACATCTCTCACATACCAGTCCTGTGAGATGTACTAAAGGATGTTTTGTTAGCTTTTTCCTCATTAGGAAAGTTTTCCTCATGTCCTGATGAGGAGCACTAATAAGGTCTCCCTTCTTTGAGAACCACTCGTTTCAGGGAGCGTGTAGAAGCTTAATATCTTCATAACATCCATTCCTAATAAGTCAGCTGGAAAGTGGTCACTGGTTTCCAAGAAGACATCACTGGGTGGGAGAAAAGGCATTGATCAATAGAGAGACTTGCTGAGGCAGAGTGATCTGTCTGAAATTCTCTCTTATAAGCAAATAGCTAGGAACTCCACTTTAAGCAATACACCTGAGCTGTGATCATACCAGAGCATAATATTTTTATTTTCATGCTGAGTTAATAACGAAATAAAAATTACACTAATAACAATAAAATGCCAGGACATGCACCTTCAAGAGCTAAATTCAATATTAACACTTAATCGACTAAGTTGCAGTGCAGAAAGGTAAAACACAACAAAATAAAACATGACAAAACTAGGATCATATAGTTTGATATTCTCACAAACAATTTCACATTATTGTCTTTGTTGTAATATCTGAAAAGGAGTAATAGAATGAAAACAACGTTTTTAAAGCTGTCTGAAAAAAATTCTGTGTTATAGCAAGGCAGCTACTAAGAATGAACAGCAAACATCTATCTCTAAATGCCTCAAGATACAACTGCAGTTCTAACTGGGATCAAAACAGTGTAGAAGCAGTTATAATGCATTCAGATAGTACATGTAGTCCAACAGATCTGATGCTTTTGATTTTGTCTGTTTTCTTTTCATGTTGTTTAAATTATTGGACTTAAATATATCTTATATGTTTTCAGCTATTTGATTTGAAATATTGCATTTTCTATACCCCAAAGTATAACATCCTGTCAGAGGACTGGTAAATACAAAATATCATAGAATCATAGAATCATAGAATCATTAAGGTTGGAAAAGACCTCTAAGATCATCAAGTCCAACCGTCAACTAACACCACCATGACTCCTAAACTAGGCCCTGGAGTGCCACGTCTATACCTTTTTTGAACGCCTCCAGGGTTGATGACTCCACCACCTGATACAAGCCAGGATGCTGTTGACCTTCTTGGCTACCTGGGCACGCTGCCGGCTCACGTTCAGCCAGCTGTCAACCAGCAATATCATAACTTCTGTAGCCAAAGTGGAGAGTAGTTTAAAAATATTTTAAGATCTTGTTGTGTAAATGATTGAAAATGTTTAATAAATACATATGCATATAAGTTCTTAAGCAAAACTATCATATAGTAGTTTACTCTGCTTGACAAGAGAACCTCATGGACTTTGAAATTTAAATCCCTTCACAAAATTAAACCTTTCTCAGGAAACCTTTAATAATGTGATGCTGTTTCCAACTTCAGAGCTGAAGAGTTAAAATATGAGAAATGCACTCCTTATATGAATTCTGTATGAATTTTATTCTTTTGTATGAGTCTTTTGAAAGAAACAGAAATGTTGAATCATATTTGAAATTCAATACCTCAAATTACAATGCAAAATTCATTTTTTACTGATGACTGTTTGAAATGTCTAAAGAGCCAAACACTACACTCCCTACCTTCAGCAAACTCAAGTGGAACTCAGTAGTGAGTGTTAGTAGTGTCAGAGACTTGGAATGTTATCAGTGTATTTCTTCACTATCTTTTTTTGCTTTAAAATTAATTTACAACAAATCAGAATGATAATTAGACCCCAAATTAAATTTGATAGTAGTGTGCTGCAAATTTAGTTCAAAATGATTTTCTCATCAAAAAACCAACAAAAACATAATCATTTATTGCGCTGGAGCACAAGCCCACCACTTGCTATTACAGTAAAAGCTAGGCATTATTTCCATCTGGCTTTGTGCACACAGGATGTTGTACAAACTACCAGAAGAGCTCTATTTCATTGTAATTAAAATTTAGTGTTACACTTAAGCAATAAGGCAACTCCAGGAGATGTAATTATCATGAGATAATGACCTTGGGGTGTTACAAGGCAAGGAAGCAACCAAATGCCTCTAATCCTCCAGGGGGTATGATTATTTCGGAATAACCACACCCCCTGAGGTTGTGTGATTAGTATCAGAGACAAAGTCTGTACCAAGAATGCAAATATGATTTTGTAGGGAAATGTTGGGGGGCTGGTCTAGGTAAAGTTGGTAATGAGGAGTGCTGAAACAGCAGTTTTGGATGAGTTGTGTTGTTCACGTGCTAATTCTGAAATGTCTTTAAGAACTCTCTGGACACATATAGAGCTGACAGTGATGTCATACCTGTATAAGTAATCCTCCATAAATGCACAGATCTAATCTTTTCCTCCTATTTTGGTTTCATAATTTCCATTTCATAATAGCAATAAGCTGTGGTAAGCAATGCATTTCTGGGGAATTATTCCACTTCTCAGGTGGCTGAAGTCACTCAACCTTTAGCCTCATATCTTTCAAGACATCTGAGAAGTGCAATAATTCCCCAGAAATGCACTGCCTGTCTTGTCTTATTGCTTAATTACTTTGTACTTATCAAGTAGTTGCTCTTTAAATGAATGCAGAAGCACAGTATGTTTTACAATTATGGTGTGTATAGGAACAGTATAACACTGTTATGGCAAAACATAAAATAAGTAATTGTTAAAGCAGAAGTACAAACTAAAGCTGCAGTACAAACTACGGTACAAACTACGTTGGGTGTAGAACACTTTATTATTCTGATAAGTATCTTGTATATGGTTAAGTAATGGGACATGTTTAGCTTTAATAAGGATGCAAAACAAGGACCAGAAGGAAAAGATACTACAGGTAATGCAAAACTAAACTCTAACTATAGAGTTTATATTCATCTTGCGATTGATAGTTTCGGGAATATGTTAACATTTCTGAAACTAGTGAAATTACATTAGTAGTGATTTTAGTAATGAAAAAATGAGTCAAATGGTGAGGTATAGCAGCAACAATGGGGAGAGGCCACATATTGCTATTGATCTTCCAGAAAAGGAAGTGCCCAAAAATGGGGCGGGGAGAATAAAAAGCAGCTTTTACTTGCAGTAAAGGGAAATCCTGTTTGATTTTTTATGAAATCCTTAAAACTAAGACGTTATTCACAGTTGTGAGCAACAGGAAAGGATGTGGAATTGAAAAACTCCATTTGCACAATTCCTATAAGAACTATTGTTGAAACCATCACAGCTAGTCACTGTAAGATCTCACTTCAGTTTCTTACCAGAGTGGTTTCCATCCTTCCTTTCCTATGGCTAAAACAGGGTCCTCTGGAAGTAAGCGTTTATCTTAACTGGTGAAAAAAGGAAGACAAGAGAGAGCTGCTCAGACTTCAAAGGTTAGATTTTATGGGTCTGACTGTCTACATGAGTTCACAATCTACTTCTGAGCTACAGAAGCTCAGAAATGAAAAATGAAAAAACTATTGGGAACATGGATATGGGTATCATGAGTTCAATATATGTTGTAAAACCTCTATTTATGACACAAAGCACCTTCCCCTCCTGGTGCTGCTAAAAATAATGTCCATCTTTTTAAAGCAGGAAACATATCAACCAACATAACAAAAACTTCACAGGTTTGTCTACTGAGTTTGGAGCCCTAGGAGGAGCCACACACAAAGATTCAACCAGCCCAGAAATTCTGGTGCAGTATATAGTACAGTAAATCGAAAACAAGGAAACCACTTGACTGCCAGCTCAGGCAACTTACAAAGGATTTATTCAAAGATAGTGATCTCAAAAACAGCCTTAATGATCTGGCAATACAAAAAGAAAAATGTAGCAGCATAAAAAAATAATATTTATTCACAACTATTTTTGCCTGCATTGTCTACACTGTGTAAATAAACTATTGTGGAGGATATGATTGTTAATACTGATTGTCTCATTTAAAAGTGTTTCTTTATGCTAATGTAATATATTTCAATAACAGAACTATAATGCTTCATTAAAGGAAAAATGTCTGAAATTAAATTTTACTTTACACTTACCAAATATCTGCCTTACATTCCCTCATTTTGTCTTGCTGGGAAATTGGTGCTTGGACCTGCTCTGAGAGAAGTCCTTCCCCTTCAGAGAATGAGTCCCACCCAAGGCAGCATTGCAAAAGCAACCGACTAACAGACATACAGGTATAAGTACAACATCTCAATGTTTCAGAGCAATTCTTGCCTCGTATTTTATGTAAAGAAACAAATCCCTTTTGGAGAAACAAGGTTGAATTTGGCTGAAATGAAATCCAAAGCCCCTTCATTACCCTGATACTATGTGACTCAAGGAAAACAGAATATATAACACACATCATCTGTGAATCTGTAGTATGTAACTATGAACCTGAAAGAAAATCAACTTGAAAATTTCCTCCCGAATTCATAATATAGCACTATCTTTGTCCATTGCAGCATAAAGATTAATTCATGTTCTAACAAGCTCCTTCACTCTCTGCATCCACTTTGATGCTAGGAACTTATCTATTAATACTGAATACTTGTAGTGAGAAATTTTAATACTCTGCCATAATAGACTTCCCATGCTAGCATCCTAATTTTCTTGATAGTTACTGTCACTGCAACCCTTAATTTAGAGCACAGAATTGGCACAATGGTAAATTACAGTGCTCCTCAAAAGCTTCACCTTCCAACCCCAGCACTGCGATTGTGTCAGAATTTGAAAGAAGAAGAAGAGTTTATTTCTCAGTGAGTGTGATGTCACGTTGAGCAAGAAGGAACACATGAAGTGAAGAGATTTGCAATGCCAGTGTGTTAGTTCAGAGCTCGTCACTCACATCTGAATTTCTGGAGCACTGTTCTTGGCAATTTTTTAAACTTGTCACTTCAAACCTCCTTGAAAACAGCTAATAGGAGTGGTGCACTGAGTTGGCATAATGCTGAATGTCATTTAGGTGTAGATTATATTTGTTTCATCTATTTAGACATCATCTGTTTTTATTTAAAAAAAGAGATTGCAAAGAGAAAATACTGCATACAGAAGAGCACTAAGAAGGGATTTTCTTCTTAACTACTAGGGGATTTATTCTGAACTGATCTTACTTGGATGGTGATAGCTTTTCATGCCTCCGGTAAAGGTATGGAGGGTAGGTCAGAGATGAAGTTATGTAAAAACTACAAATTGTTTTTCAAAGGCTGAGATAAAAATTGTCAAAGTACCTCATGAACATTGTTTGATCAGCAACAACCTCCAGAAATATTAAAAATCCAGACTGGGGCCATGCATAAAGGTAGTCACAGAGGCAAAGAAGCATGATGTATTATCCCAGAGGATGGTATCATTTGTATGTCCTCTGTGGACCTGAAAGGTCTTGCAACCCCCAGTATGAGAATGTTTAATTAATTAACCTACCTGGATTCCTCTCAGCTAGAGCCAAGACTTTAATATACAGCCTGTGAGTGACACAGACTACATTAAAACAACGAAATTCAGCAGCAAGGACCCTAGGCTGTATTCTGACTGAAACATGCCAGCACCCTTCTGTTTCTTGGTCCCCAGGAACATAGAAAGGGGATTCATTGCTCTCTCAGAGAAAAAAAAAGCCAGGATGAGTGGGGGATCAAGACTCTGGCATGCACAGCACATTTCTGCAAACAGACTGAGACATTGTCATACAGCACTAGCCTTTTTTTCTGGCCTGTCAAGGGGCAGAGCAGTTTTTTGGTCCACCTGGTAGCCAGGAGCCAAGAGACAGGCAGAGGAACAGGCTAGATGGGCTGCCCTAGCAATCAGCATTTACATACCTCAGATCATCTGGCAAAAGAGCACATTCCTGACCAGTTTGCAGACCAGAGAGGGAACTGGAGAAAGTAGGAGAATAGTGTCTCTGGGGTTTTGCAAGAGAGAAGAAGGTGACAAGCATTGAAGTGAAAGAAGGCAGGGATATCTCGGAGATATCTTGTTGGCATAGGGACACTCAGGGTACTAAGATAAGAGAGAGCTAGAAGTTTAGAGGGAATCAGGGTATGTAAGGGCCAAGGGAAGCACTGGGTTGAGCAGCAAGTGTAGAGGGAGTGGATAAACTGAACCCTTTAATGGCTCAGTTAAAGCATGTGCTGCTGCTAGGATTAATATCATTTTAGCACTTCTGATGTGAATTTCGCAGCAAACAATGAACATTTTCTGCAGACAAAAATACTCTTTCCAGGAAAGTTGATGTACTCTCTTTCCAAGCAGAGGAAGTAATTTCTTCTTATCTTGTCGATCCAAATGCTGAATGGAACTACCTCTGATCAAAGCATGATTTGGATGAGGAATGCTGCAGTCAAATTTAAAAAACTGAGACAACTAAGGCAACAGATAAATACAAAGAAAAAGCTGAGTCAAATCAAATGCTGAAGTATTCACGGAAGATAAATAATTGAAGAATAAAAATTGTACCTTGAGAAATTTGTTACAATATGGTAATTCGTACCTCTGAAAATTCCTCTGCTGCAAACTGGAGTATCCTTCATCTCACTTGTGAGGCTTCTTCTCAGTAATTTTATACAGTAATTTTATTTAACTCTTGCCTGATAAATTCAGTGCAGCATTTGTAAACAATGCACTGAAGAAAACTCTTGTTGCATTGTAAAATAAGTATACTAGTCCAAAAATCACAAAGAATGGTATTCTTTGTTTTCTTAGTGGTAGATAGCAAAAAAAATTTGCTAAAATATTCTATATATAAGAGTAAACACCTATTATCATTCCTGATGCCTCTAACCCAGTAGAATTCACATTTTATAAATGAAATGTTAGATCTTATTTCTTTATTGACTGGCAAAAGCCAGGTAAAATCCCAGAAGAATACCTACAGTGCATCTTTTCTGACATGGGGCAATTGGCTGTTTCATTACAGGGAAATCAAACCAGATGTAACTTGATTCTTTATTGCCACCTTGTAGGGCAGAAATGGATTAATCTTTGGAAACCAGTATGGATGATAATTTAGATGATAACTTGAAGAGAGCATATTTTAGTGTATAAAGCCAGACAAAATAATGAAATTTTGCTTTAGAGCATTTAAAACTTAGTGAAAGGCACTGTTGCATAATTCCAAGCATTTAAAATCTAGGGACACTTCATCAATACTTGTAAAATAATTTTTTCATAGAATCATGGAATCGTTTAGGTTGGAAAAGACCTTTACGATCATCGAGTTCAACCATAAACCTAACACTGCCAAGTCCATCCCTAAACCATGTCCCTAAGCACCATGTCTGCACCTCTTTTCAATACCTCCAGGGACGGTGACTCAACCACTTCCCTGGGCAGCCTGTTCCAATGTTTGATAACCTTTTCGGGGAAGAAATTTTTCCTAATATCCAATCTAAACCTCCCCTGGTGCAACTTGAGGCCATTTCCTGTTGTCTTATTGCTTGTTACTTGGGAGAAGAGACCAACACCAACATCGTTACAACTTCCTTTCAGGTAGTTGTAGAGAGCGAGAAGGTCTCCCCTCAGCCTCCTCTTCTCCAAGCTAAACAACCCCAGTTCCCTCAGTCATCCCTCATAAGATTTGTTTTCTAGACCCTCACCAGCTTCGTTGTCCTTCTCTGGACACGCTCCAGCACCTCTTTGTCTTTCCTGTAGTGAGGGGCCCAAAACTGAACACAGTATTCGAGGTGCGGCCTCACCAGTGCCGAGTACAGGGGCACGATCACTTCCCTACTCCTGCTGGTCACGCTATTCCTAATACAAGCCAGGATGCCGTTGGCCTTCTTGGCCACCTGGGCACACTGTCGGCTCATATTCAGCAGCTGTCGACCAACACCCCCAGGTCCTTTTCCGCCAGGCAGCCTTCCAGCCACTCTTCCCCAAGCCTGTACCGTTGCATGGGGTTGTTGCGACCAAAGTGCAGGACTTGGCACTTAGCCTTGCTGAATCTCATACAATTGGCCTCGGCCCATCAATCCAGCCTATCCAGATCCCTCTGTAGAACCTTCCTACCTTCAAGCAGATCAACACTCCTGCCCAACTTGGTGTCGTCTGCAAACTTGCTGAGGGTGCACTCGAGCCCCTTGTCCAGATCATTGATAAAGATATTGAACAGAACTGTCCCCAACACTGAGCCCTGGGGAACACCACTTGTGACTGGCCACTAACTGGATTTAACTCCATTCACCACCACTCTTTGGGCCCAGCCATCCAGCCAGTTTTTAACTCAGCAAAGAGTATTCCTGTCCAAGCCATGAGCAGCCAGTTTCTCCAGGAGAATGCTGTGGGAAACCGTGTCAAAGTCTTTACAAAATCTATGCAGACAAGACCCACAGCCTTTCCCTCATCCACTAAGCAGGTCACCTTGTCTTAGAAGGAGATCAGGTTAGTCAAGCAGGACCTGCTTTTCATAAACCCACATTGACTGGGCCTGATCGCCTAGTTGTGATGTTGTTTACAACATTTTATTTCATTATTACTTTTAAAGCACTTTATGGTGTGAGGGCTGGAAAAGGCTTAGTGTTTTATATAGGGCTCTTATGGGTAAATTCACATGCTTTTCATCCATATTAGATGAGAATGATGATATATCCCCAGATCCCCTTATTTAGGGTGACTGTTTCTCATCTATCTATAGTTGACAAATCCAAACTGCTCATGCAGGTTCCATCTGTAGTCATCCAAGAGCAACAGGATTTCCAGATGGTGATTCAATATATGTGTTTTAGATGTATTTCTAAGGATGGAATGAAACCTGCTTTGGAGACCTCCCTTTCCCCTAATCCTTCCTGAGGTAGACTTACCTAAGTTTATAATTAAGCTTGAAAATTGGACTGTATAGCTAATTTGAAATGGTTAAATTAAATGAGAAGTATCCCAGCTTTACTGATTTTTTTTTTCAATTACCTAGCAATATAAAGAAAATACATGGCAAAAATAAAGTGATATTTACTATGTGCTGACTGATACAACACTCAGCACCATACAAGTAAAATGTGACATATCAACAGTTAGATTAGGTGCACAAGCTTAATCATTATTAAAACATAATAAACTTTGCTAACAGGACTCTCAAGAAGTTCAACAAAGGGCAATGTAAAGTCTTGCACTGGGGACAAATAACACCATGCACCAGTACCAACTGGCTACCAGCTGGAAAGCAGTTTGGCAGAGAAGGATCTGGAGGTCCTGGTGAACACAGGTTGACTATTAGTCAGCAATATGCCCTCACAGCAGAGATCAAGAATATCCTGGGGCTGCATTAGGAAGACTGGTGCCAGCAGGTTAAGGCAGGTGATTATTTCCTTCAGTTCGGCTCTGGTGAGAAACATCTGGAGTGCTGGGTCCAGTTCTGGGCTCTCCAGTATAAGACAGACAAGGACTTACTGGAGCAAGTCCAACAAAGGGACGCAAAGATGATTAAGGGATTAGAGAATCTGACACACAATGGAGAGGCTGAGAGAGCTGGGACTGTTCAGCCTGAAGAAGAGAAGGCTCAGGAGGGATCTTATCAGTGTGTATAATAAATACTTCATGGGGGCGAGTAAAGAAGATGGAGGCAGTCTCTTTGCAGTGGTATCCAGTGAAAGGACAGGAGGTGATGGGCACAAACTGAAACATAGGAAATTCCACTCAAACATAAGAAAAAAACATTTTTACTGTGGGGGTGTTCAAACACTGGAACAGGTTGACAAGAGAGCCTGTGGACTCTCCATCCCTGGAGGTATTGAAAACCTGTCTATACACAATCCTGGACACTCTGCTCTAACTGACCCTGCTTGACCAAGAGGGTTGGACTAGATGATCTCCAGAGGTGCCTTCCAACCTCAGCCATTCTGTAATTCTGTGTTATAAAACCTGAGGGTACTCATTCTCTTCACTGACCCCCAAAGGTGTGAAACAGCATCAAGTCATAGCAAAAATGAGAAAGGAACAGCGTGTCTCATTGAGTGGCCTGGTCTCTGTACATGATAACCCAGGTGAAATCACGTGGTCAGTGAACTTAAATAGAGCCATTTTTAAATATATATCTTACCCATTATTTTCAGAGCTCTTACTATGCCCCAAACAGTAAGGGAATAAAGATGGGGTCCATTAGATAAGCCCCTTCTGCAATAGGTTTTGGCAATAGCTCACTAAATAATGCTATTAACAAATACCAAATGCTACAAAGCATAGGCTTTGTAACTCAATCATGCTAGTAAAAGAAACAGCCTGAACTGGAAAATGTGATTAAATACAGGACAGAAAGGAGTTAGGAATTCATCTAGTCCTTTCTTTTCCCTCTGAGACAAGGTCAAGACCATACTTACCAGAAGTCTGTTTAATTTATTCTTGAAAATATGCAGGTAAGGGGATTCCAGAGCACCCGTATGTAATCTGTTCCACATAGTTTCACTATACTTATGGCTGGAAAGCTATTTCCTGATACCCATCTTCACCTGGTCAATGAGCAAGGAGGCCTGATCTTCTTTACAGTAATCTTATATGTTGGCAAAATATTATAATGGACTTAACCACTCAGTAGTCATCTTTTCTCTGTCTTAAAACAAACAAACAAACAAACAAAACCCCAAAACACCCAACCATTTTCCCCTATTCAATATTTTTCACCAGTACTGCCATCAGGCAATCTTCTAGCAGGCTATGATATCCCAGACATCGTGTATGTATGACTTACATATAGCAACAAGAAGGGGAGACAATGGAGAAATGACTGCTATGCCCCAGAAAGGGCTGTAGATTCATTGGGATACAATCTTAAGGATAGAATCAGCACAAGGTAACTGAAGAACAGGGGAAGAACAAATTTTACTGAAAGTAGTGGCAATTTTCAGGTAGTTTTTAATGTGCATCTTGGCTTGAAAACAACAAACACAAGATCTAAAAACTGTCACAGTACTAAACCTTTCCTAGCTGTGGTGGATTAAGGTCTTTACTACACCTTCTCTAATATCTAAGGTCATCCAAGTTTTATGCCTGCCCAAATATGAAGATTTCTTATCCTGGGCTGTTAAAACTAGCAGTAGCTAGTATAGCCACACCCTGCACGTCTGTTCATTTTCAGTGCATTTAACAGAAGTCATGAATCCTATCTAAAATGAGCAAAACCAAAAAAAAGAATGTTGTGTCTTTTTGGGAAATACAGTGTAGCATTAGAAGCAACAGTGGACTCCAATATTTAAAACATGAATTTTGCAGTAAAATTCTTAACAGGTGGATTCTTCAGTCTTTTATAAATTGAAAAATTTAATTTAAAAAGTTGGATTTAGGCATGACTTCTACATCTAAATTAGAACACATCTGAATATTTTGCTTCAAAAAACCTCAGGTATTTCCCGTATCTTTTTTTAACAAATCACAATACAAATAAAGTCAGCATTTTGATAATTGTTGCAAAGAACACAAAGAGTAGAGTTATTTCTTTATGATATTTTTCTGGGACCAGCAATCTCATATTCTCTCTGTCAGCATGAAAACCCTTGATGTGATATTGAATTAAGAGCTACCTTTTGACAGCCATCTTCATGTAATATTCAAACCTCTTTTCACCATCACAGGTACAGTACAAGCCTGAGATTTTTGCTTGAAGAAGATGGAGAAGTTGATTCATGCCTTTGTTGTGTCTAGGTTGGGCTACTGCAATTTATTATTTTAGCTAAGTCAAGCTAAAATGCCTGCTTCAGCATCTCCAATTTTGTCAAAACATCAATTGCTACAAATCTACCCCAACTCAATACTGTTTATCAACCCACTCTTTAAGTGTTTCCATTTACTTCTAGTAAAATATCACATTTATTTTAAAGGAAAGCTTTCAGCTGGAGGACCATACTAGTCCTGCTAATTTGCGCGTTTATTTAATAGACTAAATTTTGAAAGGGGCTTTCAGGTATGTAGGCATAAGCATTCACACATGTAAGTAATAGAGTTTATGCTTGCAAAGCCCATTTTGACAAAAGGGATTTGCTTCAGAAAATTCTATCCCATGTGTAGGTAAGTGCTAGATCCATCACATGCATGCAGAGATGACAATGTTTTTAAAATATATGAACAAATTTTTCCATAAGGAAAAAGTTTTGAGTACACCTATGGATTCAGGCCTTTCAGAATTTGGCCTAGATTTAAAGTGGATTTTCTATGGGACATACTTTTGTTAAAGCAGCAATTTCAGGACAGTACTGTCACAGCTCACTTCCTGTTTTAGTGGTTTTGAGGGAAACAATCTGGTAGCTTGTACCACTGTCTCAATTGCTTTTTCTTTTCATAACCTTACTTAGCATAAATAGATAAAAGCAGAAGTGGAAACTGTGCTAATCTAAACCAATTTTCTGCATGAAAACTGTAGATTTCTTCTCCTTATTTGTGCATATAACCTAATAAAGTGTTATTGAAATAGGTTGTTTCTTTTAGAAAGACATCTGACATTGATAAAAGGACTCCAAATGGTGGGGAATTTACCATATTCTTCACTAATCCGTTGCAAAGCTGATTGCCCTCACTGTTATAAATGTGTATCTTGCATCTACTCTTTCAACTGAAATCCCCTGTGACTGCATGTTGGTTCAAGTAAGATGCCATGACTTGTGTAAGAGCTTAATATATCAATGACTGCTCCAAGTGCTGACAATACAAAATGAGTGAGCTTTCCCCGACCATCAGATCAGATACAATAATCTTGTTACAGAACATTTATGCTTAAATTTAAATTTATAAAGCATTGCACAGGATTTTAACCATGCTATTTCACTGACCATAATGGAAATTTTCTGACTGCATGCCCTACAAGCTGCTCATAAAATGTATGTGTTAGACACGAAGGGCAAGATATATGTAATGAATTGGGTGCTGCTGTGCCGGGATTTGTAATGCCTAAACTTTTAAGCTGCTTGACTTCCTTTCTGCTATCAAGGTCCTGGATTAGATGGCCAAGACTCAGTCGGAATAACAGTATAAATCAGTGGGAGCACATAGCTGTCACACAGCAGCCAGCAAGTTCTGTAGGAAGCCTCTTTAGCCACTGTAAAGCTTTAGCTATTGCTAAAGAGGAAATATATATTGAATTACATTTCTGGCCACGGTTTAGCAGCTTACTCTGCAATTAGAAAGCACTGAAGATGCCTTCTGTACTTCAGAATCATGTGTCCAGAAGGTAGAGATGCTTATCCCCTTCTGTGTGAGGGGATGAGGCAGAAGAAACTTCAAGACAAGGCAGTAAAGATGATGGCTCTTTTACACAAGGGCTCCTAAGTTAAACCTCCTTTCCAGCACGTGTGAAATCAGCAGTCAGTTGCTTCCTCTGCCTGAAATAATTATATTCCTCACCACGCAAAAGATCAATCTAAGCACAGCAGACATCATCAAACTATTTTCTGAACTGCACTGCAAAGTTTTGTATGGCCACCATCCTCCAAATTCATGCCCTAAGCCAGGTCCCCTGCATGATGTTCCTGGCATCACCATTCTCTAACCCTCTGTCCCCAAATAAAGATTTTAATCCCAAATGCCACATGCCCCTCCGCCTTTCACAGAATCACTAAATGGTTGAGGTTGGAAGGGACCTCTGGAAGTTATCTGGTCTAACTCACCTGCTCAAGCACAGCCACCTAGAGCCGGTTGCCCAGGACCATGTCCAGATGGCTTTTGAATATCTTCAAGGAGGGACACTCCACAGCCTCCCTGGGCAACCTGTGCCAGTGCTTGGTCACCCTCACAGTAACAAAGTGTTTCCTGATGTTTGGACAGAACCTCCTGTGTTTCAGTTTGTGCCCATTGCCTCTGGTCCCTGCCACTAGGTAACACTGAAAGGAGCCTGGCTCCATCCACTTTGCACCCTCCCTTCAAGTATGTATACACATGGATAAGATCCCCCTGAGACTTCTCTTCTCCAGGCTGAACAGCCCCAGTTCTCTCAGTCTTTCCTCATAGGAGAGATGCTCCAGTCCTTTCATCATATTCATGGCCCTTTGCTGGACTCTCTCCAGTGTGTCTTCTACTGAGGAGCCCAGAATTGGACACAGTACTTCAGGAGTGGCCTCACCAATGCTGAGCAGAGGGGAAGGATCACCTCCCTTGACCTGCCGGCAACCTCCTAACGCAATCCAGGATACCATTTGCCTTCTGTGTGGCATGGACACGTTGCTGCTTCATGTTCAGCTTGGTGTCCACCAGGAGCCCCAAGTCCTTTTCTGCAAAGCTGCTTTCCAGGTGGACAGTCACGAGCATATATTGGTGCATTTCCACTCTGCTGTTTCCATACTTCCTATTTCTCAAACTCCTGCATCATGAACATACAAGATATTTCAGATTCTTTGATCCTGGTTGCCTGAATCTTTACTTCTGAAGTGTATGGCTTACTGTTTCTGGGAAGCAGCTGCAGTATCACACCACCTCAGAGCTAGGACCTCCTGTTCTGATGAGGTGAGGGGAAGTGGGGAAAAGAACTGGAACAGGTGTAAGGAGAGAAATACAGGAATAATAATCTAGCACGTACGGCTGTATGGTTGGATAGGGAGACACAACTTATGCACTTCACATAATGTGTCACCGGAACTACAAGTCACTTCATGCTCGTATGTAAAAGACCTCACCACTAAGTACAACAGTTCTTTTCAGTCTTATCTCTTTCATTTACTGGCCAATTTAATGCCAGGTTATTCTATAGAAAAGAATTTTCAAAACATACTTAAAGAGTTATTTATGCATTTCATAGTAAATGGATTTTGTCTTAAAAAGTCAAACATCCCTGAAGTATTCATCACCATAGGGATCAAAAATTATGTTTACTCTTTTCATCACAGTTGCCACTCACAACGACAGCAACCTCTTCAGGAAAAGCCAGTGATCTGTACCCAAATGTATAATATAAACACAGGGGTGTAACAGGATATTTCAAGGTTTGAATCACACAGAGGTAAACAATTACAGTCCTGAGACAGAGACAGAGTTTCAAGTCCCTTGTGTCCCATGCCCCTAATGTCTTGTTTAGTATTGCAGATATAACATTAGTCACACAGTTAAATTATAATTCAAAAGTGTGATCTAATTAGGAGGAGCCAGAGCAGAAGTTAGGAGACCTGTGTACTATTTCAAATTCCATCATTTCTTTCCAACTGAGCAAATCCCAAAACATGTTTGTCTCAGAATTACAATTATGTATATCTCTTTTTATTAATAAAACAGATGTTACATGGTCAATAATTTACTAATTATAAATATTGCTGGTATTAGCAGGAAAGCAAGACATATCCTGACTGCATGATTTACACTTTGTGATAATCCTTTGAATGACTTAATTGTACTGAGTGTTTAACAAAGAAGCATTCACAGTGCACTGCAACGTACATAGCTATAGCTTATGACCTCCTGGCATGAACTGAATAATACATATCTTATATAATGCTGGTCTAAAATATAATAGATGTGCTCTTGAAACATGAGTTTGAAGGCTGTTCTGTTAGACCCCTGACTGGAGCCCTAGAAGTTTATACACAAATCTCATCGTCACCTTATAGATCTTTGCTGTTATATGCAGAAACTTATCTTGTCCTTTCTGTTTTGCACGTAAGAAAGGTTGAAATATGTTAACTTTTCTTGCTCTCATTACCTCTGGAATGTGACATTCACCCTTGCAAGTAGGCAAGGGGATTCAGTTAATGTTTAGCTCTAGGTGACTTTACCAACTCTCTTACCATACTTAACATGGAAAAATCCTTCCTGCTGTTCACTCAAGATGTTGATATGTGGTGATGACAGAGAGGCACCTTCTGAGGTATGTGGATTTCAGAATGGCTGCATTTCTTTTTGCAGAGTCTTGAGATTCTAAAAAGTCCTTATGGGATATTGCAAAGGCAAAATTAAAGATTCCTGAAGTAACTCTGTAAAAGCGTACAAGAAACTTAATAAATCATGTAGATTGCACTTTGAAGCAACAATCTCTAACATATCTGGGAGATGAGGGACCTCAAACAGCATGTCCAAAACCTATCACCAAGCTCAGCTTTATATTACTACGTTACACATCAGCTGAGGGAACTTTCTCCCTGTTTTTCCATAATCTAACAAAGCGTTTTTGTGTCTCTCAGCATTTAACATTCAATTTGTTAAATGTCACTGAAGAAAAATAAAATGAAAAAGACATCAGTTAATAATATACTCTTTAATGTTTCATCGTCCCATGACTCTCTGTTTCGCCATGTTGACCTAATTTGCCATGACAGGAACATGGTCCTTGTTTCAGAATATTCCAAGTGCAGAAATGTCTGAATCTTAGTGAGAATTGTATGCTACCTTAGCAAACAGAGCCAGCTTTATTGACGTTATCTTAACTGTTCACAGTAAAGATATATCATTAAAAAGACACAACTACACTAAGTGGAACATGGTTTATTTAGGTACCTAATATTTAAATTGCCCCAGTTAGGGGCTGATCCTTCCTCATACAGCACTCTGACATTCTTCTTACGTCAGACCTCAATGTAGTTATTTAGTATCTTGCCAGATTAGGCAAAATTGAGCTGTAAATCCAAATTTTGTTAGGTCTGTCTGACACTCTAAATGAATCTCACAATATAAAACTTCCAACTGGAAGAGGACAAGTAGGCTAGGAGGTTAAAACAATAATATACCTTCTGTCTATTGGTCATGTATTTAAATCCATTCATATCTGTTATCAATGAAAATCCTTATGCATTGACACCAGTGGCTACTACAGGAGTTTCAGCCATGGTGGACAGAAGTCCACATCACAAAACCGTAAGTACAGGTGGTTTAATACTGTAGCACTTAAAGATCTCGAGTGTGAAGATAAGAACTGAAAGGCTGATAAAATTAAGCTTCTGTTTCACCTTCAAGACAGCAATCCCAAAACAAGATTGAGGCATTCTGGCATTACTGTGAGTAAGGTTCTATTTCCATATTTAATTATCCTGTGAATACAAAAGGGCCTATAGTAGTCATTACTATTAGGCACCCGCTCACAAATGCAAGAATTCAGAAAATTGGAGGAGAAGGATGAGCAAAGTGGTGAAGATTTAGGTTAGATGTCAGATTGGAACATTCTGCTGAAATTATTGCAAAATACTTGCTGGCAGAGAGAATAGTAAATCTGGCCAACTACATTTATTAAAAGTATTCTCTATGCATTATTTATTTACAAATAATCACCTTCCAGATATTTAAGTATCAGAGAGACTCTGTTTTTCCCTAGAAACTTAATTAATTTACCTATCCCAGTATAACCCATTTATCCAATTTATCTTCTTTTTTTATTCTACAAGCTACCCGTAATTTGTGCTGTCACATTAATATATAGTGATTCCAGTGCACTTAATCAGGACAACTCTAAAATGAAAAAATGGAAGGAAATGCATAAACATTTACAAGGTCATCTGCCAGCATATGATTTCATGAGTGAAAGTATCCTATGAGGCACACTTTAAGCTTAAAAGACAAGGTCAACATGAGTATACTTTTTTTGTTTATTCCTAGATGTATAGGTTTCACATGTACTACTTAGTATCTACCATTCCTATGAGATAATTTTATTGAAAATTATTAGCTCCAAATGCAGCACCACAAAAAAAGTAAACTCAGATAAACATTTGATCTTTCATGTTTGCAACCAGTTTAACACGTTCCTTCCTTATGATCCCAAATCAGTTTTGGCAACTCCCTCTGATTACCTGTGTACTCTCACTTTTGAACATTTTATATTGATTCAGAAGAATGGATTAATTCCCATTAGCTGTGTTCTCAGAAGCTTGGCAATTACTTCGGATACACTTTCTACAGTGTTCCTTTTTCTTCTGGTGCACACATATGATGGAACTTAGAAGGAGTTTGAGCTGGGGATGTTTCCTGATCTTCTGATGTTCCAGAAACCTTTCACAGTGAAGAACATTGACTGAAGAGACATAAAAATGTTTGACCTAGCAGTGGAAACATAGGCTTTATTTGAATCAAAGCGACTTTGCAAAAAATTGAACAGATGATTTCAAGAAATTTGTTTAAACTTAACATATGCAAATAGGAGTACATTTCTAAATATAAGGAAAAAAAAATCAATTTCTTCCAACAAAGATCAGAGGTGAGAAAACAGATAACCAAAGTAGAGGAAAAATCCATGGCAATTTATGAATTGTTTTCATCTACTTGGGTTCCTGCCTGTGACACTATTATCCTAAACATAATATTAAGATGTAGCCTGCAGTCCAGTTATCTGCCTCTTCTAGATGATAAGGGACAGGAGGTAAGTGCGGGGCAGTGAAGTATGACGATTTTCGTCAATGCTCTCTTAGTGTCAAACAAGATAATATCACTCCTCTCAAAGAAACTTTAGACTAGATTCCAATTACAGACAATGGAGAGCACCAGGCACTTCTAGGACGCAATTAATTACTTTAGATGTCTATTTTGGATATGCTCAATCACATCCTGCAAATACACAGTACTCAACAGTGGATAGGGGCATCTAGACAATTAATTCACATGTGGGCAATGTAAATGTACATATTGGGTCAAAGCCCATTCTACGTCTCTGATTACTTTGGCACATTTCATTCATTTGGGAAAGTCAATGAGGTGCCTTATGAGTGACTAACTCCACTGATATCTGTATTCCACAAGTCACTCAATCAGTTCGATAATTTAGAATGCCAGATATTATGTTATCCAAATATATGTTTCATATTAGATAAGCTTCAGACAATGCTGTGTCCTTCCGTCCAGTTGCCTTTTCTGCTGAAACATTAGATCAGATTTATGTCTCTGCAAAGCTTTCACCAGGTCTCTGTTTTCTGAGAGGTATATGAGGACAGCACTGAAGCCCCTGTGCTCTGAGCATGTATTCAGTTAGACTATCACTGGAACCAGTTTCCTTCGTTCAGTGCCAACATAGGGAACCACCAGCAAAGCTCATGCCATGGCGTATCCAAGATATTGACAACATGAAGCTCCCTATTTTCATTTTTTTAATTTATAAGTCCAGGTAAACAATGAGCAGAACAATATGTTCATTGATGGTCTCATGGAAAAGAGGTGACAGAAATTAAGAGCAATATTTGAAGAAAGTAAAAGTAAGAAACAATTAATCACCTATCGCCACTTCTTACAGAGATGAAGGTTTTCAACACAAGGCATGTCATTAGATTCCCAGCTACTTCAAGGATTATTCAGTATCACTTTCCGCCAAAAGAGGTCTTTTTTTTACTCAACATTTTCACTTAAGATGTTCACATTTTAGTTCTTTAGGACTAATGCCTTTCTGTAGTAAACCAGGGCTTTGTCACTTCTAGGTTAAATCATGGTATATGGCATTACTCAGAACTACCTAAAAAGGCAGAATTTGGTGGGCCTACTTATTAAGTAACATGTCTGAGAGAACACATGAACCTCGGCTGCACTAGCTGTAAAATGACCAGAGCAAAGTTTGCAGTGGTCACTTGGAATCATAAAACTGTAAATAGACACATTTCTGACTGTGTGAGATCCCTTGTCCCTCACTCTCCGATATCACCGTGGCAAATCTAATCTCAAGTGTTTGCACTTACAGTACCATGCCATTAACAACAGCAACATTTTCTCATGGGAGTTCATCTGCATTTGATTTTTTTTAAACTGTTACTATGTAATCAGCTAACATTTCTATTTAATAGAATATTCGTAACACAGACTTCTGTTCCTCAGCCTATTCAATGCTATGCTACAGACCAGACTTCAGCATGGGAAGGAACAAAATTCTGTTCTAGGCAAAGTTTATAATTGCTTTAATTAAAAGTGCAAATGCAGATGTATCTTGAGATCTACTTTGCTCTGGGACCTTCTTTCTCTCTTGATTAGGCTGGATCTTGTTATCTTCAACCATCTATTCTTCTAGGCTTTTTTAAACAGACTGCTCATGGAGCTCTGAGGGTTTAACAGGAAGTAACTAAAAGACATTATTTTAACATTAAAAGAGTTCACAGGAGTTCCCATTTTCAATTCTTTTATATATATATTTCTGTAAGGTATAATTTTAAAATTATGTGCCGCATTTGGAGAATGAGTGTTTATATGGAAAACTCTTTAACATATAAATAAATAAGTGTATCCTGTGAAAGCTAAGTAATTCCATATCATGATATACTAGATTCATGTTGTGGATGCAGTCCAGCTAGTGAACCAGTTATAGTATAATGTAATTACTATAATTCACAATTACCATTTTTAACTAATGTAGCTTTTGAAATCCTTTACAGCTATAAACCAAACATTGATATTTACCATGAAGTCTATTCATGTTACATTTCATCCCATCTTGTCCTGTCAATCAATGCCTAATGCAGTGTTAGTCTAATTATATACATACAATGTAATTATATTGTAAGTAGAAATCCTCCTATTAAATATAACAATGCTTTAGACATGGGTAGACTAAAGAAACAATGCTATATAGAGTTGTGTACAATGATTCTTATCTAAACAAAGAGCTGAAATGTCATATGAAGATGGAGCACGATAAAAATGATTGATATGTCATTTTTTGTACTAGTTAAGATATTGTATGATATCTGACTACTTTACAAGGTACTCTAAATACAAAAAAATTGTGTCATAATGCTGGTTGAAGATATATATTTCTGTTGTTGATTTAACCCATTTAAATTACACTATTGTTTTTGAGGAAAGCTTATAATGCTTCTTAGGTGAGTGACGTTTTCTTTTTAGCTTTAGTACTTTACAGAAGAAAAGATGAAACAGAGAGAGCATCAGATCTAGGAAGCACGTGCATCAGCTATTATCATTCACCTAGCTCACACTTGTCTCATTAAAGTGGTTTCAGAAGAAGGTCAGACCTGTAGCAGATGTATCACCCAGGTGACAACAGGAACATCAGCACTGGTGTGTATCACTCACAGAAGGAAAACCTCTCTGCTTGGGTTGTTGCTGTCCAATCAGGACACCATTACAAAGAAAAAATTGTTACACGTAGTCTCATAAGTGTATATAAAAAAGAACTGACATCAGTGTACTTCCTTCAGATCTACAGAATAGATCTCCTCAGATGCAGACAAAGGAGGAATTTTGGAGAGAGGGAGGGAAAAACATGTCTATATTCTCTAGGTGGGTCACACCACGTGGGAAGGAACCTACAAAGCTGGTGCATTTCCAAAGCATGAAGTAGACAACAATGAACATGGTGGATCAACATGCCCAAGAGGTATTCAGTGCAGGCTGTAAAAGCTAATCTAAGTATCTAAATGCCAGTGCCTATATGTAAACTAAGCGTCTAAGTTCCTATTATAGTCAGCTGAATGTTAGTCAATACAAGCAAGAGGGGGCTTTACATCAGACTAAATGTCATTAGCTACTTTGGGGTGATTTTAAGAGCTCCCCAGAATCTATCAATTATATTGACTAGATGGAAGCTTAGATACCTAACTCACATGTTGGTGCTTGCATTTAGAAACCTAACCTTAGATTTTTAGAATCCAAAGCTGAGCATCAGCCCTGGTCTGTGTTTCTGACTCTGGGAACAAATTATAATCCTAGGATCACAGGAATCAGAAGTATAGAGAAGCATTTTTGCTTGTTAGCTGTTCAGGATGAACTCAGTATATAAATGAAAACCACGAGATTTAAAACCTTGTAGCCAGGAACAGACCTGAGCACAATCAGTTACAGAATTGGAGGGGATGTCTTCTCAGCATCACACGGGCTGGCCCACCTAATACTACTTTACTGAGTTACCACACAGCAGCAACTCTAATGTGTGTCAGTCATCTAGCTCTTGTCCCCTGATATATGCAAAGTAGCTTGTTCTTCTTTAAAGAGAAGATAAACTCAAAAAGTCATACATATTGGCGCAACAAATGACCTGTACACAAACCATGACCATGAAGCAAGTGGGCCAGTGTGACTTGTTCCTGTGTGCGGTAGTAACTCACTCCTCTCAGACTTGTTCTCCTGTACCCTTGACAAAACTGAGCCTCTACTGGGTCTAGTGCTGCTGTGTGAGGATGCAGGAGAGACCACAAAAGCTAAGAGGGCAAGAAAAGGAGGTTGCAGAGATGGGACTACGTGATGTCAATTTCACTTGGGAAGGCTTGAGAGGCTTCCACAGCTAAAAGACAAGCAAAGTTGCCTTTTAATTTTTTAAAAATAACTTAGGACTACCCCTCTAACCTTTCTTGAGACCAGTCTGGCCATCTCTAGCAGACGCCAAAGTCAAATTATTTCCGAGTTTTGAAAAGGCTAAGTTTGACTCAGTTTATTAAAAGTCTTAGAACATTTCTTCTTTCTATCACATACATTCCCCAAAATCTTTAATATGGTCTTCAGTTTACTTGGGAATTGTCAGGTTTTCCCTTTTTCTTTAAACATAGGAATACTTGGGGTTCTATTTTCAGATATCTTCATATCTATGCCATATTTGACATACAAGGTGAGGCTGAGAGAGCTGGGACTGTTCAGCCTGGAGAAGAGAAGACTCAGGGGATCTTATCAATGTGTGTAAGAAATATCTGATGGGGGTGAGTAAAGAAGATAGAGCCAGACTCTTCCCAGTGGTATCCAGTAAAAGGACAAGGGGTAAACAGCACGAACTGAAATGTAGGAAATTCCATTCAAGAAAGAAAACTTTTTTACTGTGGGGGAGGTCAAACACTGGAGCAGGTTGCCCAGAGAGGCTGTGGAGGCTCCATCCTTGGAGGTATTGAAAACCTGACTGGGCACAGCCCTGAGCAACCTGCTTCAGCTGACCCTGCTGTAAGCAGGGAATTGGACTAGGTGATCTCCAGAGGTGCCTTCCAACCTCAGCCATTCTGTGATCTTGTGATTCCTCAGTTCCATATGCCTGGTAAGCAGAAGATTAGGAAGCAATAAAATATTTTTAATAACTCTTTCAGCTTTCTGAAAACTTTGGAATCATTATTGTTTCCACATATTGCACAAGACTATTTAGAAATTTGCATTGCATCAGAAGTTTAGCATAAGCACAGCAACATTTAACTTTGATAAGCACAATTCAAAGTTTAAAACACTGGTGACTGTTAAAGGAGAAGCTGCAGCCCGAGCATTCACACACCATCCAGGGAGTCGCACACACACCACCCCAGACTTTAACTGCTAGGACCGGAGTCCCTTCGCAGTGGGAAGCTCCATTGAGTCAACAGGTACCCCTTTTGGACTCCTTGCTCACACACACTCACTCTTGGGTGCTTTCTCTCCCCTTAAGCTCAACTCTAGGTTTTCCTGGAGCAGAGTCTCCGACACGACGTACACCAGACGAATTTATTGAGTGGTACAGCCATAAAGAACAGCTCAAGCTGGGTGCCTCTGCAGGCAGACCCCAAACAGAGAAATCCCTGGGCAATTATACCTTTACAATCTAAGATCCCCTACCCTCACACGATGGTTCACTCCAATAGCAATATTGGGGCCTGGGGTCTTCTTGTTCCTTATTGGATCATTTCTCTGTCTCCAGG
This sequence comes from Fregata magnificens, assembly GCA_013389945.1. Classification (NCBI taxonomy): domain Eukaryota; kingdom Metazoa; phylum Chordata; class Aves; order Suliformes; family Fregatidae; genus Fregata; species Fregata magnificens. The sequence goes on along the minus strand of WAAD01037908.1, from coordinate 12,243 downwards.
CGGGACATTCCTTTTCTTATCTTAATGGATGCAGCTTCTGCTGATGGTTGTGGCTACCTTATCTGTCTGGTTTGCACCGGTTTCAGGGCCTTCCTTCATGTAGCTAAGTAAAAGTTCAGTATACGGTCAGCGTATCTAGGTGAAAGTTCACAGCTTGCGGCCTAAGGCTTTAGCAAGTCTTGCTACTAATGCTATGTATTGGATTCCGTCTGAGCTAGAAAGTGACTTCTACAACTGTGACTTTCATATTCATTATCCTTTTTTGTTTATCTCTTCAAGCTTTAATTTCCTAGTTCTTTTATATATTTTTGTCATTAAATTTCAAAGAGCATGTCCAAGATGAGAAACTGAAACCCTCTGTATGTGTCACAGTTGCCAGCTGATAGCCAGTTACTAGTGAATGGAGATAATCCATTAGCAAAGTAACCTTCATCTTCAAGTTTAATGGACTTCACCCACCTACAAAGCACACTCAGAAAGCTGTGATCCCTTATAACCCAGACATGCACAGCTCTGAGCATCAGTCAGCGTGCACTCCCTGACGTCCACTCTCATTTATATCCCCAGCTCTCTGCTTCCTTTGAGGGTATGCAGCATCTCTTGGAGGTGCACCTGGGTGCACCTTGAGGCAAGTCCCCAGGCAGTAGTTTTATCCCACTGAGCCATAACTGATTGTCCCCCTTTCAGCTGCACAAAACATGGCTTATGTTGAAGTCACTCACGGAATATATTGAAGCACGGCTTTGAAAATGTATGCCTGTATTTTCAAAGTGAGGTGAATTTCCATGTACAGCTGAAGCAAGAGTTAGAGGACATCAATGAAGCCTCTCTCAGCTGATACAAAAAATGATTGTGTAGACTTTAGAATAATCAAAGAGTTAATCTAGTTGCATCCCTACGTGACTAAAATGACTGGTAAGGCTTTTGTTATGTTAATTTTCCAAACTTGCAAAGCAAAAAACTCAGTAAACTGAAAGTAACCAAAGGGGCTGTTTGGTAGAGACAGAAATGAACTGTGTCTTTTGAAGTGTTCCAGAGAAAATGTGTTCAGAATATTTAAGTCTCAAGTGAGTTACCAAAGGTTATTCATTCACAAGTGAGATAAATTCATACCTGTCAAATTGTCTGGATCCTCTGTGTGATCACTAGGGCCTCAAATCATTTATTTTTTTCCCCAGTGAAAGTTCAATATTTTCACGTATCCAAATTTAGTAGCATTTCCTGTGTCTGAAAGTAAATTAGTTCATTTTCCTTTCATCTCACTTTCCACTTTTACCAGACTAGTGTGGAGAAAAAAAAAAATAAATCCAGGTTGGCTGACATAAATTGTTTTTAAATACAATTTAACAGTGCAAACAACCTGCAAGCTCCTTACAATGGATACTATATTTGTAAACAGAGTCTTTTTAGTAAAATTGTATGGCTGTCAGTGATTTAAAATGGCTGTGTAAAATATTATTTCAAACTAATTCAAGACCTGCTTAGCCCTTGAACAATTTTCCACTGCTTAAGCTCTCCCATGTGCAGAAGAAGGGTATATGAACCCAAAAACTTTCCTTCTTCTCCACTTTGATACTTGATCCAAAAGGAATTATTATATGCAGCCTAAACTTCCCTTATTGTAATAACGTGAATCACTGTCTCCATCATGCAAAGTGTGGACTGGATTTTATATCATCAGCCCTGTGGATTGATGAAAATTCAGTGGAGCAGGGTTAAATAAGGAGCTGAGTAGTCAGCAAGAATAGCAGAAACCTTACATTTTCAAAGAAAAAAGAGATGGTCAAGGCAGGCAACAGAGAAATAGTTTGCTCATGAAGCCAGAACAGCAAAAAAAGGTGGACAGGAGCACTTACCAGGAGTCACGTTACTGAGAGACACAAAAAGAGACAGAGACTGATACTATGGACTTTTCCTATATTTTCCTAACTGTTCTTTTTACTAACTGCACATAATAGCAATTTAGATTGTAAGTGGATTCAAGGTCACAGTCACTGCATAGCCAAGTTTTTGTAAAAGAATATTTATTTTTTAAATTTCTGACTGCATGGCAAATACCTTAATTTTATTTACTTTCACAAAGAAAGAAAAGGAGGAAACTAGTCCCATATATCTTTCACACGCGTTAAGCTGACTAGGTTGACATTAAAAAAACCCAGAATATAGCTTCTCAAATAATAATTCTGTTTTATAGTTTTGTATTCTGTACTTTTTACTTTTTCTGGTTTTGTTGGTGAAGTGCTGTATTTCACAGCATTTATGTCCTACCTTTTGCTGCATTTGGCATCTCAGTGAAATGAAATAAGATGAAATTTTGAATAATGCAATGGCACGAAATTTGGAAAACCACTTTCTCCTGCCTAGATAAGCAATTTCAGAATTCTTACTTGTCCATATAGTATCATTAGATCTCACAGATAGTAAAATACCTTCAAGAATATATCTTTCTATGCAAGTTACATCTTTCTGGATAAAACCGTAAATTCTCCCATTCAGGCACACTGAAATGGTTGACATCTTTTTTCTGAAAATCCATGCATAATTTTTATTTTGAAATCTATGCAGGACTTCTCAAACCTCATTTAGGATACGTTGGTTCTGAAAAATGCAGCTAACGTTACCTACTGTTTCGATGATGTGTGATTTGTGATGGGGAATGACTATTGGAGGAGAGTTAAAACAATGAAATATTCAATCAAAGCAAAAATGAAATATTCAGTCTCTTAAGAAGAAAAGATTGAAGTTTTCCATGCTTGTACCTTGAATAAGACTATATTGCTCCTTTGGATAACACTTTTTATATTTACATATGTAAGTTAGAATGAAATATAAAAGAGTAATTCTATTATCATTATTACAAAGGAACATTTTCTTTATTTGACCTTTTATTATAACAGAAAGTTATTATATATATATAAAGCTACAAAAAATTATTTTCTGGGGTTCTGATAGTACTAATAGTGTACTATTTACACTATTGTAATCTGCTATTGTAAAATTTACAAAGCTGACATACTTTGATCCTGCTAAGGGGAGAATCTGGCCCAATGGGGTCAGAGAAGAATGTAGCAGCATATGTATATTGTATAAATACAAATAAAATAGATCACAAGGTACTCAGAAAATGACAGCTACTTTAATTCTTAAAGGGCTTAGACTTCCAACCCCTTTAGAAATTATGAAATGAAGAATAACAAAAAAACAACCCCCCATTATTATCCAAGCACAAGTGGTATAAGATCATTTATCTTGATGGATGTCACCTTAGAGCACATATTATCCCTATCTCTCAAAGTGTTTTTTCCCCCTTATTTCATCTCTGACATTCATTGTAAATTTAATGATCCACATACGATTTGCTGGTGTCTCAGTCTGGTGTTTTGAATCATGAAACTAGTGCTAAATTTATGGCACTGCAGTACCACTTAGTGAATCATTAAGCAGTACAGTGATTTTAATGATTTGGATCATACTGGACCTCATCACTGTATAATGAGGTTCCATTTAGTGTAAATTTTATGTAAAAATTCAATTTGCAAACCAACAACATGAAACTACAACATTTTTTCTAACCTGACATTGTATTTATTTATCATGATTTCCACCAATGTTTCACATGGGGAAAGAAAATGCTACCTCATTTCAAAAATAATTTTTTACAGTCCTCGCACCACTGAAAAATATGTACTTTCAGACTGGTATTTTTGTAGAAATCTATTCTTAAACATAAACCTCTAGAGGGCTCAGGTATGGTTATTAGAGTATGCTGAATTAGATTTCAATATTACTGATGTGGCTAAGCACTCGGAGAAGTTATTGATCAAAGGGCTCCCAAACCCTTCCCTGCTGTCCAAGAGGATCCACCAACGCACAGGGGAACATTCATTACTGCCCAGCTCAATAGCATTGGGTCAGCCCAATGCTGTTTCTATTATAAACTCTGTTTCTCAGACTGAAGGCTTTCCATGCTGAATGTTGATACCTTGCTTCTCTAAAATACACTGAAGGAACTGAATAGATATATGTTACCCACCCAAATACAGATTCCCCACTTTGAGCAGTTTTACACTGTAGAAAGTGTAATGGGCGCAATGGAGCTAATGTATTGTTAGAATAACTAGTTCATACAGAAAGTTTTTCATTTGCAAACTAGTAATTTTAGACATTTTTTTCAGCAAAGTTTGCTTCTCAAGTCAATTTTCATCAAACAAAAACAATCTAAAGTATTCACATTCTCTAATTCCATTTCACCTAACCTCTTGATAGTATTAACTAATATGATTGGGCCAGAGTCCTAAAACAGAAGAACCTTAATGGGAAGGAAGTACAGTTCTTGAAAAGACTGATGGTTTTTCAGTTCTTCTGGTCCAGATGACATGCATTTGAGGAGCTTGAGATTTAGTTAATTAAGTTATTGAAGCACTACATTATTTTTGAGGTGGTGTAAAAAAAATGGGGATATACTAAAAATCCTTAAATTAATTGTTCTGTTAGTTCAACAGCACATGGCAGCTCAGACTCTCTAAGTACTTTACAGATGTCAAAGGTAAAAAAGAGGTGAATAGGTTGAAAGAGGTTTTTTTTCCTCCGAAGGAAAAATGAAAGCAATGAATAGTAGTCACCATGCAGTAAATCAAATGCACAAAACTGGCAAATAAGCAAAGTAACACAACGACCCTAACAAAGTCTCCAAGAAATGGTCATGTTACAAAACATCCTAGAATGGTGCAGCCACTCCTCTTCATGACTACCCAACTCAGATGCCCATTGTCAGACATAAAATGGAGAAACTTTCTGTTAAACAGCATCAATGGCTAAGAATTCTCTGATATTACTTACCTGTGCATTTTTAAAATGGAGAGGAATATAACAGAGATAGAAGCTTCTGTCAGCCTTTTACCTTTCTTTTCCATGGTGCAGTAGTAGGCACAATATTTTTTGGAAGAGGAACATTCAGTAATCTGACTTGAGAGACAGTAAATCTCGCTATATAAAGTTGTGTAGTTGCTGTGGAGTTGGAAAGAATAGTGGACGAAATGCAATATAAAATCTCTAGCAAACATTTTGAAATATAACTTCTTTAAAAATTTACAGTTGAATCCACATTTACTTGTAACAATGCTGTAGTCACAGGACTGCTAGCTCTGCAAAGCAAAACCTGTCTTTAGCCACATATGTAGTGCCCAACGTATTTTTGCTACCATAGGTCTAGGAAATAACAAGGCTTGCTTTCATCTACCTGAAGGGATATACACATGCACACTCTCACATGTAACAGATTCAATAATACTCTCATACATAAGTTTGCGAGTACCAGAGCAAAACAAGCCCAGTTTCCTATGGATTTTTGTGTCACAGATGATACCATCTCCTGTTACAGATGCTACATTTCCAGCAAACATTTCCTGTTCACAGAAAGCACATCTGTTTTGTGTGGATTCTCTGATGTCTGACAATGATTGAGCAGTGGTTGCAATCCTTTCTTCAACTGGGTCACTAACAGGGTCTCTCTCTTCAACTTTGCAATCTACGTTACACATTTCCACAGATTCGTGATCCGTGAAACCTATACTCTGCTGTGAAATTTGGTCAAAACTAACTAAAGGGTATTAAGAGAGGAGGGGTTGAGGGAAATAGTCAAACAGACCTAGACCAAGATAATATAAATGAAGAAGACCTTTTTCTTTTGTCAGCAAAATAAAAATAGAAAGTTGGGTTAGCAGTTTCCTCAAAGGCTGTCTTTTGTTTAAATTAGGTGGAACATTTTAATTTCCTCTTGCCATGATCTCAAAACTTCATAGCAACAAGATTTTTTTAACATGCCGTATCAACCCAGCTCAGCCAGAGCATTCAAATGAACTGGCCTGCAATTTTTCTTTAAAGTGGGTGTGGCAAAATCGCAAAAAGGCTTTGGAATCTCTGAAGGATGGTTTTATTATAGCACGAGCCAGAACAAAAAACTTTTTAAAGATAAAAAAATTTGATCTGCCAGGTAAGACAAAGTAAACTATGAGGGTTGGCAAAGATACCCCAACATGCACCTCTGCCTGACACATTCTGCAATTCCCAGCTGCTTCTGCTGGTTGCCTAATGAAAAAATGTTTTTGTGGATGAGTAAAGGTCTACTCATCCATCAATCCTGGTCGGCTCCTGGCCATTGACAAAACTCTGGTCAATTTTAGCCAAGCTTGATAGAGTAATAGAAGAGCCAAAGATAATTAATTGGAACAAGTCTTTGAAGAATTAGCAGGTGGGCTACGAATGGTCTCCACAGGTAGCCATAAGCCTGCTGACCTAACTAGTGTGTGGAGATGGCCTGCTGGCACACGTGCAGCCTGGAGTCAGTGAGCCCTCTGTGGCCACTTGACCAGGCAGAAGTTCAAGTGTATGGGAAGTGACTGTGGGCACTATAGCAAGAGAAGAGGAACATATAGGAGGCATGGAAGAGAATTGGAGGTGGTGCAGTAGGAAATGGAGTTATTTTGTGCACTTAGAAGACATAAGATTCACATCCACAGGTGACTAAAAATCTCCACAACTCAATGAAAACCTGTTTCCTCTTATTCCGATGTCTTGTCAAATTAACTTCACATGGTTAGGGAACATGTGATAGCCTACCCTTTGGAAAACAGGAACTACAGGGTAGCAGCAGCAGCGGTTATAGTTACGTTATTGCAAGGACTTTCTCAGGTCATTCAGATTACCCAAGGCGTCTGGACCATACAAGCATGCCAACAGTGCTTATAACAAATAATACTTTGAACAATTCCTCAGCAAAGGTGAGCTGACAAGTTAGCATGACAGCTTTTTGTTGGTTTCCTGAGCAGCTTTGTTCCAGCTTATACAGAGCACACAGTTCATCCAACACAGGGATTAGATATCTAAACAGATACCAAATAAAGCTTCAAAGCAGATAACATGACACTATTCAGAAAAAAGTATTGTTGTAGTGTTTGGGCTGTGAGAAGGTAACAGTGTTCAGGAAAAAACCTACCATTGTTGTCAAAGGTGACGTGATTCTGGCCAACAGTCTAAAACCTCTCAAAGGTTAATGTATGTTTCAGAATATTTCATGTAAAACAGACACTTTAAAGGCAATTTGAATTATTGACCTCATAAATCAGCATCTTTTTAAAATGTTGGCTGGAATCTATATGAAACTTGAGTTATTTCTCTTATGCAGTATAGATCAGTCATGTATAATCTTTATTTTAAGGGTAACACCAAAGCTAAAAAGTTTCAAAAATGCAGTTTCTAAATGTGAAAATATCATTTTCTGGCTGTGAATTGAAAAAAAAGAAGGACTCAAGCAAACTCTGAAAACAAAAAAATGACAAGCCGCTCCCCCCTACACACACAAATCCAAGGTTTGTCACAGATGAGCTGGAGGATGAATAGCATTTGAATACTTGAAAGTCAGTGTACTCTTTGATTTCAGACAGCTTTGTTTTGCCAACTGCATTTTCAAGCAGCCAAGGACAAAAATTATAGACACAGTAAATTTGTTTTTGGCATCTTACCCACGACATGACTAGATAAACTTGTATTTTTCTAAGTATTTATTGAGTCATTTGTTGTAATAACAAGTAATTCTGCTTAAAATTTAAGGTGTATGCTGCTGATTTTTTAAAACACTGTGTAATGTTTTGCAACTTAGTTATCTGGGATCTATGTATCAGGGCATTGTCATCTCCAACATCAGCTTAGTATGTTCTATTCGAGATCATAATGTACTTGGCATGAAATGATTTTTTTTAATTTGACTTTTAATTGGTGTGTAATAAAAATCTATATCATAAAAACAAAGAAAACTTTCCCACGGGAAGTTTGGTCACTGGCATTTTTTTCAGGATGTTTCTCTCTTCTACACACAACAGCACCAGCCACTTTACCTACAGTGCTACCTCTTCTTATATGATCTTAATTTGATGGTTTGGTAGCAACTAACCATATGAAAAACAATAACAAGCAGAAATTTGTTTGACGATGACATGACTAATATCACAAGAAAGCCTGAATGAAAATGACAATGAAAAGCAGGATTCTGCTAAAGAATACCACCATCAGCCTAGTAATCCAGGGAGGTACTTGGATAATGTAAGGTAATTGGAGGTCCTCTTTGTAAGAACACATGGACTGCAAAAGAAATGCAAACTTTATTAATTCTGAGGCTGCAAATGAATTTGCTGTACTTAAAAAACCTCGTATTTTTCCATTCACAGACATTTGCTTTTCACAATGTTTTCAGTGCAGGCATTTTTGCTCCCTTCTTTCTCTGTGCATCCTCCATGATGTTAATGAAAAGTAGCAATATAGACATTTACACTGTAAGTGTTGTTGGTACACATGTACATGTGCACGCATTTAGTGTATTATGCTGAAACAATGGCAACGGTGGAAAACTTCTGGAGATAGTCTAGTTTTTATGAAAACCTCAAGGAGCCTTAACTTAATGGACAAAATAATGTAATTAAATAAATTGTTTCCTATACTGTTTCTAGTTATTTACTTTGATACTGAGTTCTAAAATATTCTTTTTAACATTAAGAAACCTGGGATTTATTCCAAACCTCTGAAATTTGTTGGTAGCCCATTGTTGATCTTATCATTCAGATTTTTAAATATCTGATCAGGGATTTTTTCTGCTCCAACAGTTTTAATTTTACAAGCCACTGGACCTTAATGTGAGCTAATCTCTTTACCTATTTTGTATGTGTGGGGGGTAACCTAAGAAGGCTGTTTTGTTTAAAATAACGAGTTTCTGTTCATGTACAGCAATTACTGACATTTCATAAAGTTCATATTGCTGTTCTGTATATCTCAAATGTCTGTATCAGGGCACCAAAGAGGAAAAAAAACACTTTGAAAACAGACCCTGAATGAGACACTAGGTTAATACAGGAGTGAGTCCATTTTAATAGCACAATTTTTGCTTTATTGCATTGTACTTCAAAGAGACTTGAACATAATTGGTTTCCATTTTCCTCCTCTTTTACACTAATAAAGCCTGTGCTAAGGATATTCTGCCATGGAAAGTAAATATATCCTTTCTTGTACCATGTACAGAAACTATAGGAAGAGTTGCATTAAGAGAAAAGAGTGATATATGGCCAGGGAATCCTTAAAATAAAAGGAAGATAAGTGGATTCATGCCTATAAAGCTGTTTAAAAACAGAGAAAAGTGATAGTAGCAAGTGCAGGAGTATCACAGAAACCTATGGTGTTGTTAATATATAGACACAACGTATTAGACTGTATCTGGAGTTTCTACTTAGCTCTGACTTCTACATAGCTGTCCAATAAGTTTCTGAGAGTTGCACTTGAGCCTTGTCCAGTGTCAACTACGGCATTACCTAGATTAGTTCACGTTCTGTTACTTTGGACCATAAAGGACTGTATTGATTTCCATGTTTTGTTTAACACTGACTACTCAGTCAGCGCTTAATGAAGAACCAAAATCTACCTAGTGGACAGCAAGTGAGAATTTTGCAACTGAGAAATAAGAATAAATTTGAAAAATAAGAAAAAAGTTGTAAAATAACAAAAATAGTTACAACAGTAATAACGGGAAACCCCTTAACCCTGGATTTTAAGCTGCTATTGCCTTTCAAGGGATCTGTGAAGTTTGAAACCACACTTTGAAATGCTGTCTTATAATACTTCTGATATATTCTAATTGTGGGACTATCTGAAAGGGGGAAGTTCAACTATGGATAAACTTAACTAACCAACTTGCACTTTATCCACCTTCATGATTTTGTGACTCTCAGCTGTATCACCCTCAATTCTCTCTACAAACTGAAGAACACAAGCCTTTCAAGTCTCTCCTCATAAATCAGCTACTCTGTCTCCTAATTCTCCATGCTCTCCTAAAATCCATTATGTCTTTCTATGGAGAGACCAGAACTACCCACAATACTCAAGATGTTGAGCCAACAAAGTCTACACAGTAGGAAAATGAGAGCTTCTGTTTTGCTCTTCCTTTCTGTCCTTGAGATGACCAACATTTTGAAGGCTTCTTTTTGGACTTCACTGCCCACCAAGCTGATGATTTCAAGGACTGACCTTTCCCATAGCAGTGACTTCCAAGTCTGTGTTCAGCATCATAGTTTAGATTTTTTTTTTCCTAGATGCTTTACATTTATCTGCATTGAACTTCATTTACCATGTTTTTGCGCACTGACTCAGATTTTTTAGGTCATTNATAGCTATTGCAAATTCCAGAGGTTGGGGGGATGGGTGGGTGGGGGGTGTATCATTTTTATCAAAAGCTATAATTTTGGCCATTTTCCTAGAAGACCAAAATAGCAACAAAATTTTCCTATGTTAAAAACAGTTGCCACAAATAAAAGAAATGCATGGAATGTCATACTTTTATTTGAAATGCACCATATGTCCTCTAACACCTATGCACAATAGGGTGCAAGCTTAATGACTTGCTTTTTGTGCCCCTGTTGTAATTAGGTATTAGAGGACATATGGCATGGTGCAGCCCTAGCAGTGAATTTTCTTGTTTTGATGGTTTTCTGCTTACAGGCATAACATTNGTCATGGTCTACCCTGTCATTGGTGTAACATTTTACTCAAAATGGTATCATCTACAAACTTAGAGATTGCTTGGTCTAGTCCCTTCTCTGGGTCATTGATGAAGACATTCAATAAAACTGGTCCAACCAACTATCCATTTAGAATCTCAGGATGGATTTATCTCTATTCTGAAAAGGGGCTAGTAAGGCTTGACCTTTGTTTGCTATCCTCTAACCAACTTTCATCAAGGAACTTTTCTTCCCATCCTGTGTCAACTCAGTTTCCTTAAATGGTGAAAAATCTGGTCAGAAATGTTTGAATATAGAAAACTTTCCAGACCTCTGTAAGAAAGTTGATGCATATTTAATGTAAATAGCTATTGCAAATTCCAGAGGTTGGGGGGATGGGTGGGTGGGGGGTGTATCATTTTTATCAAAAGCTATAATTTTGGCCATTTTCCTAGAAGACCAAAATAGCAACAAAATTTTCCTATGTTAAAAACAGTTGCCACAAATAAAAGAAATGCATGGAATGTCATACTTTTATTTGAAATGCACCATATGTCCTCTAACACCTATGCACAATAGGGTGCAAGCTTAATGACTTGCTTTTTGTGCCCCTGTTGTAATTAGGTATTAGAGGACATATGGCATGGTGCAGCCCTAGCAGTGAATTTTCTTGTTTTGATGGTTTTCTGCTTACAGGCATAACATTACTTCAGTGATGATATTGTTGAAAGAATTAATTCACGTGCTGATTTCTACCTTTGAAACCCAAAATTCCTTTCAGACTATACATTTTATGGAATTTCAAAACCAAATATGTAACTACTATCAACAGGTGAATTATCAATGAAAAAAGAGCATAATCAGTTCAAAGAGTATAGTTTTAGATGTCATAGTGAATGCTGCATTTATTATGTTTCAAATTGTAGTCAGAGTTCAGCATTCATTGTTGAAGGAGTGGTTATCTCTTTCCCTTTCAAAATCCTCTCCTTTTACATGCATGCCTGCTCCCCAAGTGAGCATCCAGCCTCACATCTTTCTTTCCCTGATGCGTAATCCTCAGTTCTCCCTCTCTTACTCAAGTCCCTGAGTTATATCACCTTCAGTATCTGCTCTCTTTATTCAGTGAGTCTGACTGAGCTCAGGCATTTTTCATTTTTTGTTATAGGAATCTGTGTTTAACCATTGTCTGGTACAGAGATGATACAATCCTTTAAAAGAAATGTTTATTTTGCAGATATAAACAACCTATGTATGGATAAGGTATTCAAAAACATGAGAAAAAGAAATCTCAAGATTATATAAATACACAAATAGGATTAGAATAATTGAAGTCAGACTGTTCTACACAGGTTCTTTACTGTTGTAATGTCATTCTTAACCAGTATATGAAATTTATTGCTAAAGATTATACATAAGCATATAGTTTGCTTGCTTTTTTTTTTTTTTAAATTCCCAGTATCAGACCACAAAACCAAGGGTGTTTTAGGTGTTTTAGTGGGTTTTAGTTGCTGTTCATCAGGCAAGATGAATTTGCCATGTGTTTCAGAGGACATATGGTATCTCAGTAATTCATATTGCACCAACCTCCTAAACAGATTAAAACATTTCTTCTTGCATGACAAAAGCTGACACTCTGTTTCCCCGGCTGATAATCTAGGGGACATTACTAACACACAGCAGTAAAAGACTGTATAAACATGTAATATTC
>WAAD01037903.1:81142-108807 GCA_013389945.1 Fregata magnificens | reverse complement strand
GGGGTGCAATTCTTGTCTCTTTTTTTGTTCAGTGTGAGGCAGACTTCTGAAGACAGAACTTTTCACAGACAGATGCTGACATACTTTGATGCTGAATATGTTTGGCCCATGGATTATAGAAATTTCCTCTTGAAGGATTGTTGACTTTATCTGATGCTAGCAAAGCTATTGTACTGCAGATATTCTTCTGTTTAAAAACAACTGTACAGCCAAGTTCATAAAGTAGAAGTCAACCGAGGGGTTAGAGGGAGAGCTTAGCAAAGGTGAGGTGTACTTCTGAATGCTTCTGCCTTGCCTAAGATGTTTCCTTGGCTGATCTTAGCAGTGTTAATGGGAGGGCAGGCACTGCTGGGCAATAGAAGTGATTACTCATTGGGAGCATCAGCAGAAGCAGTAGTGAAACAGCTGTGATGAAAATACCATGAGAAGGTGGTTAATACCCTTTCTCTGTGGGTCTAAATATGCAGCAAGATGAACATTTAGAAAATGTGTGTCTGTGAAGGACTGCAATGTGGACAGTTTTCTTTGATGCTTTTACAGGCTCCTTGAGAGAACCTGCAAGTACTGATTTTATGTCTCGGAAACCAAGGGCTGTCTTTCTCACAAATGTGAACATAGCAAGCTGTGGCACAGGGAGGGAGAGCCAAACATTTTGTATCAATGGAAAAAGAGTGCCACAATACCTTTTTTTAAGTGGCGGATACTATTTTACATTGTAGTGCCTTATTTTTGGCTAGATTGTTTGCAGGGAAGGATACGGCTTTCTGTGAATGTAAAATCATGCGTCTCTACTGCTTAAAACAAAGGAGTATATCTATTAGTGCAGAGGCAAGTGTAAGTTTTTACTTTGGGTTACACGGTGCAAGCTGTCACTCACAACTAGGCTGTTGTCACATGAACTGTTCTTGTAATTAGGCTCCAGCTGAACTACTAAAATTACCTCCTGACCATTCTCTCTCTCTCCTCTTTTTTTTTTTTTTTTTTTAACTGTTCACTGAGCTTGAAATTGCATCAAGTCCCCTTATGTGGTACTGGGTATTAAAGATGTATATTGGTATCCTGTTTGTCATAATTTGGTTGTTTTATACGTTAATCTGAAGTGGATAAAGACTTTGCAACACAGTTTTAAATTAAATGGTCTGTCTTTAGTTTTACCTGATCTCTTGAATTGTTGCAGCTTGTGGCCCTTTCCTAGGAGTTTTTAATACCATGTTCCCCCAATTATGGAGTGCTTTTAGCTCCCTCTGTGTTGAGAAGTAAAAAGAATTCTGCAGTAAGTGGACTATACAGAGAGTAGTATCTGAAAAATGAATAGGTTGGATTAAAACTGATTTATGAAAGGATATTTTCAATACTTTTGGATTTTATCTACAAAAGTGTGGGATTTAACCTGTGAAAGACACAGTTAACTGGGTTACTGTTTGTTTGCTTATTTATGTAAATGACTATGTGCAACCCAGGGCACAGTGGAAAAAGTACATTTCAAGTGCCTGTGTTGCAATCTGCTGACAGTGTACGTCTCAAACTCTTGCGATAGAGGCAGGTAAGATGTTGATAGTGATGTTTTCCTTGAAACTTGTGGCTGTGTTCACCACGACTGTCTTCCTTTTAGAGGGTAGGAGTTCCTGCAGTGAGTTCGTGCTGTGGGGAGGCTCTCATTTTAAATGGACAAATCTTTGCTGAAGCTGTATTTTGGTTTGAGACCTTCTTACTTGGATAGCAAAGATCAGGGAGGTGCTTTTGCGTTTGACTTTTCAGACTACAGCTATGCTATGGATTAAGAATCATAGCTAGCTGAGCGTTATGAACATCTGTGCCATTTAAGAGTGGCTGTGCAGTCGAACTGCAGGGGTTATATACTGGTACAACCTTCACAGTGCAGGAAGTGAGACAGTAATAAAGTGCCAATGAGGGGTTTAGGGTTCAAGCTGTACTCATAACCAACTCATAGATGTCAAAATATTAGGACATACTATGATTTCAAACATTTTTACATTTTAATTTTTTTTTTTTTTCATTTTGAATTTTGGGAGAGGGGTATAGTTTAACTTCCATTTTGCTGCAAAAAGCTAATAGGCTTATAAGATAAGAATGGATGTTATTTTATATTTGCCATATGTCATGATACCATCACAGGTTCTTTTGGAATAGTGCTAAGCATGTGGTATATTGAGATTTTAAATGGAGTTCTAACTTGTCCCCTCAAACTCCACCCTACTTCCTTCAGGCCAGGAAAGAGAACAATTAGCATCTGTAGCGTGGTTTTTATATGTTATACAGAATTCTTTTAGGTTGGAAAATACCTGTAATTAAGTGTGGTTTGACTATGAGAACTTGGAAAACCGTATCTTAACATCTGTTCGATTTGTGCAGAATACTATGCAAGTCAAATTTTCTTCTCCGAATACATCTTCATGAAAGCTCAGTCTGGAGAAAACAATTTCCTTGCTGCATCTGTCTTTCGCACACCCTCTTCTGTGCATCTCTGTCTCCTGCAGCTCTCCCCAGTTAATTTTTGGACACCCCTTTCTCCAGTCCCACATATCCTTCCGTTAGCCTCACTTTGCCAGCGTGTTACAGCCCTACTGAGGAGGAACTTGATCTCAATTGATAATCCATAATTTCAAATGATAAATTGCAGGATACTGTGCTTGTTTTCGATGTTTAGAGATCACTGTTAGAGTTTATAGCGTGCATGGCAAATAGGTACCTGCTTCAACTCAGTGATTCCTAAACGGCAATATGCACACCTCTAGTGCAAGCAAGGTATTTCTAAAACAGTATCCAAAGGAAATAACCTGTCTGGTTGCCCCTCTCTTAAAGGGCAGCGGGTTTTGTAGCTAATTACTGTCTCTTGTCTATATCTGTGGGAGAGTTTGCTGCTCTGGCACGAGGCAGGCGGTATGGCTGGAGGTACACCCCTTCTCTGCCGGGGGCAGCTGCTGCTCTCGTCAGCAGAGTCCAGCAAAGCTGACCAGAAAGATTCCCTGCTCTGATTTTTTTTTTTCCCCTCACTTCTTTCCCTTTGATGCCCAAGAACGTTTTTATTGGAGACCAGAATTCATCATACAGGTTGAACAAAAGAAAGCTGGGCTGAAAATGGAAATTGAACCAACTGAATGTTGTTTGGTTTGATCAGATACAGGGAGTCCCTGATGAGGCAAGGGAGGTGAAACTCTTCACAGGTGGATCTGTTGCACCTTCCATGCTGCTAGTAGTTGTGTGCAGTATTTAAGTCTGGTGTTAACCTTGTAAGTTTGTTCTGGATTGTCTGCTGCAGCTAGGACTGGGGATTTGCAATCCTTCAAACCTAAGGTTAAGAACAGTTTTTGTGGGGAAGCCCCATTGGGAGATGGGTGGTGGGAGAAGAAAAGGGGGGGAAACTTGGCACGTTGGATTTTGGATAACGTTAATGGTCTGGGACTATAAAAATGAAACCTTCTTTTGATGTTTTCCTTGTTGCAGATGACTTGTTTAAGGTTCACAAACTTAAGCCAAATCTGAAGTGGCGACAGGCTTTTGACAACTACTTAAAAACAATGCCTCCTTACTACTTACTGGTATGTTCCTTTTCTCATTTCATCCTCCTGGGTATAATGGCTGGTGTGACCAGAGTCCTGTGCATCATACCTCTTCCTAGTAAATTTTGTTCCCGTAATTATGATGACATTTTAGGTAGTAAACATTTTCCTTTGCAGAGGTATGTAGATCAGGTCAAACATCTTAAAGGAACAAATAAATTTCTAGAAATATTGAGTAATAGTAACTATATTAAGATATTAAATGTGTTTTCTGTTTATTAAATGTTAAATAAGCTTTGATCTAAAGTACTTTAGATTTTTCAGAGAAACCAATTTTGGCATTATTTTTGTAACTGGATAAGGAAAGCGCAGACTTACTTGTTTTATTAATGTGGGTGAAGTGCTAGAACTTGGGAAGCTGATACTAAGAGAACTGGCTTGGGCCAAGTAAAGGGTGGGGGGAGGCACCGTGTTACCTTTTACATGTAGCTTGGACAATGCACCTCAATATGGACTTGCATCATCCCGGCTATTCTGGTACTGAGCGTTTGAGTGGAAATTGCCAGTGGCACCACGCTGTGTGGGGTCTTGGTAATGTGGCATAACGTCCATTGTGAGCTAGTTAGACTACCAAACTCATGTCACATGTTATCTGAATAGACTTGAATTTTAGTGGCCAAAAGTGGAAAAGCTAGAGCACTAATCCATGTGCCTTAGCTTCCTGTAATTGATCTTATAAATTTTTTTTTTTAAAGACTTATTCTCTTACTATTGTGTATTTTGTTTTCCTTATAGCCGTTAAAGAAAGCCCTAAGGATGATGGGAGCTCCAAATCTGATATCAGATAATTTAGATTGTGGACTTAGTTACAGTGTTATCTCTTACCTTAAAAAACTCAGCCAACAGGTAGTATTGATAAAACCTTTGCAATTAGAAGTGCGTTGATTATTTAGTTTGTGGTAACCTCATTATAAAGCAGTTAATCCCTGTGGGAGTTCATATGGGTGTACAGCATATATTATAATTGAAGACTGGTGAGCATTTCCACCGCAAATGTGGATGAATCCAGAGTGATTCTGTAGCCAGTGATTGTGCCTTCTGTAAGTGGTGGAGGGAAGCGCGAAGGAGACCTCTTCAGCTACGTTTTAAGTATCTGCTAGACCTTTAAACTCCAAAGATTATTATAATTGGATTTATGACTGCTCTTGCCATTGTTCGTCACAGCTGAAGTCAGAGGCTTGCTCTCAGTCTCATGTTTATTTCCATGCGTGCCTTGGCAATGTGTATGTTCCAAAAAAGTGTATGTTCTTGTCCACGGGGATTAAAGTCATAGTTCAAGCTTTATGTCTGAGCTTCCCGTCTCCTTCAGGTCAAATCCATTCTGTGTTAAGTGTGACCTGGTGGGAAATAGTCTTACATATCTTTTTCTCTTTGTCAAGAATGCCATTTCAGGTGTAACTGTCTGAAAGCCATGCCTCCTTAGCACGAATGGTTCTTACAACAGTAGTTTAATATCTAGAAGTCAGTGGGGAAGCAGTACAGCCTTTAAAATGACAAAGAAAAAATCCTCCGCCTTAAAGAATGCACAAAATACATTCCAAAAGCCTCTGAATGACTGAACATCTATTAGACATAAAACTTCCTGTGGTATTTTGGTAACTTAATGATATGCAAATTCGTATTATTTATCTGCAATATGGAGTTGGAATGGCTTGAGATGGCTGCTGTGGTTTTCACAGACATTCTCAGCACATGAAGCAGTTTAAGTGTGTTGGATGCATTATAAGCTCCTGAATAGGGACAAGCAATTCCAGAATTCTGCTGTGCTCCTGCTGTCCTTAAATTCAGAGTTTCCCACAGATAATGAAGCAAACCCTGCAGAGGATGAGATCTGGGGGAAGTGGGTTGCAATCACCGTGGGTTTTGGGGTTTTGGTTGATTGGGGTTTTTGCTTAATACAGTAAAATTATCTGTAGCTATAATAAGAAATCTGTGCTAATTGGAGAAGTAATATGTTTTTAGAAACTTACTGATGAAGCAAATTTCTTTTACGACTTTTCTCCCTTATCTTGTTGCAAACATATAGTGCAAACCTTAGTTCATAGGTTGTTTCAAAAATGAAATCTGGAATTATGTTACTGTATCTGAATAATACTGTTTAAGATGCAACTTTACAGTAACCTAAGGCATCCCCCCCTTCTTTTTTTTTCTTTTTTTTCCCCCCCCTTTCCCTTTAAAGATGATTCTTCAGGGACACAAAAGAAAGTCACAAGACTTGCAGCAAAATCAGGGATATTCACAGACCTCCTACTGGCATATAAATTTAGATACTGGCTAAATATTTTTTCCATGTGCTAGCACATTAGGATTTCTTTCTACTTGAGATCTAATCTATGTAATCCAATATATCCCTGGGTAGGTAGTTCTTCTGTTTGTTGGGTAGTTGGGAAGTAAATTTACAGTTTTATTCTGTTAATGTGTACTATGTGTTTTATACTGGAAATCTGCAATGCCTGCTGATTCTTTAACTCGTGGTGTGATTCCATTTTAGACAAAAATAGAGTCGGAACGGATAATAGGTTCAGTGGGTAAGAAAGTTCCACAAGAAATTGGAATAAAAGTGAAAAATCACTCCAGTGGCCTCTCCTTGGTACACAGTAGGGATTTTAAGCAACTGCTGCAAGGGATCACTGGGGAATCTCCACTGAGACTGGCGGAAATGAATGTTAAAGAATTTGCTGGCTTCCACATAGGACTTTTAAACAAGGTAAACAGCATAGTGATCTTGCATGATTAAGCAGTTGATCTCATCTGTTTTAAATGGGTAACTTTTATGGACTTAGTGTAGAAGAAGGAAGTAAGTACTTTCACTGAATTGTGAAGAGTGCAGCGTAGGCATAAATAATGGGAAGAGTAAATGCAATTTTTCGCACTTGTTTTTGGGAGACTCTTTGAAAATCCCATGGTAATAAACAAAGATTACTGTATTCTAAGTGGCAATCTCTGCAAAAGACAGCTAGTGTTGTTCATCCAGGAATTAACATGCTTAGTTTTAATGGAGCTGAAAGCACTAATGCTGAGTAAGGTCTTGTTGAAAAGACGGTCATTGAGTTTGCTATATCCAGTTGTGAAGCTCTGAAGTTACTTCAGAATAATTTTTTTAATAGTTAACATTATTACAGTTCATAGAGGAATTTCTCTGTGCATGAGAACTGATGGATTAATTGAAAATTATTTGTTTTGTTATAAAACTAGGATTTGAAGCCACAGGCATTCAGAAATGCGTATGATATTCCTCGTCACAGTCTTCTAGACCAGCTAACTAGAATGAGAACCAATCTTCTGAAAACACACAGGCTTATCTTGGGGCAGGATGAAGGTAAGTAGCCACCGTTCTTCACTAACAGTTTGGAGAGAGTACAGCTATTTTCAGTAGTGTTTTCTGTCCTGCCTGTGGGAGCAAAAGTGGAAATTCCATCATTTGTTGAGTCAGTCAGTGTCCTTTTCTTGACTCTGAAGGGGAAAGAAGGCAATTTTTGTCATGCAAGACTTCATACTTGCTTTGAATTTTAAAAATAAGTTTCATGGGAGAGCTTTCCTGTGCAGTAAGGTTCAGTAGACATGGTTTTTTATAGTGATGGTGGCTTAAAGCAGAGAGGGGCTTATTTTGTTTTACCCTTGTTACGTGCTGATGGTCCAGAGATGCAGTTATTAGCATAGAGATTCAGCCTGCTTATTTTTCATTCTTCTTCTGCCAGTTAAGCTCAGCTCTTGCCAGCCTTATTTCCAAAATTGTAGTCTTCAGCTCTTGCTCCGTAGTGGAAAGAAATAGTAATTTCTAGTTCCTAAATGCTAACACTTGCAATTGAAGTGTGTAAAGTTTGTATTACCTTAGTTTTAAGGTAGACTGAATTAAGATCTCTTGTTCTGTTGCAGACTGCCTTCATAGTGTTCCTGTTGCTCAAATGGGAAATTACCAGGAATACCTGAAAATGATGCCTTCACCCCTTCGGGAGATTGACCCAGATCAACCAAAAAGACTTCATACATTTGGCAATCCATTTAAACAGGATAAGAAGGTAGGAGGAGCCACGCTATCTGCTGTACCTTTATATTTAACATGATAATAATTTGTGAATAGAGTTTCTCTCCAACAGGTGCAGTATGTTGCTAACCTGTGTAGCTCTTCTGTTGTGTGGAAAGGAGTGGTGTCTTTCACGTGGTCCAAGAGAAATGTGTAAATCATGCTGATGTACAGAGTGGCACCGGTCTGTCTCTGGTTACAGTGTACATTAGGTATCTCTGTTCTGAGAGCTGTAAAGTGTTCTGAAAGCCACGTGAATTTTAACGCAGAGGACTTACTCCATCAATGAATAGATGAAACAATTTCTATTTTGTACTGTTTTTTAATAATTTTTTTTTTTTCAGGGTATGATGATAGATGAAGCAGATGAATTTGTCACTGGGCCTCAGAATAAGATTAAGCGTCCTGGAGAGCCCAACACTCCAGCGTCGCTGAAGAGAAGGCGTAGCATGTCACCACTGTTGAGACGGCCACAGTCACCACCCGTCGTAACGAATCATGTTGGTGGGAAGGGACCACCGTCTGCTTCTGGATCCCCGTCGTATCTGAACCTCAAAGGCATCCCAGCAAATAAAGGTATGCTGAGTTGTAGTAGAGCAGCCTGCTTGGTCACAAGTGGGAATATCTCTGTGTTGAAAACAAAACCAAAACATCCTCTCCCCCCCAAAAAAAACCAACAAAAAAAACCCTGGCCAATTCTGCGTGTGCTTTCTGAGTTGATTCAAAAGGGTATATCAGCATGTATGTATGCTTTAGTGTTAATTAGGACTGAGTTTCTTTTGTTGGCCTAGATAAAACAGGCTGCTGCCATAGCTAATGAAGTCTGGAATAAAAAAATAGTTTTGATGAACTGTNTTTTTTTTTTTTTTTTTTTTAAAAAAAAAAAAAACACAAAACGAAACCTTTTGCCAAGGTGGTTTGGAGGTAGCAAGGATTTCAGATCAGCTTTTGGTTGTCATTTGTGTATTCTGTGCTGGGAAAGGAAAGTTAAAATATGATTATGTTTTCATTTCCCACAAATACTAATTTTCTTACCCACCTGTTGCAGCAAATAGAGTCAGAAGAAAACTCTGTTAGCTGGAATTGGGGGAAGGAAGGAAAACATTAGTTTACTTAGAAGTCATAACACTACAATAGGAATGCAGAAAATGGTGACTTCATGATAGTGATACGAGAATGGTAGCAGTCCAAAGGGAAGTATTCCCTTGGTCACATCAGAGGTTGAATAAAAGTATTGGAGAGTTGTTCAGCACTGTCGGATCACTACACAGTACTTCAGACAAGAAAGGATACAGAACTATTTCCTTTTGGTTTTTTGATACTGCAGTTATGCACTAGTAAGTTACTACATATTTTTAATTTGTAGATACCAATAACAGTGTTGTCCAAGATGGCAATGGAGAGAAGAAAGCAGAAAATTGTCAGTTGCTGGAAAAGCAAATTGATGGCTTACCTGTACAAATGGCTCCTTCGGTTCCAGCTGCTATGGGAGAGGATGAGATGTTACCCAATGACTTAGACTCTCTACCTGTTGAATTCAATTGCTTAAGTGAAGATGGGTTGGATCATAAACCTGGTACCAACACACTTGTTCGAGGGCCTCTAAATTACAGTGTTACTGGAGATGACCAAAAACGGGTGATGGAGTCTACTTCTGAATCTGTGCCAAATTCATTTAAAATAACACCTATGATGTTGGAGGGAAACAATGCTGATATCAAAATTAAAGTGATGAAAGAGGTTCGCAAACCTGGAAGAAGTAAGTTCTTTGGTTTTTTTTTTTTTATTAGTATATTATACATGGTGCTAGAGAGAATACTTTTTTCCTTGAAATAAGGAGCTATTTGCAATATACAAGTTTAGATTTTGAATAATTTCTGATTGCTTGCATATGAGCAACGGAGGGGCAAAAAAGGAAGAAAGTTCTTACATGCTGGGCAGGTGAGTTGAAGTTTAGATAGCAGTGCTTGGGAAGTTGAGTGCCAAGTGACCTTGTTTGCCCCTGAAGATAGGTTAACTAGTATAAGAGGTACCGTGTGAAAGCCCCTTTCAGAGGTTTTGTTTTTGTTACTGATGGTCTAATGAGACTAAATAGACTTTGCCTTACGCTGCACTGCTCCTTGCATATGCATGGTGTACTTTGTTGCTCTGTGTCCGTCAAAACTTCCTTTGGAGAGCAAAGGCATAGGTAGCTACGAGGGTGCATCTTGGAATATGTTTGAAAGGGAATCTTAACAGTTAGTAGTGAAGGGAATATTTTTTTTTTTTTATTCTGTGAGATAGTGTAATTAGTGATGGAACATTGTTGCGAACTCTTAAGAACTGGAGACTAAAAGCTTTTCTTTTTTTTTTTTCTTTTTTCCTGTAAGGTTTGATAACACCCCAAAATCTAAAATGTTCTGAGGAAAAGTAACTTGCCTCCTCAGATTTTGTTTTGCCTGTACGTGTATACGGGATCAAAACAAAACACTACCCTGAAACTCCAACTAATGTATAGGCTGTAGGATTTGCCATAGGCATAATCTTTCTATTTTTTCTTAAATGGCAGATGTCCCTATTCTGGTCTGTGTCTGAATGAATTATTTCTACAAATTAAACTACTGAATATTTTTCTAATACATTGTCAAGTGCCAGTAATTAGTATAACGGAGTATTCTTAACTCTTCCTGTTCTTCTGATCTTGCATTGCTTTCTCAAAACCTAGTGTTTTGTTGAGGCATATAATCATTGTGGCAGACTGTTGAGAGATGGAGCCATTTTTATGCTGCATCTGTACTTCATTTTTAAGTTGTTTTGAAACTTCCTACTTGGGTATGTCTTTGCTTCCTGTTTTGCAAAGTGGGCTCATCTAATCTTATACCAAATTCATGTCTAGTAGATGGTGATGTAGAGCAAAATAGTACTATGTTCAGTATGAGTCACCTGTCTTGCTGCAGAGTTCAGGCAGGCACCAAAGAAAGAACCTAAATAGCGGTGGGTTAAATATGCACATATATTCACAGTTCTGACCATATATCCTCTCTGTGCCTGCTGCATCGCTCTGAGCAGGTTCTTAGTCCCAGCGCCATAAATATCTTCATACTGGGTTCAACTACAGAAAATAGTGAAACAATGCTATTTTAAAATTTGTTTCTAGTTTAATGTATCCAGTTCATTCTTTTGCAGTGGATATATTTACTTTGTACCAGTAAGATAGCCATATTAATTGTGCTCGCACTAAGCATGGATTATTAGTCCTTCTAAGAGAGCTAATCCTAACCTCTGTTTTCAGAAATGACGGGTGGCCCTACATTCACATTAACTGCTAATGATGGCACTGTGTTCATGGAGATAGGGGGCTTCTCTACCTACCCTGCGTTTTCTGAGGGCAGATGTTTCTAGCTGCTGCTTTTAAAGAGAACCTAATTCTTTGGTGCCACGTTTGAATACCAGATCATCAGTATCACTTCAAAGTATTAGTATCGCCTGCTTTCTCTGCATAAAGCTAATGCAAGCTTTTTTCTTGCCTTACCTGTGTTACCGTACACAGAAGTGTGAAACTCTGGGCTTTGTTTTTTCTTTTGGCTGTTAAGCTTTATTGAAAATGCATTTGCAAGACTTATTTTTAATATGGTTGGATTTTTATCTTTTTTTTTTTTTTTTAGATTATGAAAAAATTTTCTCTCTTCTTGAGGAGGTGCAAGGACCTATGGAAATTCAGAAGTATTTCATTGAATTTGCTATCAAGGAAGCAGCAAGGTTTGTATAGATATAAATGACTCAGTCATAAATTAAATGTTAATTTAGATCATGACAGTAAATCATAAACTTTTCCAGTACTAGTATTTTCTGTTTTCCTTTTTGACATATTTCAATTATTGTAGTTGTTTTAGTGGTCAAACTACCATTATATTTTTATGGGGTAAATGGTCTTTACTTAAAGTTTAAATGTGAAATAGGGAGACAGGTTGTTATGGAAGACCGATGGAAAATTTTGGGTGGGGTGGGGAAAGGCGGCTGTATTAAATTAAATTTTCTGGCCATTCTAATGCCAGAAATAAAGCAAGCTCTTCCGTACTGGAAATAGAGAGCCTCTGGTAATACGATTTGTCATGGCTGAATACTCTTGAGTTGTTCAAATGTATTTTTGGAAGGAAAAAAATTAAATTGCTCTCCCTCTCTTCCTTAGGTTTAAAAAACGGGTCTTAATACAACACTTAGAGAGAATACTAGAGGAACTAGAGTTCAACAGCCTACCCAACAGAGTTAATCATGTCAACAGTAGATAATAATGTACTGGCCAGACGAACATGGACCAGGAATGAGTTTGCTGTGCCGCAGAAGAGTGGAAGAGGATGTAGCTGCTGCCCTCACCATCTTGGCAGTCAAGTGATTTTACTGTCACAGTCTGAGAAGAAGCAGTGGAGCTTTAACTTTAAGAACCTCTATCGGCAGAAGCTGGGCTATAACCTTAAGGATTTGCTATGAAAGGTGTGGCTTTTTTCCTGTGGAGGGTGCTATTTGCTCAACAGGCTGAAGAAAATAACCATTGCTGCCCCTCCTGCAGGTGATGAGAATTTACTCATTTGAACGCTGTCATTAGACATTTACGTGCTATAGGCAGCAGGTTGCACTAAAATGGGGCACTGTCAAATGCACGCACTGTCTGCATCGTGGAGAGAGCCCGTGTGTTCCCAAAAAAAACCCTCCCAGAAACACCTGCACTGGTAAAATTGCATGTTGCCACCACAGAGACAAGGGTCTTGTTCCCAAGAACTGCTAGCCATGCCTTTAAACTTGAGATTCAGTGTAGATTGAGAGTAAAGAAACTGCTATTGTGTTAATGAAAGCTAAAGACAGCCCTGTGACTGTTACCACCTGATGGTCACTAAACAATCTACCTCAGACTCTCTTCTGTTTTGTCTGCAGACATTATGAAAGTGCACCTGAGGCTTCCCAGGTCCCCGACTTCAGTTCTCTTTCATCCTGTGAGGAGGACGGAGATTCTTCAGGTGGCCTTGGCACACGCTGTGCTTTGGAAGCACTAAAAGGAAACGCTTTTAAAAACGTGTATTTTAATGTTCATACAAAAGAGATTATTTTGAACAGTATTGTTACCAGATCACTAATTTGATATTTTAACTGTATAAATTTTTTGGAACATATGTATATATAAAATAAACCATTTTATTAATTTTTAATAAGTGCTAATCTGAGGAGTCTGTAGCGGGCAGCACTGAGTTCCTCCAATTGTCTGTTACCAACAGACTGCTAATATTTTTGTTAAACTGGTGAATAGTGTAGCTATACTGCAGCTGAACCTGATCTGCACACCCTCAAACACAGCTTGCACTTAGAGTTGCAGAATGTGTTTATACCGTGGAGCACCTGCCCCATCACTCAGCTCAGCCTGCGCGGGGTGCACGCTTTTACTCGATATTAAAGGCACTAAGTTCCAATTTACCAGACCCTTGGTTATGTGAGCTGATATCCTCTCCTCCGTTCCTCTTACTATGTTGTCCAAAGGTAATTTTATATATCACAAAACAGACAAAGAAGACTGAAGCACCTGAGTGTAATTATATTTTTCCTTTAAAGCAGTACCAATAATGTGCCAGTAGTAAGCAACTCTTCTGATAATTGTGTGTTTTCAGTTGTTCACACATAACATCCTCTGATCCTCTAACAGCTTTCTTTTAAAGACAGTTTGAAGTTGTGCTCATATTAACTAGCTCTTTACCGCGTACTGCAAATATCCTAGGGATTCCAGTTGACTTAGCCAGTGCATGAGAGGCAGGGAAACAGATTTTAGCTGGTGAGCCTGTACTTCTCTGTTCCTACGGGTATGTTTGGTACTAGCCAGCCTGTGAGACATCTTTTACATCTGCTCTGAAGCAGTGGCCTTGTCTGTCTGGAAGATGCAGTTTGACCATTGGAATTACACCAGTGAAATTCAAGAAGGAAGTCAAATCCAGCAACAGCAAATCTCTGTCGCAGTGTTACATGAATGAAGTGACAACGGGGAAAGGCGTTACTATAAATCTGTCCTAATTCTTCTCTTAGAAGTATCTTTTATTCATCTGTCCAATTGAACATTTTTTTAAAAACACAAATACTTTGGAATGATACAAAGTGGGGATTCACTCCTTCAAAATCATTACATGGAAGCTGTGTGTCACCATGATAGACCTCCCATGCCTAATGTTGGACTCTTAAAAGGGAATTTATTTACAGAAGGTCACATAATACTGTGCATACCTTGTTTTAAAATGGCCTGGTTGCATGCATCAAATTGCATGTAATGTGCTATTTTTTGAAGTAGTAGGTGCTGAGAAGAGACAGCTCTCTTCTATCTAATTAATGGTTACTTAATTTTCTTTCCTGGTTCCAGAGACACTCACGTGATCATAATGTGTCTGAGCAGGGGCTGAGTTTTTAACTAGTGACCTTCTTAGTATGTAAACCTGCTCTTTTGATGTGATGCAGTTGGCTGCCAAATTAGCTACAGGAAGCTGGTGACTTTCATTAGTTCAGAATCTTATACCTCAGAAAATGCACAAAAAGGACAAAATAGTCCATTCAAGACCAAGCAGTGAGAATTTTCCCTTACTTCACCATTATTTTATCTGAATACATTGAATTTGGATCAGAATACTAAAGGGGGAGAAACCTTATAGTGAACTGGACATGAGTCGTCTTATGAAGCAATGAAGATGTACCGTCCTCACAGGTTGTGTCAGTGAAGAGATGAAAAAGGAGCAACAGTAATCCATCTAAGAGTGTGCACAGCCCTGCGTCCCAAATGGAGCACAAAATTAACGTTGCTTGTTTAGGAAACAGTAAATGCTCCACAACCGTGATAAGGAGAATCTTAATGGAAATAACTCATCGTAATACAAATAGCCAGGCTGGATGTGGGTGGAACATGCATTGAACAAATACAGCCACAAGCTTTGAATGCACGCTTCACTTTAGTGTGCAACTGGGACAGCCAGGAAGGGTTACGGTAGTGTCAAGCCTCGCCTTTTCTAGGTAGAGACCATGACCTCGGAAGCAACAGCTGTGTTACTGAGAGCATGTCTAGTCTGTGTGGCAGATGAGCCTCTGCACAACAGGAGTGTTCCTCAACAAGGGCTTGGGAGACTGCACAGGTCCACAAATACATATGGATGTGTGGATGGAATCTGGAAAGCTGTATGCGCTTTGCTTAGACTTATATTTTTGAGCTCTTATCTCGGGTTGAAATAACACGGCACAGTTAAATGTTTAGAAAGTGGGGAAAAAATACAGCTTGCTGTGTTGCCTGTAAGGAGCATTGTTTAACAATCTGAATTAACAAATTAAGCGCTTACCTTTCTGCCGTGGGTAGAAGGGCTGTGTGGTACTTTGGATACCTATACGTATTGTGCTGCTTCCCTTTCCTGATCCTCTCTTAACTAGGCATCCTCATTGCTCATTATCTTTATTTTTTTTACTTGTAAACATGAAGCAGTCTTCCTCTTTCCTAAAATGAGCCCATAGCCACGCAGCTCTCAGTCCAGTTGCTGATGGCAGATGTCTGTTAGGTGCTGCTGTTCCCAATTCATGTGCGCAGTGCATTTACGATGGGCAAGTGTATTCTTGCCCATGCTTAACCAGCATCAGAAAACGATTGTCATCTTCCAAAATAAAAGCTGCGGAGGCTGTTACTGTGCTGTGCTTGACTTTGCAGTGGTCAAGCAATTCTATATCTCCTTTACAGGAAATGGTACCAAAAAAACCCCACCCAAACGTTTTTTTTCTTTTTTCTGTTTTTTCTTCTGGTAGTTTTCTCCAGGTTCTGCCTCTAAACTGGCTGGCTGAAATGGCAGCAGTGTAGGGTATTCAGCTTGTTTCCTTTTGTTCTGTTCTTTAATATCTAGTAAGAAACTTCTGATGGAAAAATAGGAGTGGAAATGCACTGGCTAACACAAACGAACTATGAAAAAAAACTATAAAGCTAAACTACAGTGTCTCATACCAGCAACATGGCAACACCACACCTTTAGCAAATGGACTCTAGAGCGCTTGTCTTGAAGAATATACAACCTAGTTAAGCTGAAAACAAGGCCAAAGACACTTCAAATCTGGCAGAAATGAGGTTTGGCAGAGATCTGAAGGAAGGATGTTAGTCACTGGATTTAAAAGGAGCTGCTGCTTTCAGGTCTGCAAAAACAAGCTGAAGTCTGTCTTGAGTGGAAAAGAAAGAAACTGGAGAAGAATAATGCCTTGGGACTTAGCAAAAATCTTGTGGCCTGCAGGAATTGTTAAGCTGTACTTCTAAAGCTGAATCTTGTGATCAGTTTTTGACTGCCTTATTTAGGCTGTCACTTCAGGGAGGGAAGTCTAAACCAAAAAGGCTGGACCTGCCTGATTTTCTCCATTCCAGTTCAGCTGCAACCTGGCATGTTGTTTCATGCTTGAAAGTTGACTGTTGGCTTGGCTTTAGCATTGGTGTTTTTCTTCTGTCATTCTGCATTGATGGTGTTTTTGACTGTCTCTTGGTAGTGGCTAAAGCAGCGTGGCAGTTTTGCGGGAACCCTGTTGTTGTCCATCAAGCAGGGAGCACAGGTAGAGGCTATGGGGTAGAGTTGGTGGGAAAAGCAGCCGCTGCTTGCATGCTGTGAAAGCTGGTTCAGCTTCATCTGTTCAACTTCAGAGCCTTTGTTTTAAAAGTGTATGAGATCCTTCTCAAGGCTGGTAGTGCAAATCTGGTAACTTCACCGGCAGATTATTCAGAGTTCAGAAGAAGAACACGCCAGGGAGGGAGTTAAACTGTTGGTACAGCCTTGTGCTAAACTCACCGGAGGGTGTTTTTATGTGCATTGGAAGAACATAGCTGCATATGCCTTCCCTGAGTTGACAGCCATGTGGGTTTGCCAGGAACGGTGACTGCTGATATCATGTAAAAAAAACCAAAATCACCGTGAGTTGGGAAGCTATCAAAGGAGCTGCATTTCATAAGATTTTGAGCTTGGGCTGAAGCTCTTAAACAATTTATGGTGAAGTCCAAAAGAATAGTTTGGCGTGGGAAAGGCAGTGGAATGGAAACCCCTGATCAGATTTTTGCTGGAGATTTATTTGGTTTTTTGAGAGCTTGGGGAAGTTTCATCTTCACATCTGCAATAGGAATTTCACAGCTATTTTCTAGTCCTGGAGCAGCTCCAACAGCAGTGGAAGTAGCCGGATCCTTGGCATTTATGTATGGTTGCTGTCAACTCAGTCACTATCACTCCTCTAATGCAAGCAGTCTTGCATAATGTCCCTTAAAATATTGGGCACCTCTGGCAATGTGCTGTATCCCAATGCTCCACTCACCACTGCTGAGCAGCTGGTAGGAGGGACAGAAAGCTATTTGCAAAGCATCCTCATGGTGTGTGTGTCCCCATTTGTAAAATACTTACAGCCTCGCAGGATGGTGAAATGGGAGGAGAGGTTTATAAAGCATTTTGGTAGTTACAAGGGCAAAGCTCTATTTGCGTGGTCAGCCTGTTTCTTGTCATTTTCTCCAAAGTATGTGCATATTTTAATGTTACATTTTATTTGTAAATATTTAATACATAGAATATATCAAAGAGAGGTTCAGCCTTTTGTCAGGGATGGAGTTGGAAGACTTCCCCTCTTGCTTCATCTTGCAGCTGTGACCCGTCTGCTTGTGCAGAGGTGGCCCTTGCAGAGGAGGATGCTGGGCTGCGCTCAGGTTTTCCCCGGGGAGGGACTCGGCTCTGGAGCCGTCTGAGGTCTTGGATATGTGATGATAGGTGACTGCCTCCTGGCAGCTGGAGCTGGGTTTTTGCTGGATTTGTGGAAATGCACGTATTGTTTCTTGAGGTGGTGGTAGTGTGAGCAGTTGCTGTCTGGGTGTGACTTTAAAAGCTTAGGAACCTGTCAATGTAATTGGGGTTTGACTGTAGACAGCTGAAAGTGTTTTGATCAGTCTACACTGCTGTAGTAGTTGCCTGATCTCTTGGTAGTAGTGGGTGCCTCGGGATTCAAGGGTGCTTTCCTAAGTAGGACAGAAATAAAAATGAGCCCTCTTCCCCAAGACTAAAAAGTGATTTAAAAAAAAAAAAAAAAGCATTTTGCTGATTGCAGATGATTGTAATGCAGCTGCTCGACAGTGACATCCCAGCCATGGAAAAATAACATTGGTTCTTCAAGCTGTTTTCCAGTCCGTGCAGCGTATTAAAATCCTTCAGGCACAGCTGGCACATTTAACTTTGATTATGTTGTTGAAGTGACTGATCGGAGAGCAGCCTGGATCCCAGTTGCTTGCAGAATTTGAAAATAAGGTTGTTCCAATTCATCTGCAGTTGGTTATTTTGGAAGAGAGACAAACTATCTCGAGTACTTTTAGG
Source organism: Fregata magnificens (assembly GCA_013389945.1). NCBI lineage: Eukaryota > Metazoa > Chordata > Aves > Suliformes > Fregatidae > Fregata > Fregata magnificens. The sequence goes on along the minus strand of WAAD01037903.1, from coordinate 90,847 downwards.
GCTGCTAATTAAAGTTTTGTGGTACTCCTCTGAGACAGTCTTTAAAGATGGATGGAGGGACTTACCCAAGGTCGTATAGTGTCACTAGCAAAGATGATTATAAAATCCATGCCCTAATTTGGTCTTGTACACTGTATTATTTCCCTGGTGTTGAAAATCCCACCACAAAACAACACCCTGGCTGCTGGGCTCTTGTGCCTGTCGGTGAGCTCCTGCCTGTGTTTTCTGACCTGCCAGCCTGGGTCTGGCACTGGGGGAGCGTGGGCTGGGGACGGGGCGGGCTCCCCACGGCTGGCTTCCATGCGGAGGTGGCTGAAGTGGTGCCTTTTGCTGACAGCATGCTTCTGGGGCTGGAAAAACGCGGGAGCTCAGAAAGAGGGAGGTGGGAAGGCTGTAGAGAAGTTGCCCGAGCCTGTAGGCGATTGTGGTGTTACTGCCTCTTCTTTAAAGTCAAGTTCTGGCTTCTGACCTGAGCTGCTCCGGCACCTTTTCTTTCTCAGCCATGTAAAAATGTATTTTTAAATTCCTCTGGCTTCCCTGGATTCAGGGCTCCTCCCTCTGCCAACGAGAAGCAGGCAGAGCATAGAAGCTGCTATCCAAAATGATTGTTAGTGGAAAAGGAGAAGGTGGGGGACTGACGAGCTCTGGAAGAGGCTGTTTTAAGTGCATCACGCTCAGCAGATCTTCTTGCAGGAGTATTGTCAGAAAGTAGGAATATGAATGCATGGTACTTGCAGTGCTGCAGCGGCAGCGTTTGGCTTGCCAGGAGCCGGATGCGGGCAGGGCATGCCAGGGCTCGGTGTGCTGGCGAGAGGTGCGGGGAAGGATGCTTACCGAGCTGCTGCTGCGGCTGTCCCTGTGGCTTGCAGCAGGTGAAACGGGGTAAGACTGACTCCTGGGAACTGGCTGTGAATTCCCCTGAGGAAAGGCAGTTGCTGGTGAGTCACGGCCCGGGCTGTGATGGGAAACTGTTGCTGGTTAATAGGTTGAGCGACGGCTGGTTGAGTGATGGCTCTTTCCACAAGTGCACACAACAGGACCCAGAGGAGGTTCTGACCTTGTGGGGCAGCTGAAAGCTTTTCTTTGTCTGGGTTCCAGGTGGCCAAATCCTGCATTCCTGCAGATGTAAGCAGAGCAGGCTCACCTTCCCAGGGTCTGTCTTGCACCCCTGGACTTGGTGTACCTGCTCTGTTGAGGTGAGAAGGGGCTGTGAAAGCAACGAAATGAGAGGGACTGCTCTCGCCGTGATAGGAAACCAGTAAGAGGTTGAAAAAGGCTATGAAAGCCTTGCCCCGGGCACGGATGTGCGGATGGGGAGCTCCTCAGAAAGGCAAATACCTGCACCAAGACGGTGTCTTTGGGGAGGCCATCGCATGTGCTCAGCGCGCGGCCGGAGTCGGTGCCTTGCGAGCGGGGTGTCGTGGTGCCGTGCTGATGGATGGCTTGCTCTGCTCATCCTGGAACTGCACCTGACGTGACTCACCTCTTTTTTTTCAGTCCTCCTGTCTTAACTTGTGCATTAGCTGATCCCTGCTGAGTGTCCCAGTGCTCTGCTACCCAGAACATGGCGGGGTTGAGCCTCATTTCTGGCCCTTTCAAGCTCTGTAGTTACCACTTGAGTGTGAGAAGCAAGGGCAGAGAGGAGAGAGCCTTGCAGACCTCCCGTGACCATTGTTCACGTTGTGCCAGGTGGGAGGGAGGATATCTCAGCCTGTACCTTTCAGAGGTTGTCCTCTCCTGCCAGCCCTGACCAACCCAAGGCAGCAGCATGGCTGTACTTGCACTAGACCCGGGGTTATTAACCAGCCCTGTTGCACCCCATAGGATATGTGGGTCCCTCCCACGTGAGATTAACGTAGGTCTCGCTCTGCTGCCGCTTTCCCTTTGTGATCTGAGGCTGTTGTATTCAAACAGGTATTGAAGTAGCAGCCGGCTTCTGCTTCAAAATGGTGGTGGTAACTTTGATGTTGAGATGGCACCGCTCTCACCAAGGTCCCTGGGCAGAGATCTGTACGTGATGGTGGGCTTCAGACCAGAAGCAGCATGGTGGTCTTGGAGAAGGAGGGGGGATTATTTGGCCCCTTCTCTCCCCTCCGTGTCCTTTGTGTTGTGCTGGGGAGGTGCTGCATTACTGTGGGGTTGCCCTCGCTGGGAGCTGAGCCCAGGCCTGTGGGTGCCTTGGAGGCTCTGGTAACGTCCCGGGGAGCGCCAGCTTCGTGTGGACGTGGGGAAGCGAGCTGCTCTTTGGAGCACTTGCCGAACTGGCTCCTCCAAAACTGCTTTTTGATGCAAGCGTCTTGTTTTGTGCGCTTCTGCATCCAGGACGGGGGAGTAAATCGCTGCTTCAGCATTTGCTGTGCGCAGTGGGTGCTCTTCCTGCATCCTGCGCTGCAGCAGAGACCTCCTGAGGACAGAAGATGCTGGGGGAGCCTGGGGCTCAGAGGACATCAGCGCTGGCCTTGTGTGGCTGGCCCTGAACTGCTCTAAAACATACAACAGAAATACCTTGGGGGAGGAGGGGGAATTTTTTCTTTTTTCTTTTTTTTTTTTTTTTTTAATCCTAAGTGAAGTCCTCCTGCAGCACGGCATGCCTCCAGCTAATCCCCGGGAAACTGGTTCAGCCAGCACCAGTCCAGGCACGGAGGGCACTGCCAGCGCCGGGGGTGCTCTGCCTGGCAGCGAGGGTTACACTAGGGATATGAACTGGGAGTAAATAGCTGCGTCTATCTTTGGGGGGGGGGTCTGTGGGTTCCCTGGGACCACTAGCATGGGATGAACCATTGGTTTGATAATCCAAATGTCACCTTTTAAAATTTTTTTTTTCTCTCCCCCTTCCTTTGAGAATGGCCCTGGTAAGCTGTGGCACCGCACGGCCTGGGCCCCTGCCAAAGAGCCCTGGGGCTTGTGTTCCTGCTCGCGCTGCCAGGCTCCTGGCTGCCTCGCTGCTTCGTGAACTCCCATTTGCCTTTCTTGGCTGGAAAAAGGATTAAGTTAGCAGGACGGGAAAATTAATTAGCTGCCATTTTAAGGATGTAGCTTTTGTTGCAGTCCAAAGTGTTTTGAAATGACATTGGATCACTGAGAGCAATGTGGGGCTGATTAAAAGACGCTTACCTGCCGGAATACCAGATTTATTTCCGCCATGGTTCTCCCCCAGGTGATTACGGCTTCAAGGTGAACCTCAAGGCCAAATCAAAGGAGTGTTTTGCCTTCGCTGCTAGTGCCGGCCGTGGAAGGCTGGTACCAAAGTTTTTTCTGCTTGTTTAACATTCAAAATAGCCTTTCTTCGCCCTTCCCCTCTCCGCACAGGCAGCCTGCCAGCTCGGCACAGGCACCAGCTGGGACAGCGGGGAACTGCAAAGCGAGCTGCAGCTTCCCTGCCCTGCTGAGGCTGGGGGACAGGGGGGCTTCCCACGGGGAGCTCGGGGGCAGCGCCGTGGCCCCAGATGCTGCGGGGTGAGCCTCAGCCTTTCCGAAGCATCTGGTGGAAAAATTGCTGCTGTTTTGTGCAGGTGACCCCCAAAAAGGAGCAGAAATGGTGCCACTCTTGAGGGGGGGGAGGCTTATCCAGCTGGAGGATGTCCCCATAGCTAACGTCCTCGCTGAAGGTGGAGAAGGGCGGCTCTGCTGCAGCACGGTGAAGGGCGAGGGAATCCGGAGCATGGGAAGCAAGCGATAAGGAAGCCAAAAATCATTTTAGAGTAGAAAGTAATTGCTGTTCCCTGCTTTCTGCAGGGAGAGGGCTGTGTTGGTGCTCCAGAGCACCGGGAAGGGCTGTTAGCCACCAGCTTTCCCGAGAAGGCTTTAACCCAGCGCTTGGCGGCAGAGGGGAGAGGGCCCACCGGCCTCACCCTTTACAAGCAGTGCTAACGGGTCTCACAGCTGCACTTTGCTTTCTTGCACTGCAGCGATGGCTCCGGCGCACTCCGTCTCTGCTGACGCATGGAGGGGAAGTGCAAAGCTCCTCTGCTGCTGTCAGACATGTGTGATCAGGAGTTATTTTCACAAGCGGTGCTATGGTTCAGTCCTCACTGAACTCCCTAGGAAAAGAGATTTCTGCCAGCTGTGCTTCCACCCCAGCCTCTGATTTGGAAAGGGCAGGAACAGTAAACGATCTCAGATGCAAACTGTGGTCCCCGTCTCCTCACCTTATGAGGGTCTAAAAGACTCCTGCCCTCCTTAGCTTTAAAGAAACAAAAATTCCCCACTGAACTCTAGCTGGTGAGGACAAGTAGAAAAAAACCCAGGAAAATTAATGCAGATTCAACCTGCTACTCCAGCAACAAATGCAAATTATCAGCACATTTTTTTTAGTATTTGATGTAGTAGAAACATCACATCCTGTAGCCAAAGCAATTCAAGGCATGATGCGGTAAATTTGTGAAGGGCGAGGCTGGAAGCTCTTCCTCTTTGGTCTAATCCAAGAAGCTCTTGGCACAACTTCTGTTTTGCTTTTGAAGAAGGGAAGCTCATCTGTGAAGAACTGCACATTCCAAGGTAAGCACAAGGTAGCTTTGGGAGCTGGTTAAGGTGCCCCTTCCTTAAAACACTGATTATTGGTTTTTTATACCCTTGTATTCAGTGCTGGTTGCAGACAGACAGCTGCGGTAAGCAGATGAAGGGTGAGTCTGCTGCTCGCTCTGGTGCAATCACGATGGATGCTGCAGTTAAGCAAACTCCTTTAGTTCTTTGCTAACTTTTCAGCCTCCCCCAATGGAAAAGCAGAACAGGGAGTGAAAAGTGATCTTGCTCAAGTCCAAGATTTTAACTATCATCTCCAGCCCCGTGAGTAGGCTTGAGTGTTTCCCCCAGCAACTGTTGCAATACCAGACCTTGCAGGAGCCTGTCCCATGGGTTGGCAGGGGATTAGCACATGGTAGAAAAGCCTTTACTATGGTTAAATGGGAGAAAATATGCCAGATATGTTGACTAGGAATCTCAAAGGCAGGCAGATCCCCAGGCTACTAACATTTCCCTCTTAAATGTTTTGTTTAGCTACTTGTAGCATGCTATTTTGATTCCCCCTACTGATCTTATCTTGTAGTAATGAACACCAGGCCAAGCGCCCACTTTCACACAGAGCTGCCGTAATTAAGGCAATCACTTCTTGTCAATGCCAGGCAGTCACTTTTAAATATTCAGTCACCAGGGATTTGCTGCAGCAAGCTCCAGGATGGTCAGAAATAAACAAATAAACTCCCAAACACTTTAAGGATATCAATTTTTATTGGACATTGCGAGATCAATAAGAAAAAAAATAATTTGTACAGCTTTGTGATATAGCCATTGCTGCTGAAGAGTAAGGCTACTTGTCATGAGAAGAGACCTGATGCAGCCAACAGGGTGTTCCTAGCAGGACCTGCTCTGAGAAGCAGATGATGATCTCCACTCACCCCGTCCCACAGCAGCACCTTCTGCCTCGGGCAGGTCCATGTAGCCTTACAGTAGCACAAATGGGGCTTCTTAGACATTAAGGGCGAGCAGTCCTGCTCTAAGAGACCCTCTGCAAATGGCTCACTGCCAACCACAGTTGCAGTATCAGTCTGGTACAGTGGTTACTGACCACCTGCCTTGCTTCTCCCTCCCTCCGCTAATTCTGTCTTTCCTCTGTGCCTCACAAGGTCACCTGGCCAATATTCAGCCGTTTCCTCCACGCAGCGACTACCGCACAGCAGCCCTCTTCCCCAAGGAAAGAGCTCTGTCCGCAATGGAGAGCGGATCTGATACTTACTGGTTCTGAGGCCTTTGGTGACAGCAGCTGGCATGAGCCAATTTGTGACACCAGCCAGGGGGGAACCAGGACACTTTAGGAAGTAATCCGGCAGCTCAGATGCTTTCAGCTGGCAGAGTAACTACTTTCTAACCAAACCCAGATGCTTAAGAGTGATTGTAGAGCAGCAGCTATGGATATTGCTCTAGCACTGGGGCACCCACTCCATAGGATGGGCAGAGCTAGAAAAAGAGGCTTCGGTTTACACAGTATTTTTGCTAAGCTTTTTGCCTTTGATGGTTCTTAACAGTTTAAAAAACCAGATGCTAGGACAAAAGGCTGAGTTTCGATGGCGGCAGCGAGACATCCTCAGACTAGTTAAAATTCTAGCTGGCCCCATCAGTATCTCAAACTACCGTCCCTTTGCTATGTCAGGTAGGTGAAATGCCAGACCGAGAGAAATTCTAGCATTGTTTCAGCCCCTAAGGGGAGATCAGAATTTAGACGTCAGTAAGAGTTAAGGACTGTATCATCTGTCCTAATACATGAAATCAAGACAGTAATCTTAAATCAATGAAGGGCTCAGCTAGAAAAAAGAAATCAAACTGAAAGGCTCCATCGGCAGAAAAGGGGGGAGTTGTACCACGACTGGTTGATTACCTGTACTGTACCAGTGCCAGCAAACAGACCTAGCTGCTGGACCGTACCCCTGGACCACTGACAGAATACATATTTCTTATTGATACTTAAATACTTCTCATAGAAGATGACTCGGGAACTTGTACCTGGTGCCAACACAGCATTCAGCCGTCTGATGAACATTCCTGTATTTGCAACCAAAGAGACCATAAATACAGCGGGTAAACAAGCTGAGCATGGTAGACTATCTACGTGATCAGACGTGAGCTGCCTCCCCTACCCAGGCACCAAATGTACAGCCACATCCCAGGCAACTTGGGGCAACATAGGACAGTTTACATTTAAACGAAGGAGGGCAACAATGAAATAACGTGCTAATGAAAAACTAGGAAAAAAAACCCCAACCCTTCACACAACTATTTTTCAGCATTGTAAAAAAATAAAAATGAAAGCAATCTTTTTGACTTCTCGTGCCTACACCATGCAGGTCTCCTAGGCATTCTAGGAACAGGAGACGCTGCCCCTTTTTCTGCTGTTAAGTGATGCAGTGCACACAGTATTTCTGAAGGAGTTCCATAAACTGTAGTGCAAGCAAACTGAGAAAATAAATAGCACTCAAACATTCCCTCTTGCCAAAGAACATTAATTGCAGTAAAAACTAGCTTGCTTTTTGTTTTAACTGAAGTTAAGTCAGCTGCAACTTGTTTTAATATATGAAAATTTGAAGATGTGTTTCACAGCATAACTGTAGAATAATTTACACTGCATTGCCAATTCACAATTCAGTCATTTTCATTAACAGCGTACAAAGAAGGTCCTTAGTTTATATATATATACTTTATAAAGTCTGGAAGATCAATATAAATACTGCTCCAGAAATTAAAAAAGTGTTTACATCCCCGACTTGAATATTACATCTCAGTGTCCTGGATTATTACTATAATCTGTAAAAGTCTTAGCGGCGCAGAGGTTCAAGTTTTCGAAATTTCAGTGACGAGCTGGATGACAAAGCATCTTGATTTGAAGAAGAATTCACTGTGTCTGGGGACTGGAACAATACTCTACCACGATGATTAAATACATAAAAAGACGGATGGTTCCTTAACGTGTCAAACGTCCTTCAAAGTAAATGTAAAAAATCAACGTTAATACTCTTTTAGAACAAGGGTTTTAGAAGAGTCAGTCTAGGGTATACCAACTTTTACAGACATGGAAATAAAAGTTTTGAATCCAAAACTCTTGCTCACTTTATAAGTTTCCTAAACCAAAACCACAGAGGAAATACAAAGCCAAGCATGAAAAGTACCGACTGCACAGTACGCAGAGGTTGTTCACCCCACAGACAAACTTCACCTTCCTTCCTTGAGCTTAGGGGCAGGCCTGTGGATTATGGCATGCACACGTACCAAATGTGCCAGCCTTAGTTCAGCTGTCACTTGGGTTAATACCTTGACACTGTTTACTGTCAGCTCTCCATCCCTTTCTGTGCCTGAAGCTAAGGGTTTTAGGTGAACGCTATGAAATACGTCAACTCGTTTACTTTCCATACTCCCCTGTGGTTTTGGAGGTGGCCAGAGAGGCCACGTCTGCCCATTCAATTTCATATCCTTTTCAAAAATCTCGATTCAAAAATCCCTTACTTTCTTAAAGTCTTTCAAATATTCTGCCTTGAATAGTTCAGTGTGAGATTCAAATAATTCAGACTCTTGTAAAGAAGCAAAGACAAACAGAGGGTGAGCCAGGCATACTGCCCCGTAGTTTATGAGACCATCTCACAACAGCAGTTTGTGACTGCTGAGCTCTTACTTTCCACGCAGACATTTCATTCCTCTACCAACTCTGCACAGCAGGATTTTGGATGAGGAAAAGCAAGAAGTTTAATTTGTTCCGGTTATCTAACTCTCTCTGAAATTCAAGACACTGTTGTCTTTCCCAGGTGTGACTCTTCCTCTCAGTGTTATTGTCTGCAACATGCATTTAAGAAGAGCTGAGCTAAAGAGCAAGCTACTTCACAGTGTTCAGTTTGTATAGAGAGGAGCAGATACAGGTGTTTATGAAAAGAAGAAATAAAACGTACTTATTTTTCAGTTCTGAAGTGGCATCCATGTCTTTGAATTCTCCTGCGATATGTACTATCCCATAGCAGGTAACTGCAAAGGCTAACAGAGTCTGAAGAACTATCTGTAACAGAGGGAAGCACAATGCAACACACACATTACTTAATATTCTTAATATTTACCAAAAAATCTCATCGTTCAGACAGTGTCTCTTGCGCTTTTCATCCAGTGACAGAAAGTACTTTACAGAGGTGGGCAATTCAGCAGTAGGGAAACTACCCTGCCTAATTAGCATGGCAAAATGGTGGCAGAGCTGAGAAGAGCTTCAGCTGCCTGACATTGGTCTGCGTTGCATGAATTGAATTGATTCACGCGGCTCCTCAGCAAGATCCTTAGAACAAAAAACCGTGTTCTTGTGCACTTAAGGATCTAATACTCTCTCCGAGAAATGAGTTGGCTGCCAACACACGCTGTGCAGCCGTGGCAGTTGCTGCTCGGTCCAAATGGCATGACTGGTTGTCATGGATATTTGATCTCCTTACCTTTCTGATTAAGCAAAAATGGAACAGATAATAATTGAAGTGGAATTTAAAAAACAAGCAAATAAAAAAAGTGAAAAAAACCCAACCCTTCCTGAAGCAGGTTGCGTGGGGATCAAAATGGGCATGCAGCCACACTGGATAAACAAATGTCAGCCAACAAAAGCCAGAGGGAGGAGGATGTTTATGCTGCAAAGAAGGAGATGAATGCAAAGGCTCTCTGAGCTACGTTCAGGGAATTCCTGGACAAGATGCTTCAGGGTAGTTTTAAAGGAGGGGGAGGTCTGGACCTGGGGTTTGTTCTCTCTGACAGACGTAACAGACCGCAGGAAGTTGGGACAAGGAAATACGGTTCTTTTTGACAGAGGGAGCTCAAACGAAAGTGCAATTTAAAGACTACTTTACCCTTTCTTCTTGCCTATCACATGAAAAAAAAAAAAAGCAGCTGAGAGAGACTAAACTATCCACACAGCACGACATCGTTCAAACATTGCGAAAACTTAAACTTACATCTATGGGCAATGTTTCGTCTTCCTTTTCTGTTAATCTCATATAAGAACGATCTACAGAACAGAAACACACACATGCATCAACCACTCCGTATAAGCAAATAAACAGAAGAGCAATACAAAAGCCCCACAAGAACCTGCTGTAGGTCTTAGACCCGTCTCGGTCCCGATCACCGCCAGCAGCCGGGCTGCTCCCGGTCTTGCTTTGAGGCTCTGCTGCTGCAGAGCTCGGCCGACCCCGAGCAGCCCCC
>WAAD01037903.1:3742-79139 GCA_013389945.1 Fregata magnificens | reverse complement strand
CCCCGTCCCCTTCGACTGGCGGGGCATCGCTCTGCCCCTTCTCGCCCCCTTCCCTGGCAGCCCCAAGACGGCCGGAGGATGCTGCGGGTGCGGGCGCTGGCAGCGGGGAGCGGCATCCCACCTTTCCCTTCTCCGACGCCTGGTGGCCCCTTGCCGAGGGGCTACGGCAGGGCTCGTTTGGTGGACGTCCGCGTGGGCGAAGGGGTGCGGGGATCCGGGGGGACGTGCCGCGTCCCATCCCAGCTGCAGCCGGATGCTCCCGTCTCGTTGGGACGGCCGGGCTGCGCGCCCTCGTCCCGGCTCGCCCCGTGCCGAGCGTTAGCTGGGTGTTGCTGGAGGGAGGGTTGGTTGTTTTCCAAACCCTAGATATCGAGGGGCTCTCGAGGGCAGCGTTACTCCGAAATCTCTGGCAGTGTTCCCCAACAAAGTGTAACCCAACAAACTGGTTGGGTTTTCCCAGGCAGCCTCGCAGGGCGGCTGCAGCACGGGTGAAGCTGGCGGGGTCGGGGGCTACCACATGCCAGGCAGCCTGAAAACCACGTCACCAAGCACCGGCAAGTCCCGCTTACCTGCTCCAGGGCTGAGAGTGGGGGCTTGGGGCAGCACAGACCAGGCTTTGCACCGGTCAGGAGCCTTGCATCCCGCACGCTGGGGCCAGAGGTTGTGTTTCGACCTTACGTTTAGAGCGCCTGAATTTCCAGAAGCTGTCCAAGAAGAGTGGAGAGGCCATCTGGGGAGATGCTCCCACCCTTTGCTGTGCTCGGGGACCTGCAGGGCCAGCAGCCTTACATCCTGCTGCTCGGGGACCTGCGCGCACGAGCTCCTGCTTTTGGGGTTCCTCCTCCTGCTGTGACGGGACCTCTCGGTGAGATGCCCCGCGTGTGTTCCCACAAGAACTGGAGCAAGGCCGTGGGTCGGGGGAGCGGGTCTGTAGCTGGCTGGAGTTCAGTGGTGGCCTGTGATTTACTGAGGTGACGTGGCCTCGTGAAGTGGCCTGAACCATTGTGTGGAGATGCCATATGTGGCTCTGCCCGGGTTATCTAGCATGACTTGGAGTTCAACCAAAGTAGGACTGGGAGTTGTGCTGGGGGAGTGATTACCACGGCCATGGATCCTTATCTAGACAAGATTTGTTTGAGTTTAGGATTGAAAAGGTGTCTTCTGCTGAGTACTTTGGTTAGCGTCTCTGTGCTGTCCTTGCCCTTGCTGGTTGTGGGCGATGTGCGACCAAGCTTGGTCAGAGGAGCGACATGGCCGAGTCCCCCGCCCGGCAGAAAGCTTTGCTCTGAAGGCTGTGACTTGACCCATTTGGGCTGTTGGCTTTTGTGATCCTAAGTTTCAGTTAATTGGAAGCGTCCTTCCAAACGAAGGGGTGGAGACACTTGCGTCAGCCCAGAGGCACAAAATACTGGTCTGCCTTTTCAGATTCCTGCAAGCCACCGCTGAGGCGGGTGCAGGCATTGCTGGCCGCCTGCCCGGGGCGGGGCTGGCCACCTCCCTGGGACCAGAGCTGTGCTGTGGGAGCACGTGCTTCCAGCACGGAAGGTCTTCCTTCTCCTGCTGCCCTGGAGCTCGCCGACACACAGACTTTCTATTCCTTTCATGCTTTCAAACTTGCCCTTAACCTTGTTCTTCTCCTGGACCTTTCTTCTTCTTGGTCCTCTGTTCTCCCTGACCCACCTGAGTGCTCCCCTTGTTCTCAGAGGATGACCCAGGTTGTTTCGGTCTCCTGCTGATCCGTAGAGTGCATCTTTTCTGTCTGCTCTTTTGCAGACTGTGCTTAGAGAATTGCCGGCGAAATCGGTAACGTCACCCGTCTGGTCACGCAGAAAATCCTGGGTTTTTCCCTGCTATCAAGGCTTTTGGCATTCGCTTCTCAGGTTGTGACAGCTGCCTTAGGAAAAGGGATGTGTAATTTCCCAAGGAGTGGTGAGATGCTGTTGTTTTACAGCGACAACTTAAAAGCTGCAGGGAGCAAAGCAGGTACCGCTTCTGCTTCGCTGTCCCTGGCCCCCCGTGATGCTTTCAGCCCTGGGGAAGTCCGCTGAAAATGTGGAAGTGCTGCAGGAGGCAGGCTGCAAAACAGACCCTGAAGTCTGGGCAAGAGAAGCAATTTGTAAAAGCTTGTCTTTTTCTAATTAAAAAAAAACCCAACCCAACAACTAAGTCAAATAAAACTTTTGCATACATCTCTTCTTGCTGAAATACATCAGAGTTTCCTTGGTGTCTGTGTTTTTACTGTAAGTTGTAAGCTCTTGCTCCGGGTGGATTTATATCTTACAAATCACGCTGTTGGCTCAGAGCTGATGCTCAAGAGCTGGGCACAGGCTGGAGTCATTTCATGGTGATAGACAATAGGTGTTTAGCAGCCTCTAAGCTTAATTTCAATGTTTAAAATGAGGTTCCCACATCCGAGGTACTCAACATTGAGGATGATTAATTGAACAGTCTTGTTTCAGTTCTTCTCAGGGTCCGATGGTGGATGTAGCAGGAGCTTCTCTAGAAGTTTAGTTTCCTTGTACTTGTTCCCACTTGGCCCCTGGATTGCGTACGTCTGAATTGCTCGTTGTCAGGATGTCTTCAGTTGCTCGCTGCATTTTTCTTTCCTTTTGGTGTCCAGGTTAATGCTCGCCTGGGGATCCTGTGTGCTTTCATTGTTGTTAAGTGCCTGAACGGTAATATATTAGTCTTCATTTAAAACCTTACCTCGGAAATGTTCAAGAGTACCTAAAAACAAAAAAAAAAGCCCATGGGCTTTTGTTCTTTTTAGTGAAGTTGGGGGAAATGCAATGAAAGTAATCTCATGCACTTTGCATAAAAGAACTTAATTAATTTACCAGCTTCGCCTTTAGCTTCTCTACTCCTTGCAGCTTTTGGCTGGCAGCTTCCTCGGTGTCAGGTTCCCTCCGCTCTGCTCCCTCCCAGGGCTCAGTTTTGTAAAACTTAGGGCTGCAAAAGCATGTCGATACTGGCGGAGCAGCTCTCGGGTTGTTGCTAGGACGGCCCTTCGAGCGCCAAGAGAGTTTGAACCATTTCCTAAGAGACCGTCAGAACCAGGGGGACCTACAAGGTCCTGGGCTTGGTCCAGGTAGCCTGAGCCTGGGATTGGGTTTGGGGTCTGAAAAAACTTGGCATCCGAGTCAGGTTTGTCCCAGGTGCCTCCAGCGAGCATCGTTAGGTGGGGAGGGTTGATGAGGGATCCACCGTTAGGCAGGAGGGGCTGGTGGTGGGGCCACCTTAATGTTGGCAGAGCAATTGGCAGCATGCTTTCCCTGTAAGTAACTCTGATATTATCGCTGCGTCGGGAGCCGCTGGCGCGTCGCTCGCTAGTTCGCACACCAAGAACTCTTTGTGCGGATATGTATTTGCACGTGGGTGTCTTTTCCCACCCAGGTCCGGAGAGCTCTAGGAGCCTCCCAGGCAGCGTGTTACAGGGCAAGATGAAATGCCTGATTTTTGGAGCCCCAAGCACGGCGGTCTTGGCAGATATTGTAGGTTTATACGTCCCTTTTCCCTTATCCTATTCCTGGCCAGAGTGGGAATTCGGCCACGGCTGGCACGCGGGGCCAGGAACAGCTGCCTGGGTAAGCAAGACGGCAAGGACGAGCAGGGGTGCTATCAGATGTAGCGCTGCTTTGGGACGGGATTAAGGGTGGAGAGGTGGGTGAGTCAGGATCCTTTCTAAATTCCCAGCAGCGATGTCCGTCCGTCCCTCCTGCCTCTCATCTCAAAGCGCTGAGCCTGGGCATTTAAAGAGATCGCTGGATGGGCTTCCAGCTGAGAAGAGACAGGCAGCTGCTGCTGTCTCCCGCATGAAGCTCTAAAATCAACTTTTTTTTTAAAAAAAGACTTTTTAAAAGCCCCCCCCGGTAGCTCTGGAGGGCTGCAGAGCGCGATGTACCTGGTGCTGCCTGCTCCGCAGGAGTGGAGGAGCAGTTGCAAGGGTAGAGGGTAAATGAGCTCTCCAGTCTGGCTTTCCTCCCTTTCATTTGAATTCTCACTGTAACTGTTTAAAGCTGCTTAATAGTCATAAGCAGATGTAAATAACCCTCTGAAGCTTGCTTTATGCCAGTGAAGCTTTGGTTGTCTCCCGTGGTACCTCGGGGGTCACCGTCTTCTGGGTGAAAGGAAACCTGGGTGCTTTGTCCCGATGCTGTGGTGCCGTGCACCCCCCCGCCACATGCTCACGTAAATACGTGCTGTGGCATCTCAGTGTTCTTGACATCCTTGCCTTCATTTCCATACTTTTATTTCCGGAGCACTGGAAGATCACAGGAACAAAGAGGCTAGCAGAAAAGTAAGCAAAAGGATTCCTCTTTGGTGTCCCCTCTTAGTGATGCTGGTGTGAAAGCAGCTCGCAGATGCTCTGCACAGCGTGACGTTCCCTGAAGCAGCTCTCCTCGCTGGAGCTGACCGTGCCTGGCTGTGCACCGAGAGGGACCTTTTCTGCTACTGTCGAGGCGATTCTGTGCCAATGGCGCAGGGCAGGCACCAAAGCATGTGGTGAGCACGTGGCCGACTGTGTATGGCTTAAAAGCATTGGTAGCTTTGCGAGAGCAGCTCGGCTGTGCTGCAGAAGTGCTGTATTTGACCAGGGACTGGGTTTTGGGTGCAGCTCCCGGGTCTGTCAGCCTGGTCCCTGAGATGAGCCATCCGTGTCACCGGTGTGATGGGTTGGCAGCGGTGAGTCTCTTTGCAGCTGATTCTTCTGCCTCTGCTCATGGCCTGGATGTGTGCTTGGGTGGCCCTGCTGTGCATGACGTCCCCTGGGACGGGAGGTGGGGGCTTTTCTTCTGGCCGTCGGCAAAATGAGCAAATCTCGTCCTGGAAAACTGCTGTCAAGGGAAGAGAAGGCAAAAAATTGGCGGCAGATCGGGAACTGGCTGCAGGGGACGCTGTATGTGCCGGGGTCCTGCGGTCTCCCGCCCGGCTGCGGCAGAGCTCCTGCCCAGGCTCAGCTCCCGTGAGATGGTGGCGGAGGAAGAGTTTGATGTTTCCTTTGGTTGGGGTTGTGCCCTGCCTGTAGGAAAGCACAGAGCAAGATCTTAATTAAGGCAACCGTAAAGAAGCAGGAGCGTCCTGGGAGGCAAATGGAGAAGCCTTCCGAGTGTTGCGGTCTCCGTTTAGTTCCCACGTGTCTGAAAGCTTTTCATAAATGTGTGGTTCAGAGATGGGGTTAAGATCCAGGATTTCTGTGGTGGCTTAGCGCTGCTTTAATCGAGGAGTTTCCAAACCCTTTTGTGCTGAAGGCTACGTGGAAAGGTGTCTTGTGGGACATCCCTCCTCCCCAGCCTGCAGATGTCGAAAAGCTCTGCCAGGAGAGCGCTCGGCACACCGTGCGGGTGAGAAGGAGCCGGAGGAGCCTGCACCGTGTGAATGCCATTAGTCTGGATGCGAGACCTCAGAGCACAGCTCATCAGCTGTGCTGCAAATGAAAAGTGCCGTATAAATTGCTGACTTGCAAATTAACCCCACAATACTCCTGCGCAGCGGCTGAGCCAGAGGCAGCGTTGGCTCGCGGGCCTGCCCTGGGGCTGCCGCTCGTGTTGCAGAGCCGAAGCTTGCAGGGGGCGAGGAGCAGACCCTGGTGGTTGGCCTGGACTGGGAAACTTTCATGGTTTTTATAGAATGGGGATCGCTGCTGTGTGCTGCAAAAGCTTCCTGGTGCGGGAGGAGGCTGTATGGTGCTGCAGCGTCTTACGAAGGATGCTCATCGTCCTCAAAGTGTTCGTGATGGTTGCTTGGTACCTTTTTTGATCCCCTACAAAAATGAAGGGTTTAATGTATTTCTGTAGTGGCAAAAGATGATGCCGTCAGGTTTCCAGGTGGAACGTGCATGGTTTGGGCACACGTGAGCAGCGCCTTGCTCAGGTCCCCGGCTATGTGCTGGCAATGCCAGGGTGCTTGCTCTAAGAAAACCAGTGTGCCCTCAATGTTGGCTGTTTGCTGTGCTAGAGCGAGGGTCTGACTGATTGCTGGGTAATTAAAAGCCTTCAGGACCAGTCCATGCCCCGTGTTAGAGAGTCTGCACGAGCACGGAGCGTTTTGCATGGCTCATGGGAGGATGCGGATGGTTTAATATCACTCAGGCAATTGTTTGGGTGGTGGTTGTACTCAGGAGCTGAGCAGAGGGTCAGGATCCTGGCGTGCCTGATGCTGCATCTGTGCTCAAAGAGATCGTCCTGGGTGTTTGCCGTGGCTCGTCTCACCGATGCGTGTCCCTCCCCAGGGGTCCTGGTCGGCGTGGTCCTGCGCTACGGCATCCATGTCCCCAGCGATGTCAACAACGTGACGCTGAGCTGCCAAGTGCAGACCAGTCCCGCCACGCTGCTGGTGAATGTCAGCGGAAAGTACTACGAGTACACCCTGAAGGGGGAAATCAGCGCCCAGGAGCTCAATAACGTCCAGGATAATGAGATGCTGAGAAAGGTAAGGGAGTCGGTGACTGGAGAGGTGAGCGATGCTCCCCGCTCCCTCCATGGGCACAGGTCCTGTATCTGCTGCATTAAGTGATTTTATTTTATTTATTTATTTTTTTAAAGTTTAGTCAGATTGTGATCAGCTGTAAATTATAAGTTGAACACAACGTAATGAAACTCTAGTTTCAGCTGATCTTAATTTAAGCTGTTTAGACTCTGAGCTGTGTCTCCCAAAGATCCCGGGCACATCCTCAGTGTTCATCAGCATTTCGTCTGGCGGGGGTACAAGGTTTCCGCCGTATATTTTATATGACATTCTTATTTGTGTTGTGTCTTGCAAAGTCTTAACAAACCATTTTACTGTGGGTTTTTTGTGTTTTTTCTTTTCTTTCTTAACAGGTGACTTTTGATCCTGAAGTATTTTTCAACATTTTGCTTCCTCCAATTATATTTTATGCAGGCTACAGCTTGAAAAGGGTACGTGCCTTTACAGCGCCTACGTTTTTAGTTCCTCTGCCTCCAGAGCATTTTTAATACTTGAGAGTGCTTTAATGCTTGCTCAGCAGGCTAAGGCTGTGGAGCTGGGTATGGTTTTCCCCGGTACATGCAGGATTGTAGGAAGCAGGGCTGAGAGTGCCCCAGTCAGTCTCGTCCGTCCCTCTGCCCCGGGAAGGGTCAGCGACTTCAACCACTTCCAGCACGGGTTTGCACAGGGGTTTCTGAGGTCAGCTGGGCCATTTTAGCCATCCTTACTTTCAAAACACGTAGGAGGGTGGGAAGGATTTAGAAAGCAGCAGCTCTCTGAAATGCTGATTTGGAAGGAGAGGAAAATGATCCTGTTTAGCTGCGGGAGAAGGAAGGAGGAATGCTGCAGGGTTAGGAAATCAGTTCCCAGGACTCGGAACAGCACCTTATTAAATACACAGGTACAAGAAAATGGTGTGTTCATGTTTGTTAATGCCGCATTAACATCTGCTGGTCTGGCGGTGTACAGCGTTGTGCTGGGCACTGTTCTGCTGTGCTTGTCCAGCTTGTAGCGTTCGAGCTAGGTGCAAGCCGCTAGGGACATTGCGTGGGTGCCTGTGCAGGCTTGAAATAGATTGTTAGCAAAATAAAATTCAGCTGTTTGTTTTTTTTTTTCCTCCTCCTTCTAGAGGCACTTCTTCAGAAACTTGGGATCCATCCTAGCATATGCTTTTCTCGGCACTGCAATTTCCTGCCTGGTGATCGGGTGAGTAGTTGGAGCTGCTCTGGTTCTTCCGTGGGGGTTTGAGCTGTGCTCGAAGGCAGTGCTCTGAGCCTGGATCTGTGGCTGGTAATCCCGGCCCTGAAAGATCACACACGCTCTCTGCTGCCGCTGCTCAGCAGGGGCAAATAATACTATTTACTGTCCAAACTTTCGCTGTGTGGACAGGGTGATTGCCGTCTAATTGCATAGTGCTTTCTCAGCATCCCGTACAGAATAGTTACATACATGGCAAGGGAAGTTTCACACTTCTCTGAAGATTGTCTTGAAAAATCAGGCAGTAACTTCAAGTTATTGAAAGCACAGCCCTAACAAACGTGAGACACAGGAGGGGCAGGTTCGTAAGCCCATGTCCTGTCCTTACTTGCTGGACGCTTGCTGGAGGCAGGTGCCTAGCGAGCACAGATTGTGTTTCAGATATTTATCCCTGGGTGCAGAGGGAGCTAGATGATTCCCGCTGTGAATAGTAACACGGAGGCTGGCGCAGGGTGTTTTCCACTGGAGAGTCCGGTGGATTCAAGCAGACTCAGCATCCTCATTATCCGTTCCTCGCTGAAAGTTTCGGCCATTTCGAAGTCAGGCCAAGGTCATCCCACTGAAACGTGTTAAGGTGAAATGCTGCAAAATGGTCGCGAGACCCCACGAGCCTGGCTGCTGCTTTTCTTTAGTCGTGTTATGCTCGTGGAGGAGTTTCGGCCCCGGTTCCTCACCGGTGCCATGTTTGTGGTCTGGTGTGGCGGGTCCTTTGGCATGCATGGTCCGGCACTCGCCTCCGAGACCATGGCCCTGGGGTTTCACCATGCTCAGCTTATCCAGTGCAGTTCTCCAGTGTCCCGGCGTTTGGATAACTTCAGGGATTAATCTGGCAAATTCAGGGGAATCGAGCCCATTTGAATGTCATTTTCATTCTCTGCGGAGATGAGTAATTGCCTCTTCTAATCACCAGCTCTGTCGTGTATGGCTGCGTGGCACTGATGAAAGTCACTGGGCAGCTCGGCGGAGACTTCTACTTCACTGACTGCCTCCTGTTCGGTGCCATCGTATCGGCTACTGACCCAGGTATGTTAGATGGTTATTTCGCCCCTCATTTTACCTGTTTGATCTGTTTTGAGTTGTGGTGAAGAGGGAAGGAAGTCTGAACCCTGTGGAAGTTCCCTCTTTCTGAATTTTGGAGTTTATTTGCAACATTCCTAGAGGTCAAATTTGTCTCCATGCCTTCTTATTTCCTTCCAGTTACGTGTAATGTACCTTCCAAACCTCTGCTTCCTAAATCTTTGTTTGCAGTGAAGTCCTAGCAGTCTCTCTCTTAACTTTGCTGGGTTTTGGGACAGGTCCAGTGTCTTTCTGTCATCCTGTGCCAACGGCTCATGCAGAACAAGATGTGTAATGTGGGGAGGGTTCAGCTGATAGGTTTAGTTAGTTTAGCTGATTTCCTTCTGCTTCCATTTGGGTGGGATTTTGGAAGGTGCTGATGTAATTGAAAGTTGATCTTAGCGAGCAGTACTGAGGACAGTAGTGACAGCTTGGTCTGCTGAAGCACTTTGTAAATCAAAACTATGAAAAACATGCCTTGCCCAACTGAATTTCACTTCGTTCACGATTACTTTTACGCGGTAGCTGTTTATTTGCATGTTCCAGCTTCACCTAAAAACATGGGACCACAGAAAGGCCTCTCCTTCCTCCTGCCCTTTGCTGAACAGGGCTTGAATTTCTTCCTTTGCAGCCTGGCTTCCACGTTTGAGAGCAGCGTGGTGGGACTGGGGGTTGGCAGCATTGCCCCCCCTCCCGACGTTACAGTAGCTTTGGGGATCTTTTTAAATGCAGATATTGGTCAGTTTTGCATGGAAGGGAGAGATTGCACACCTGGATGAGCCAAGTCTTCTGCCCTTCTGAAACAAGTGCCAGTGGCTGTCATTTCCAGATGAATTGGGACTTTTACCTTGTCTTATGGCTCATCTTAACAATGAGTCGTTTCTGTTTTCAAAGGCAAAATGGGGAGCATTGTATGTATATGCATATATGCAAGAATAATGCTGCAGAACATAACCTGCAGCATAACCTGGCAGTAGCCACATCTGTCTGCCAGGTGAGATGCGAGATGCGCATTCCCCATGAGTTTTTAATAATTTATTTTTTATGTTTCCCTAAGATTTGCCAGGTATTGGTGTGGCTATTACTGCTGATATTTTCATTAAAAAAAAAAGCAACTTAAAAAATAAGGTAAAAAGATTTCCCCGCTTCTCCAAACGTGTCTTGGGTGGGTGTGCATTCAGGCCACCGGTTCCTTTAGCGGGGAGCTGTTCCCATGTGGCTGTGAGGTCAAGCATCCTCCCTGTAATTTAGCCGGGGTGTCGACATCGAGAGGGAGGCACGTCTGCAAAGCGGGGAGCACCTCACAGATGTGGTGGCAGTGTGGTAGATCTGATGGCAGATGGGCAGAGGCCAGGCAAGGACCGTAAGTAGAAGTAATGCTTAGAAATGCTGCAGACGAGCTCTTGGCGTCGTGTCCCTTCTTCAGGCTTCGAAATAGGAACAAGAAGATTTCACAGGTAAAAACGGAGCATTTCCCTATGCATAAATGGGTTAAACCCCCTTCAGTGTGCACAGATGAGTCCCTGAATGCTATTTTAAAGGACTTTCACAGAAGTTGATTGGAATTATCTCAGCCCTCTGCAGCAGCCCAGGCTGTGCACGATGCACCATGTGTTACATCTTGCTTGCTTTAGATGTTGTGATGTTTTTGCAAGGCTGATACGCAAAACCTGCTGCGTTTTCATTATCTTCTTGGAGCTGCTGGATTGTGGAAGGGCTTGAGGGTACTCTGGTCTCTGCCACGTAGTCGTAAATCACGAGAAACCCCCACATGGGGTCTGAGCCGATGCCTGGCTTTTTCCAGTTAGGTCTGAAATGTTAACACTGGCACTTCCAGTATGTCAACCTATGTTGAATCCGAGAATTTCTCTCAGAGTATCAGGGATGGAAGGAAAAGACAGCCATCGTCCTGGACCAGGCTGCATCCTCCTGGCCTTCTGCAGGTGGAGGAAGGCTCTCCCTGATGCTCCGAGCTAACGGCATCCCAAAAGCTGGGTGGCTCGTGTCAGCGTGGTACCGTGGTCCAGCCCACGAGCTCAGACCCTCAGGAAGCTCAGAGCAGAGTTTGCTCATGTCTGCCCACTAAAGACTCAATAGACCTAATGCCCAGGATGTGTTTTAGTAAAAGGAGGAGGAGGGAAATAAAGCAAATCCAAATCTGAAAGGGCAGAAGGAAGACTATCAAAGTGAGCACGGGGGGCGGCTGGCACCATCGCAGCAGAGTGGCACAGACGTGCAGGAAGGCAACTTTCTAAAAAGGAGCATTTTGTCTTTGATTATACCAAAATAACAGTACCTTTTTGAATGTCTCTCTATTTTTCTATTTGTCAGTGACTGTTCTTGCCATATTCCATGAACTCCAGGTTGATGTTGAGCTCTATGCCCTTCTCTTTGGCGAAAGCGTCCTCAATGATGCCGTTGCCATAGTGCTGTCTTCGTAAGTGTGTTCTGTTTTTATTTTTAATTGTTATGTATGTTACGTGTCAGGCGTTGGGGGGAGCCACTCGGCCTTGCTCCTGTAAAATAGGAGTATTGGTGTTTGCAAGAGCCGATTTCCGTATTAAGTGTCCCCAAAAGCTGTAGTGACCTTCTGATGCATCTCCTCATTGCAGACTGCAGCTTGGGATTGTGGGTTGTCCTTACAACTTCCCCCTGCATGATGGATAGTTTTGTTTTGCTTTTATCGCCAGTTGACCCAGCCAGAAGGAAGTTTTTATGTCCCTCTGAAATGGGAAAAGCATCGTCTCTGCTTTTCAGCCTCAGGATCCCACTGAAACCCCTTGCTGATGGCTTTGCTCCTACCTCTCTTCCTTCCCATCCACAAATACCTGCTTTTGTTTGGGTGGAAATAGTTGGTTAAACAGCTGTTTCCTTTCTCTCCCCACTTTCCGTGCATCAAGAAGGTGGTATTTCTTACAGCCGGAGTTAATACCCTGGACTGAACACATGGGAAACTTGCTGGCTTTCTAAAGAATCTTATATATTCTTTAATATTTTATGTCCTCTGCACATAGGACGTATTTCACCTGCGATTTCACTGTGTTGTCATCACGGGAATTTGTTTGGAAATATAGAATATCTGCAATGGTGACAGGTTAACGTATAGCTAAGACTAATGCAGAAAATATTTCTGGAATACTTGTCACTCCGGCGTGCTGGTTGCGTGGGTTTTACTGAGGTGGAAGCAGCAAGTAACGTATTGTGAGCTGCGTATCGCCGCCCGCATGAGTTGTATTTACTGAATTGAATGTTTCTTTTGAGGTTTCTGGAACTGTTTGTATTGCTCGCTCTGGCTTTTATGCTGGATGTGTCACCGCTGGTGCGAGAGTAAATGCTGCACAGCCAGGTCGTGTTTAAGAAGTGATCCTGAGTGGGGAGGAGATGGGGTCTTCCAGCTTCTGCTGGGAGGTTCTGGGTGGGAGTGGATGGGTTTAGCGTCAGAGTAATGACATTTGTGGTGGATCCCTGCACACGTAGGTGACTGCACCGTGCGCGGTGACTTGCCTCTCGCACTGTTTCAGTACCAGCTTCGTAGCTGTTGCTCTGATTTCCTGCCATCCTCTTTCCACAAGCTGAGTTCAATCCACCCCCCTTCCCTGAAATAAGATAATTTGCACCAAAACAGCAGCTCTGAGCTGCAGTCAGCAGTTATTTTGCCGCAAGGCTTTTATGCAGACTGGCCTAGCAGCATGCTGACTTTTCAAGGGCTTCTCAGCAGTTAACCCGTACCTGGTTTTAAAGCTTGCCGTGGTCTTTGTCTTCACGGTCACCCTAAGCAGCGTAAGGCAGCCCCGGTCAGCGTGGCGGGTATCGGTTCGTGCAGGTATCTCAAGGACAGCCTCGAGTCACCTGGACACAACCACATCTTGGGTGCAAGGAGGAGGTGAGGGCCTCTCGCTTCAGGGAGGAGAGCTCCTCGGAGAGCAGTCCAGAGCTCCTATTTATGGTTCCCCTTTTTTAAATTTAGTTTGGCATTTCCCTGTTTCACAGCAGAAGCGTAAGTGGGGGAACCGTGTGGGGACGGTTCTGCTCCCGCAAGCAGAAGACCAGCTCCACAGCTAGGAGATGCAGTTGGGAAGATGGGGAATCGGGTGGTTTCTGGGTGGGCAGGCTGTGTCGATGGAGGAGCTGCTGCCCGGGTGACAGCTGGTGGTGGGTGCTGCCTCGTCCCAAGGGGTGAAGAAAGGCTCCGGCCGCGGCCAGTTGAGCGCGCGGGTTCGGTGATTGCCCCGAGAAGCGCCGCCGGCTCCTTGCGCGCGGTGAAAGCGAGCGCTGTGGGCACCGTCCCCGCGCTGGGGGAGGACGAGGAGCCGGGGGCTGGCGCTGCCCCGGGCTGGGACGCCTCCACGGTTTCTGCCAGGAGCTCGGTGCCCCCCGAGGCTCCTCTCCTCCCTGCTTTCAGTCCCAGACAAATGTCCGTTCCTGTGCTTGGGGAGCAGGATCCGTGCCTTTCTGTTCCTGTCTCGGGCTCTCCTGGCCTGGCCTGGCTTGGTGGCAGGGAACTGGTTGCAGGATGAAGAGGAATTGAACCCAGAACCGAAAGCTGGTGGGCAGCGAGGTGCCGGCGCTGCGGTTCGTGAGCCGGGGGGTAAATGCAGCCGCAGGATCTCTACCTGCTTCTTCTGAAGGGAGGTCTCACAGGGGCTAAATGCCACAGGGAGCCCCATGGGCAGGGACAGGGGAAATAAAGCACCCAAAGGGCAGCTGGCGATAATGTCTTATTAGCGATGCAAAAAGCAAAACCAGAAGGAAGATTGTAATGAGTTAAAACACAAAACCGACATCCAAACAGTTGGTTATGGAGGGGGAACGAAACCAGTCTGGATTTAAAAAAACCTCAAAACCGCAAACCCCAGAATAAGAGCATGTTGGTGAACGGGAAGTAGAGGATGGGATTAACGAAAGAAATTAAATCACAGGGAGAAATCTGCGGCTTGCAGTGTAAAAGACAATGCAGAAAAATGAAATGTATTAAAAGCAGGGAAGTTTAGCAAGGGAGGTGACCCATGACATGTTGGAAAGGGGAGGATTGTCATTCATGTTGCAGAAAAATGTTGGTGTGTAGTTAGGGGAGAAAGCTGCAGGATGTGTGCACGAGGCAGTAACTTTCCGTTCCAGCATAACTCGGGAGGTTAAACAGCAAATGTTTAAAGTTCACAAGCAACAGAGCCAGCTGAGGGATTGCTAACTAGGAAGTTAATGTTTTCGGTAAGTGTACATTGAAGAAAGGGAGGTAAGAAGTTGATATTAAAATGGGATTTAGGAGATGGATAGGGGACCCCCCTTTCCAAGTAAAACAGTGGAATGGCTGATGTAAGGCTCAGGACTTAGGAGGGACCAGATTCAGAGATGGGATCAGCACGGCGGACCTAGGTCACACAGGTCTGTTGAAATTTGGTGGATGACGATAATAGCGTTGCTGTAGTGAACCGGCACTGTTCCGTTTGTCTTGCTACCCTGCGATATTTCACTTCAGAACTCGGAGCAGTGCGAAATGAATGTAGTGCACGTTAAATGCGGTAAAACGGCATAACTTACAGTTCTCCAGGGCATACTCACATCAGCTGCCTCTGTGGAGTTGACGGAGAAATGTAGGCTTCCCACTTGAATGCTTTGTGGTCCCAGAGCGCCTGACTTTATAGAGAGCTGATGTCAAACCTCCAGAATACCATCATAAATGACGGACTGTTGCCTAGCAAATGTATTTGCAGGAGATCATGCAAGACACGGGCTTTGGTCCAATGGTCTCTAATGTCTAGAAGGAGCAAATGCGGAGCCTTGCCTAGGAGGGGTGGCTGAGCTGCAGAAAGCTGGCCAGGAGCAAAGGGGATCTCAAACTCCCGGGGACAGGGCGAGCGCGCTGCTGCTGCCTGCTGTGAACGCGGGGGGATTGCAGTGTGGGACTTGAGTTTTGTCTCCCTGTTTTCTCAGGCTCGGTGTTTGCAGCGGTCGTAGCACTTTGCCAAGCTCATGTAGCACCGTGGAGGTGCCTCTCCCTCCAGACTAAGGAGTGTCTTGTTCTTGTGTGTGCTTTTCCTCCCCGTTTCAGTTCAATTGTTGCGTACCAGCCGGCGGGCGACAACAGCCACACGTTTGATGTCACAGCGATGTTCAAGTCCATCGGGATCTTCCTGGGGATATTCAGTGGGTCTTTTGCAATGGGAGCAGCTACTGGAGTTGTGACAGCTTTAATATCCTTTTTGTTGTTTTTTCTCAAGTGTTTGCATAACAGCTGCTTTTTTTGCTGCGCTGCATCTCACCCAGATGCAGCGTTTCATGATTTTTTGCCTAAACTAATGAAAGGCCGTGCCATAGCCTTTTTAGGGGCAGGCTGTGTAGCGTTGCTGTGACATACAACTGGATTTGACATGCTCGTAGCCTACAGTTTCTCTCCAAATTGTCCTTAACCATCTGCAACGTCACCAAGTTCACCAAACTTCGGGAGTTCCCGTTGCTGGAGACCGGCTTGTTCTTCTTGATGTCCTGGAGCACATTCCTGCTGGCCGAAGCATGTGGCTTTACAGGCAAGCTCCAGCGCAGCCCTGCGTCTGGGACGGAGATCTGCGGGGATGATGGGGCTGCTGGGTTTTGTTTCTCCCAGTATCAATTGCAGCCGGGGCTCTCCCTCTGCTTTCAGAAGTTTAATTATTCTGGGTTCTGGGGTTATTGCATTAAGTCCCCTACACCACTGGGGTGCAGCTCAGCTCCCTTTTCATGACCAGGAGTCTAACGTGATGCTCTGCTCCCCAGGTGTGGTGGCCGTACTCTTCTGCGGGATCACGCAGGCCCATTATACCTATAACAACTTATCTACAGAGTCCCAACACAGGACTAAGCAGGTGAGAGCTCTTCAGCCTCTCTGAATTTCAGGTTCAATATTTTTTCCCTCCCTCTAGCCAGAATTAGGTGCATCTGTCTTTCTACAGATGGATTTTACTAGGGTTGCTTCTGCAGAAGTATTTATTGCGTGATGGATGGGCAAACGTGTTTTTCTTGTTAAATCTGTGTTATGTCTAACTCGCTTTTAATTTGTTTTTCAGTTGTTTGAGCTTCTGAATTTCTTGGCAGAAAACTTCATCTTCTCCTACATGGGACTTGCACTGTTCACCTTCCAGAACCACGTCTTTAACCCTACCTTCGTGGTGGGGGCTTTCGTATCCTTTGGAGCCCATTTTATAAGACAAAAAAAGAAAGGCAGAGGTGCTTCATTCGCAATTTGTGTTTTTCATTCAAACGTGTGGGGTTTTTTTTCAGTCAGTCTAGCTTTATTTTTAAAAGGGGATTTCTCCCGGGTAGTGGTGCCTTTGCTGGTTATTTTAAGAAGATGGAGATTCTTTTCCCAGCTTTTCTGGTTTTTTTTTCTTCCCCCTGTCTTGTCTCCGTTCATGGGCATTCGAATCAGCTGCTGCAGGGACTCGGCATTCCATGTGAACACGGTGCTGAAGCACCGGGCTTCATCACGTGGCAGTGCGGCACCAGGAGTGGCTTTGCAAATGGGGACCGCCTGGTTTGGCCATTTATTTCCTCTTTTCTCTGCTATTCCGTCTGGTTGACCCTGAAAAAAGCTTTTTTTTTTTTTTTTTTTTTTTTCATCAAGTAGCACAGTTAAAGCTACAGTAGATGCCTCTGAATGATGTCATGAGAAAGGATTTCCCCTTCTGCAGGCTAATGCTAACGGAAACAAGCTATTGGCCCTGGTATGTCTCAGAAAAACAAGGATTCTGAGGAATTTTTTTCATATCACAGGGAAGCCAGTTCAGAGGTGCAGAATTATTTTCACCCTTTGCCTGCACTGAAGCAGGTTTACACCGACAAATAAAACATTGTTATCTTTGCCAGTGCTGGCGCGTGGGTTTGCAGCGGGGTCTGCTGGATTTCCCCGATGAGCTTTTGCGGGGTTACAGCCGGGTAAAGGGAGTGAAGAGCAGGGAAATGCCGTTTGGGTGGTTAGATTGAAATTTTGTGCTGTGCCTCTTCAGTAGGAACTGGCTAACTCGCTGATGAAATAGCTCATTCATGAGAGAGATCATGAAATACGTCTCTTATGCAAATTCATGATGTTCAGGAAAGAACATAAAAGCTGGAAGCATCTTCCATATTATTCAAGGCTGCGCTGAATACTGGCTCCAGGATTATTTTTGCCATCTGGGTGCTGTATTAAAAGACACAGCTTCAAAGATAAAAAGCAATATGAAGGGGCTGGTGATTCTTGTATCTCGCAGGCTATGAAAACAGAAAGAGTATTAGGTTTTTTTTTTTTTTCCTTCTCAACTGCTGCTGCTTTCATTTTGCTGAATAATCTTTGGGAACAGGACTTGGCTTAAAGCTTCAAACCCAGCTGTGAAGTGTGGCACGCCGGGGAATGTCAGAGGGGTTGTGGTAGCTGTGACAACTTGAGTTTCGCAGAGGACAAATAATTCTTGGGGTGGAAAAAGGACCCGGCAGAGGAGAGCATACAGTGGGGAATTGTGTTTTTTCTCTCCTCTCACTCGTCTAAGCTGCCCTCTCATCATTTCCCTTGTTCATTTGTGCTTGTCCCTGTATGATATTCCTGAATTGCAATGTGTGCTTTGCTTCAGGGAGGCAGTAGCATGCTCTTCCCACACTGCTGTAGCACTTGGAGCTGGGTTATTACCTTTGCATCCAGAGGACTGGTGTTTCTGAGGCTCCCCAGCGTTTCCATCAGGCAGTAGAAATTGGCTCTGTGTGCAGGGGCGGGATGCAATGGGAGGCATAGGAAGAGCAATTTCCTTAACATGTGCAAATACAGCTTGCTATCTTCCTAGGAAGAGCTGCCAATATTTACCCACTGTCATTTTTACTGAATTTGGGGAGAAGAAATAAGATTGGAACAAATTTACAGCATATGATGATGTTTGCTGGTACGTTATTGCATCCTTGCCTCCGACCGTGTGGCCCATATGCACTTCCTCACTCCTCAGTGCCTGGAAATATTCCTTATTCAACTCTAAATCTCTTAGGGGAATGTCTGGAGAAGAGGCTGGGCAGGAAAGGGCTCCCTTAGGCTCGGTGGTGTGAATGCCTTGGTTTTGAGACGTAGGAATGAGCTCCTCCTGCCGTGCACTTGAATGCACGGTGTGGGGCAGGAGGAGGGTTTGCCTTTCTCGGCACAGCGTATGCTGTGAAATCATCACTGTTAAAGCACTGTGGTCTCCTCCGGTGGTGGATGTCCCGTCAGAGGGACAGGACTGCATGTGGGGCAGTGTGCTGTAAATCCTGGGTGGGGAACCCTGCGGTGGGGGCGGCTGCCTGTGTCGTGGGCTAACACAGCTCCTCTGCCGCCCCTTCCCCGGCAGGGCTGCGAGGAGCCATGGCATTTGCCTTGGCCATCCGTGACACAGCCACCTACGCCCGGCAGATGATGTTCAGCACGACGCTCCTCATCGTCTTCTTTACAGTGTGGGTTTTTGGCGGGGGCACCACGGCCATGCTGTCCTGCCTGAACATCCGGTGAGTGCGGCGTGCGTGGGACTCCTGGCGCAGCACGTCCTTTCCCTCGTCCCACTCTTACGTTAAGGTGCTCGGTCTTAAGAGAGAAGAAGAAGATTGTGTCCTTCCCCCTGAACCGCGGTGCCTACCCACCTGGCATTGCTTGTCCTAACCCTGTGCTTGTTTTCTCCTCCGCAGAGTCGGTGTGGATGCAGATCAGGAGAACGTGGTGAGTGCTGCGCTGCTGGGCAGCCTCTGTAGAGGAATTTGTGCTGTGTTTGTCGGTGCAGGGGTCACGCCAGAGACCCTGTGAATGCCTGTCTGTGCTCCGCTCCCTTCCAGCTGTTAGGAGGCTTTTTAGCTCCTCTGGTGAAGGATTTTGCAGTCAGTGGGAGTCATGGCTTTTCTGTGCTCTCTGTGGTTATAATGAGGCTTGCTTTTATTCAGTTGGAAAGAAGGGCATAGAAGTAATGCTGGACTGTTTAGTCAGTCCACATTACTGCTGCAATAGATTCGGTCTCTCCCTTGCTGAGTTTGAAGTAAGTACCAAAATGTGCATGACATGGAGGCTCTCTGCCTCATCCCAGCATCCAGAGCAGTACAGAAACGCCATTTACTGACTCATTTTACGTAGCATCTTCTGTCCCGCTTTTACCCGTGGGTACCCTCAACCTCTCTTTTGCCCCCATGTTTCCTGTGGGCAGTTATGTGGCAGCCCGGGAACCACCAACCGCACTGAGATAAACGCTGGAGCCCTGCGGCATTGGGAGTTTTTCTGCCTGGCAGCCCCGAGCTGTCTTGTTCACGCATCTGCAGCCCGGTTGTGCTGTGGCTGTGGCTCTACTTGATTTCAGTGTGGGTTCTGCACCTTGGAGGTTCATTTTATTCAGAGCCATTTATTGGGCTGTTCACCTCCTGGAGAGAAAGTGTCAAATGCTAAAGGCAGCCCAGAGCCATAAATCTGAAAGCCAGAGTTCTGTGAAATATGTAATTGTATTCATAGTCCCCTCCAAACAGTTTTATATTTTTTTATCTGACTAAAAGGAAGCCAGGAGTCCCCGTAACACCCGATTATTTGCATACAAAAATCTCAGGTGAAATTTGATGGAGGTTGGACCTGTCGGTCACTATTACATGTGATGTCTGGATGCAGCTGCTGGCTCTGAGGCACTTCAAACCTTGGGACCAGAAACTGGAAGGCTCTAGCAGCAAAATGGTCACTCTGTGCTTTGATACCACCTCCCTAAGGCTGTTGTACACCGCTAAATGCAGAGCGTGGTGCTGGAAGCACCTTCAGTCTGTCGTGGTGTGAACGTCTTTATACTCGCTGCAACCTAAAGGTTTCTTCTGAAGAGGCAGTGGGAAGGTGTGTGTCTTCTTACATCCCCCTGGGGATAACCCAGTGCTCCGTGGGGGCTCCTGGCCCTGATCCAGGTTGTGGCATGTTGCCTTGCTGCTGCTTAATGTTTTGCTCTCCCGTAGGGCGTCCCAGAGAGCGAGAGGAGGAGTACGAAGGCAGAAAGCGCCTGGCTCTTCCGCATGTGGTACAACTTCGATCACAAGTATCCTTGAATGGCGGTCGGTGCGTGCCGTGCCAAGTCCCATCTGCCTGAGCAACTCCGTTGACTTGGAGCGTGACTCGCTCCTTGCTTAGCAGGAGTCAGCGTTTGCTTTCCCATCACGCTGTTGATTTTTGATTTGCACCTCCTCGTGTCTGTGGCTGCGAGAAATGGCCATTTCGACCCGCCGTTAACTGGGAATGCAGCAGTAGCTCAGTTCAAAGCTGGGCTCTCCAAGGCTGGAAGCCCAGGGGGTCCTCGATCCCTGTAGCAGGTGGGCAGGAAGGGCAGGGGATCTTCTCATTTGTAGCCCTCTTGCTAGATCTGTGCCTCTCCTCCCTTGCAAATGCTTTGCCGTGAATTAGTGGAGGAGCGATTTGCCAACCTGAGAGGCACAGGATGATGGGACAAGTGGTGCTGCCTGTGTCCTGGTCTGCTCATGTCCCGCTGTGTTTGGTTGCATTCATGCTGCTCATCCCTATAATTTTTGTACTTCCAGAGACTTGTGTTTCTTTCATTCCTGTGATTTCCTCAAGACACTGAGTCCCTTGCTGCTGCCTCTGCATCCCACCCCTCGACTTACCGATGTTGTCCTATTCCTCTTTCTTCCTTAACCCTCTCTGTAGCTATCTAAAGCCTCTGCTGACGCACAGCGGTCCTCCTCTGACGACCACGCTCCCGGGGTGCTGTGGGCCTATTGCCCGGTGTCTGACGAGTCCTCAGGCGTACGAAGTGAGTCCAGCGGTGTCCTTTCTGTTGCGGTGTCGGTGGAGTTTGACATGTTCATGTTTCTGCATAGCTTTTGGATGCTGCTCTGCAGCATTGGGCTGGGAGCCTGGCGGGAGGTCAGCTGCTGCTGCTGATAGATGAGCTAATTCCCACAAGCATTTTGCTTTTCCAGCTGACTGTTTGGTCATGAAGGGACTTGTGGTGTATTCATGGTGGTTCCTCAGTGACTGGCTCAATGAAGCTGTCACAGGGAAGCTGTCACGGATGTCCTTCCCCAGGCCCAGCTGGGAGGACACACAATTTCCTCACCCCTGCTTTCTTCCAGCCTTGCAGCTGAGCCGTTCCTACAGCCCCTTCAGCTGCATCACTCACAACTGGAAAGGATGCCAGCATCTGAACTGGGGCTGATTTTCTCCTGAAACGGTAGAGCCCTTGTCTGAGCAGCCCAGAGGGGCAGGGAGATGACAGGCAGCTTTGGAGAGCCTGTAGGCAGCGACCTCTTCCACCATCACTGCAGAGCCTGTGTGCACCAGCGCTCTTTGAGGAGCTGGGTTTGCCGGTCAGGTTTGGCCTCCCATGGCTCTGCGGGTGGCTGGTGCCGGCACGGCTCTCCGGCAGGGCCGCAGCACTCAGGGCATTGCCATGCCCAGGAGCCCCTTGCAGCGGCAGCTCTCCGTGGCAGGAGTTTTCTTGCCCTGCCCGCAAAGTATCAGCATCAAGTTCCCTGCACAAAACAGAGATGGCTCTGATGGGTCGGTGACGCGATTCCTGTGGTGATGGGTATTTTAGTCCAGTCAAAGCCACTCAAAACTGCATTCCCCGCCTATCTGGCTGTGGCATCAGGAAGAAGAGCTGAGAGAGCCCTTTTAGGCAGTCTGCAGAGAAGTTAGCGTGTTGTGCGAGTCTCCTGGGCTCAGAGATGTGTGTGTGGCACATCTGGTTATGGTCATGGGGCACGAGAGTCTGTGGTTCGGTGCCTCTGTCTGCTCGTTCATGGCTACCGTGCGATTTCAAACGTTAGGAAGAGTTAAACAGCACTTTCCTCCTGTTTGCCCAGAATCAAGAGCAGCTGAAGGACGATGACTCTGACCTCATTTTGAATGATGGGGACATCAGTCTGACCTACGGGGATTCCACCGTCAACACCGACTCTGTCGCATCCAGCGGCACGTCGCGGCGGTTCATGGGAAACAGCTCCGAAGACGCGCTCGATCGGGAGCTTGCTTTTGGGGACCATGAACTCGTAATCCGGGGAACGCGCCTGGTCCTTCCCATGGACGATTCGGAGCCACCATCAAACGTCCTGGATAACGCAAGACATGGTCCAGCATAAGGTTGCTCGGTTTAATTGACAGTAATATTTGCATATATGATCAAGAAATATGTACTACCTAAAGTCTAATGCATGTCTCAAAATGTCTAAGCTGTATAAATATTATTTATATGGTGTCAGAAGAATACAAATATTCTCTGCCAAGCACTTGTAAAGAACAAGCTGCAAATTTAAGTTAAAAACTGTGTTGACTGCGCTGTGTAGGGTGGAACTGTTTTAGCGTAAGAGTCTTTTGCACACAGTGAGCTTCTTTAATGTGTGATTTGATGAAGGGTTTAGTTCCCAGCGGGGTAAGTAAAGGAGCTGACTCCCTGTTCATCCTTTGAGACTGGGAGAGGAGGGTAGGGCGGTGCTGGCGAGCAGTGGAAATCGCTTTCTATTCAGATGAGGATTGGGTTTTTTTGTTTTTCGTCTCTGATCTTTGGATAGTCACATTTGAAATATCAGCGAAAAATCTGCCCACGGGCCCTCTTGCTGGCCAGTGGCCAGTGATAAACTTGTTCGCTTTGTGGGAACCTGAGCGGGGACCTGGAGACTTTCTGCTTTTTAGTGACCCTCTTCCCAAGCCCTGCTATAGCGGGCTAACGGCAGGCACCGGCCAAAGCTGATAGCAAGGACTGCGGGTGTCTGGCTGCTCGGATGGGAGCAGGAGGGAGGGATGGTTTGTGTCTGTAGTCATGTTTAGGAGAAGGAGGTGATCCCACAGAAACTATACCAGGCATGCCCAGATTTTAGGGCTGAGTCCATCTTTCCGTTGTGGCTCAAGCAGCTTTCTAGAACCAGCCATCAAATCCTCGATTGGCAAGCGACCGTGTCTTTGTGCGAGCGAATCCCTTCTCCTGCAGTCACGGACATAGCTGAGATGGGCAGTTACCGCAGTTGCACCTGGGACCACAGAGTCCGGCCAACCTCGAACACAAGCTTTACGGCTACAGATTGACATGGTACCTCCAGACCTCTCCAGAGGTACTGAGCATCTAGGTGGTACTGAAGGGGAGTTGTCCGTCCATCCTCCTGTATAGTCAAAAACCATTGCACTTTGTTTATAACCTCTTAGCATGCTGTGTGTCTGTAACCCCCACCTGATCTCTCTCGTGTCTCTTATCGTTTAATGAGAAATGTTTGCGAGTTGATTTTTTTGGGTTTTTTTTAAATTTTAATTTTAATTTTCCAAGGAAGAGCACAGAACAATTTGCGGTTTCACACTAGTGTTAAAGGATTTACTCTGTAGTTATGGGAATGGCTAAAGGTGCAGTGAAATTGTTAACCCTGACATCCTTCTTTTTCTCCTGAAAAGGGGGAATCACAGAAATTTACTGTATGTAATTTTATTGT
The DNA here is from genome assembly GCA_013389945.1 of Fregata magnificens. Lineage (NCBI taxonomy): Eukaryota > Metazoa > Chordata > Aves > Suliformes > Fregatidae > Fregata > Fregata magnificens. The sequence goes on along the minus strand of WAAD01037903.1, from coordinate 55,976 downwards.
CTATTTTAGCTGCAGTTTTGCTATACAAACCTTTCAGGGTTACCGGTGCACTATAGGCCTGTTCTGGAGTTAACCCTCTCCAGAGGGCTTAAACAGAGGTGTTTTAAAAAGAGACTATACGAAAAAGAGCCGGGTGGGTCCAAGCACTCACAGCTTCCATTAGCTTTCCGTGGAACAAACTCTGTATCTCTCAGGATCCAACCCTGAGACCTCAGAGCAGTTTCCGCATGGCTGTTTTCCCCGGCACCGGCTGAGAGTTGGAGGAGACAGGAAATACTGAAATTTTGAGTGTATATGTATAGTTGAGAAAATAAATTTAAACTACTTTTTTNTTTTTTTTTTTTTTTTTTTTTTTTTTTTCATTTTCTCAGGTCTACGTAACATTGCCTTAAATTTATGGATGTGAAACTAATTATTTTGGCAGTTTATCCCCAAGAAAATGCTTTCTTTTTCCTCCTGAACAACATGTATAAGTGTCGCCATAGGGCTCCTCTAGAAGCGGGGGTAACGCTCTGTTTATATTTCGATAGGGCATCTTCCTTGCACCGGTAAATGGCAGTCTCGCTGTTAACATAGCTGTTGGATTAGCGCTAGCCTCTTTGTTTCCTGCTATGCAGGAATTCCATAAAGTGTGCATTTTATATAATGTCTGTAACTTAACTTCATGTGTTTAAAAAAACAAAAAAGGAAAAAAAAAAAAAGTAGGTACCCGTTGACTTTAGGTTTACTGCATCACTTCTACATCCTGTTTTTTGTTTGTTTTGCCTTTTTGAAGAGGTATGATAAATAACTACCTCTTGTTTTTTCCTGTGTAATCTGACTATGAATTCAATTTACAAAGCTGGCGTTGGTGCAGCTGGAGGTGCAGAACAGTTCTGCTCCCCCCGAAAGCCCGTGGTCCCATCGGCAGGTCCCGTGCACCAGGGCAGTGCAGGGCTCCCTCCCAGGCAATCCCCAGCTGAGGTGCAAATTTGCAGCCAAACACTGCGAGATGGCCACAGCGTAACGTTTTACCGTAGCCTTGGTAGCATTCCTTTCTTTCCCTGACCCTTTGACTTCAATAGTTTATCCAGTCTCTTTAAGCTTGCTGACACGTTGCCATAAGCCTCAGCTTTTGACACCAGTGACAGTTCAGTTAGTACATTAAAGAAAAAAAAATAGTTAACAAATTATGATTTTATGGGTTACCTGTGAACTTTTATGATCCATACATAATATAACCAGGACTGTTTTGAATAGTCTTGCTGAATGAAAGAATGTAAGCTCAAATTCAGGAGTGATTTAATAAATGACTCGGATTCATCCTCAGCTGATTATTTTCTTTGTCCTGCTGCAGCAGAGAATACACGAGTGCCTGGTTTTCAGATGCAGAGCCCTGATGGCTTGCATGCTGCAGGTGAAGTTAAGGGTACCTTGGAGAATCAGACCCTGAGACCTTTTGCCAAATAGGTAAGACAGCCCCGAGGAGGCAGTTTACAGCTCCCACGAAGATTTAGAGAATGTGCCCTTCTTCTGTAAATTGAATTTTCATGGTTTTTGCACATGAAAAAGTATTGTAGGTAAAGTTATGATTTTTACTAGTACTGTCAATTTGCGTGGTAATGGCATTAACTCCGTAGTTGTGGTGTTTGTGCAGCTCATCTGTGATAGCTGATGATCACTATTTGACCTTCTGTTTACACTGACTAAATCCTTTACTGTTGCGTTGTACTGTGAAAGAAGGATTATGGGCCTATAAAAGATTTTTTTTTTTTTTTTTTTCCCTGGAGTTGTGTGTACCGTTTCATTAATTCGCACAGAAATAAATCTGTAGCAAAGTGACGACGTGCTGCTTGACCTTCTCAGACTAGTTTGTTCACGGTCTTTGGCCAACGGGTAAGGCAGCAGCCATGGATGCAGATGCTGTGAACCCTGTGGGCTGAAGGGGCCAACCTCCCTTGCAGGAAGAGGCGCTGAGGAGCGGAGAGACGCTGATGTCTGCTAAAAGCCTCTGCAGCGGCGGGGCTCCTCCACAAACAGCAAAACCCAGCTGGGGTAGTGCTGCTCACTCACACGCGTCCTGGGGCGGCGGGTGGACCTGCGCAAGAGGCGTCACTACGGGGTGTTTTTGCAAAATTGAGGCTCCTGAGCTTTCGTGGGCTTTTACGTCCCGTGTTTTTGTTGAATTTGCAGTTGGGCTCGTGGCAGCTGCTCTGCCGTCCTTCGGAGGCGATTCTGCCCTCCATCTCCCGTCTGTATCCTTTTTTTGGTGCTATGTGCTGTCGGAGCAGCTGAAGAGGTTTGTTGTTCAAACGCTTTACAATCCTTCAATATAGAGGGCATCTCGGAAACTTCAGGAATCTGGTTTTGAGAGTTTTGATTCACAAAGGGCAACCTTCACCTTTTGAACGGTATAAAAATATGTTCTTTGTAGCTCCGTATCGCTGCGGGAGGGTAGCCCCTGAAACCTAGTTAAACACACTTGTCTCCCATCCACAGCAGTGGCCAGCTGAGGGGATGTCTGTTCTTCTTTCTGAAGGGACTGCGGTCCTCGCGTGGGGCGGCGAGGCCTGAGCTCTCACGCTGGGCTTTGCCAAAGCACTGAGCACAGCTCAGAAAAGTACCGTGAATCTGCAAGAGAGAAGGACTTGTCCAGCATCACCTTGGTCGTGGGTGGCCTGCGCTACTGGAAGTCACAGGAGTGGGACAGGAGATGATGGTGGTTTTTTTCTTACTATGAAATGATGCTAATTCCACCGTGCATTCTCACACCTCAAAATGCTGACAATCAGAATAAACACCGCTAATCCCACTGAAGCACGCCATCCAGCCCAGGCTTGGGTCGTACTCGGGCACGTAACTAAAACAAACAAGGACGTAGTTTAGCAATTGAGCAAATGCCTTTTGGCAGCTCTTTATCCTTGCAAACCCTCAAAAGAAGCACAGCACACCCCTTACAAATGAATTGTTTTGTTGAAATATAGTATCGTTCAGGCCCTTGGGCTCACCATTGGTGAGGGCTATCTCCAGTGCCCAAAACGTAGCCGGGACCACCAGCTGGCGTGCATCCACCCTCCCCAGTGCATGCGGCTGCAGGCAGGTATCCTCTGGGACGGGCTCGCTGTGCCGTGAACTGGCATACAGTTTTAGCCATGCAAAAAAATTTTGGATAGGTGCTGTTCAGAGGCACTGGAAGAAGGGACGAGGCAGATCCCTGCATAGCCTGGGGAGGGAGACTTGCACTGCAGGTGCACAGAGCCGCCGCTTGCTGAATAGTCCCAATTTTATTAGTTCAGTTCAATTTGAGCTGATTAGAGGCAGCTTTCAGTCAAACTATCATACCACCTGGCCACATTCACGTGGGGCTTGGTAAAGCGCTGGGAAGTGGGCCAACGCCAGGTATCTACAGCCTCAAAAAATCACAGGGCTGTTTTTAGAGCGATCCTGTATTCTCACGCCCAAGGCACAGACAGTCCTGTGCACTTGGCTCTCCATGTCCGTGTCATGCTGGGGAAGCATTTATGTGAGGTAAAATTAAAAAAAACCAAGCTTTTGATTCTTCTTCCTTATCTCATCGTGGCCTGCAAGGAGCTCTTGTCCTTGCTGGGTCCTCTAGATGGCAATATTGGAAAGGACAGTAATTGTCCATCACTGCCGTGTCCCTGCAGGTGCAGGCAGTGCAGAGGCTGCCAGCCCACCCCTGCTCCAGAGACACTCTCCATCCCCTGCCACGTTCGCCATCCAGCTCGAGTCTTTATCTGCAGAAAGGAGAAGAGACCCCATTGCAACACAGACTGCTCTTACGCCCTGAGCCCCTTTGCAGAAGCCACCACCTTCTCAAAGGAGGTGCTTGGCTTAGCGGCAGCCCCATTGCTGCCTTTGCACTGAAGAAAGGGAGGAATTTGCTAACACAGCCTGGATCTGGCTGTCTCAGCGGGATACCTGTGGGTAGGCATCAACACGCAGGAGTCTGGAGGCAGTTGAGGTCACCTTGGACTCAGAGACTGCACATCTACCCTGCATCTTGCTTTCCTCTTTAAGGCCAGCTGCTTGTTGACTTTTTTTTTTCCCTGTTAGGCTTTTAGAATCAGAAGTTTAATGCTGGTGGTCACGAGCTGGTTGCAGGATCAGTTTTAGCCCTTCAGAGGTGAGATGCAGCCCTTGCTGGTGCTGCTGACAAGTACCAGAGCTGGTTCAAACCCCCCCCCCGGCACTGAGCCTGCAAGGGCACCTTCCTCCATGGTGCTTCTCCTTCCAGGCTCCTCAGCTCTCACAGGTAGGACATCACCTGGGCTTTAAGCCATTCCTAGCACTAGAAGTTGTTGTCATCTGCAGGCAATTTGTGGTCACGATGGCTGTTTGCACTGCTGCAAGAGGACTTTTCTCTCTTCTTGGCTCCTGCTCGTCACGGCCCCAAAACAGTGCTTGTCACCAGGTGTGGGGATTATTCTGGAGGAAATTTCTTGGTGAGATTAAGAGAGGAGGTGGGGGTGGAAGTGCCCCTCGGATGCTAGTGAGCCCAAATATATACTTATAATACTAAATTGCAAAAAATCTTTTGACTACATGTGTCTGTGATTGAGGAATAATTGGAAGACGAGGCAAGTAGAAGGGAGATGAAGAAATGGTGTCCGATGACAGAACCCAGAGGCCGTGGGAGTATTTGTGTACTCTCTGTGTCCAGTGCAAGCATAGCAACACTGCCCGGCGCAAACACCGCGTGTGCCTGCTGCTTTCCATCTCCTCTGCTCTCTGCTGAGCTGGAAGCGATGTGGGTGTCACTTAATATAAAGGCATTTACAACTCACCTGGTCCCTTCAACCATGTTAACATCAGAAGCTGGTTTGCACCTCGCTGTCAGGAGCAGCACTGGGGACAGCCTGGCTGCTGGTGCAGCTTAAGGGAGAGCAGCACAGCAATGCAGTGGATCTGATGTCCCTGGAGCAGGCCCAGTAACAAGCAAAGCAAAGTCTTGGTGGGTTGGCTGCTGCAGAGGTGAGATGTCAGGTGTGAGGCTGTGACTGGAGAGCCCAAAGCTGGGGAAAGCAGAATTCAAGCCTGTCACTGCTTGGCATTGCAGGATGGTACCAAAGGTGTGCAAAGGTCTGCTCTCAGAATGGAGTTTGGGAACCAGGGGCTCTGGAGCGTGTTACTTTGGGACATGCAGCCCTTGCACAGGACATCTTGGGGGTTTTCCTTACTCCCGTCCTTACAGTCCATGCTGGGCACTTAGAGCCTGGGTCAGAGGCTACAAGATCCCTTAATGACTGCAGGAGACTCTGTGAGGTTCAGGACTCTGGGGTAGCAGAGCCTTGAATTTGTTGTCCGATATTTAGACATGTGCATATACAAAAGGATTTGGTCTTTATTAATTGGCCTTTCATAGGAAATTCCACTAGCTGTCCCTCTCTAAGGGGTGCCAGCGATGCTCCAGCCCCAAGGAGTCCATATATGGTTGCAATCTCTTAACCCTGCGTGTTTCACAGAATAGTGTGGTCATAGCTCCTTTTAAGGATATGTGTGAACATTGCTCCCTTTTCTGCATGCATAAGCTCCCAGGAACGCGGACAAAGATAAAAAGTGCATAAATTAAAGCTGTCAGCTTTATGCAGCATGTCAGCTCTTCTACCTGCAGCAGCAAGGTTAGTTTTTCTAGCCTACCCACATGGGCGCTGCGCTGAGCTGGGAAGGCACCACGGTGCAAAGGATGCTCTGTGAATAGGAAAATACCATTCAGCCAAGCATCAAAGCATTTCGCAATGTAAATGTGCCTAGGCTGACACAGCAGCAGAAATATTTTCCCTTGCCCTTCCTCCTCCTATAAGCAATGCTAAAGTACAGCCAAGAGCTGCAGGTACCCGGCAGCTACCCCTGAGCCCTTCGTGTTTGTAAGGGACTTCTGAATTCTGCCTGATCCTTCTGCCAGGGACATCTTTCCTCTCCTCCTCCTCCTCACTGTTTCTGTGGCCTGGTGTCCACAGCCCATGGCTAGCTCCTGCTCTGTTCATTCTTCAAACGCAGCAAGAGAAGCTATTGTCCCCTTCAGTGTTGGTAGCGGTAAAGGTCCTGCAACCCACTGTCCTCCTCCTCTCCCCCATGCTAGCTGCAGCCCCTTTGCCTGATTTAAGATGGGCTACTCACAGAAGATCAGAGGGGAGCCACAGTAGGCATGTTCTGCACCTGCATCCCATCTACAGCATCTCCCCTGCCCCTCCTGCAGCGCTGGCCTGTACCAAATGCACCTTTTCTGCTTAGCAGCTCCATGGGCATAATCCTAAAGACAGCTAAGGGCAGTATGTCTCCCACATCCCCACAGCATCCTCATTCTCTGCACTGCCTTAAAGTATCTCCTCTGCACCCTTTGATGATGGAAGGCTAAGTCTGCTCTTCTGTGATACGGCTCGCTCCTAAACTCCCAGAGGTACATGAGGAAGGGGAACAACAGATGCAGCATTACTTGCTTTTCCCTTTTCCCAGGCAGTTAATATTCATCAGCGGTGTTTTTGGATGCATTGTGTGAATTCTCCCAGCCTCTGAAGCTTTTGAGATTTGTAATAACAGAGAATTGGAAATGCCTCTGGATCTCAGTGACAGAAGGGCCAGATTTAATACAAGCTTCTTCCCTTCACCAGATACTCTGCCATATTTTTTAGCTTTGAAATAGACAGGAACATTCTAAACCTATTTAGCTAAATTATGCCTGGTTGAGTGGTCTGAGGTCACTATTTGTGTTGGTGTCCGTTTTTCAAGGTGCAAAATCAAGAATTCCTCTGATGAGGCAGGTCAAGTGATACAATGCTGCAAATGCACAGGGTATGTCCGGGTTATGTTTTGCATCCTGGGACTTCAGAGCTGTGTCCGCTGCTCAAATGAGAATGTCCAAATTGTTACAAAAGGCAAATGAATTTCCCTCATGACTTTGTTTCTGCTCTGCATGGGCTGGTTCACCAGCTGGAGCTTTGTTGCTGAGATATTTGCTGTCGATAAAATGCCTTAGCTCTGGGTCAAATGCCTTAAAGGGCTGAATGCTATTGTCCTGCCAGAGAGAAGCCAGTGCCATTTGGCACAGCTACAGGCCTAAACTCAGCTCCCATCAGCGACTTGTTGCTTCAGCTGGAATCTCTCTGTGCTCCGATGACAGAGCTGATAATAGACTGATGGCACTTGTGACAAGGGTGTAGGGGTGGAAAAAATGGGGTGGAAAAAATGGATCATCCTGGCTTTACAGATATTTAATTTGAGATTCCATAGCCAGCGTCGGGCCTCAGCAATGCTCGCAAGACTGAATTTCATTGCCCTAAGGAGGAGAGTCCAGCTGGGGATCAGGCAGTCGTGCCCAGATGGCATTGGAGCAGTTGCGTTTGCAGCAGCACAGAGCTGGCTGGGCTGCAAGGCTCCGCTGATCTGGGGAGTGGTGGGCAAATCTCATGCTGCAGGTACACCAAAATCAGAGCAGGATGCATTGGCACCTCGGGCTGGGAAAAGGAGCATCTGTTGGCCTCCCCGGGAGTGGATCTGACCCAGGACGCTGAGATGGTGGGGATTATGGTTCAGCTGAAAGTCCTGGACCACAACAAGCAGGACAGTTAATACCTGGACTTCTGGGGCTGGCCGTGCTCCTGATGCAGCAGAATGAGTAAAGCCAAGGCGCAGCGTGTAAATATTTATAGCCCGGTTACCAGGTTTCGTGTTTGGCCGGTCCCTCTTGGCTCCTACCACTCGATGTTTGTGGCTCTGAGTTGCCAAGGACACTCGCAGGGTTGCTCAAGGGGCAGAAGCCTCTCTGAAGGGAGCCAGGGGCATTGCTGCAGCACTTCTCCGAGGCAGTGGGGCCAGCCTGGCAGCACCCAGGGCACTGGCTGACCTGTTTCGGCAGCGAGAGCTGGTTCTGGCTGTGGTGCCACATCACAGCAGCACCCACTGCACCCACCCAGCACCTGCATCCCAGCCAGCAGCTCTGGGAATGGGGACACGAGGCACTGATGAGCCCCCAATAGTCAGTCTTGCGGTGTTTTTCACTGACCGGCTCGGCTGTGCATGAGGGAGGTGGGAAGCGACTGCACAGCACCTAGAGCCCTTTTCCTCTTGGGGGGTGGTTCTGTCACCCCTTGCTGTAGTGTGTTGCCCTCCTGAGAGAGGCTCCTTCATCAAAATCTAAACAGCCTCTGCATAACTCTAACGTTCTTCCTCAGATCCAGAGGCTCTAATGCCAAATATTTTTCCCTGCTGTTGGTTCAGTTTCTTCTTCTGTTCCCAACCCTTGCTTGAGCTGCTGAAGGGAAAAAAATCACAATCTGTTTTTACTGAAGATATTTATTTCAGTTTGGAAGTGGCAGGAAGACAGCTTCTCTATATCCGTGCATATATCTGAGCTCTTTCTCTTGGGCCTCTTTCAGCTTTGACTTCAAACCATCTTTAAATCACTTTTCTTCAGCAGAATTCAGCAAAGAAGTGAGCTCTCTCATTTTCGCATAAGGGATGATTCCCAGAAAACTTGGTTTAAACCAAAGAAAACACACCCATGCTCCCTTCATGCCAGCTGAACTAAATCTGTTGAAAATCCCATCTGAACTGGAAGGAGAGCAAAAGTCCAGCACAGACAAATCTCCTTCACAGCTGGGTATCATGTCTAAAATCTTTTGGTAGAGAAAGCTGCCTGACAGCTATTTACTGCAGCTCTTTCAGCACACTGAGCTCAGGAAATTGCATTCATAATTTCCTTAGTGCCAAATGGTTTGTAATTTTCCCATGACTATTCCATTTTTTTTGTTGTTTGTGAAACAAAGCCTTTGAAAAGCATACGCAGATCTACTTTTTGCCTAACTATGAAGCCAACACGAAGCATACAGTTTAAGGGGATACTGTTCACTTGATTTGTTTGACATAGGGGATAAAAAAATTGTTTGGCATAGGGAATAAAAAACCCCAACCTTATTTGTGACTAAGCCTTCCATAAATAGCCTTATAATTTTAATAAAATCTTTTTTAGTAAAGGGAAATTTGATCTGACAGAGAAAGTAAAAATGCTCGTATAGACCGTGCTGTTGGACACAAGGAACAAGCAGAAAAAGCAGAAAGGTGTGACCTGGCTTCTCTGTGTTATCATCAGCATAGGCTTGAGTAATAAGTATGATTCCCAGTGCATTTAGATACAAGAAAAAGACTTGACTCTGATTTAGCCGGAGGCACTTGGGTCTGGTGAGCTGGGCTGGAGTTCAGCTCCAGCCCCTGGGACAGATCACATCCGTGTCCTTGGACAAGCAGCTTCTTTCACCACTTTGCCCTGGTGTAGCCATGGGCACCATGTGGGTAGTTTAGGTTGGTACCTTGGAGCACACCAAATTTAAGCCTCTGCATAGCTTCAGCTGCCATTAACTATCTTAGTAAATAAGACTCTCACTGGCATTAATTGTGAGTCACACAAAAATCACTATGCGAAGAGCCAGCAGAACATTTATTAAGACTCCCCAGCTTGAGGCTTTGCATTCAGAGAGACGTGAACACACTGACAGCAGGCGGCGGAGAAGGTTGGGGTGCCACTCTTGCATCCCGTCCCACGTCTGAGCAGAGCGGACTGGAAGAGGCTGTGGCAGCAGAGGAGGTTTGTGTGAGTCCCTTGCAGTGATGCCATGTCTCCAGCTCTGCTTTTCAAACCTGAATCTTCTCCACGGGGTGCTTTTAGGTCTGAAAGCTTGTCCTCTTTCTACCTGTCTGTTGTAGCAAAGCCTGCACTTTAAATAGAAGCCAAGCTGCTCACATGGCTTTGATAACACACCTCCCTAGGAAACATGTGGGAAGCAAAAAGTGCATGTCTTTTTGTACACGCAGGAACCCGAGGCAGAGTGAGACAAGGTGAAGCCCTCCAGCCTGGAGATGTAGACAGGGCGAAGGCAGCTGCAAACTAGCTAAGTGAGGGGCTGCAGGCACTGAGCACAACTGCTCCTTTCTGGAGTATGACCATAGTGTAGCCAGCAGCCCTGGAGCCAGGCAGGTAGCACCTGAGGGACTGATGTTATGTGACTCAGCCAAAGTCAACCAAGAAGTTTGAACAAGGATGAGGAATTTAATTCTGGTCCCCTGCGCTGTAGGCAAATGCTGTAAGTCCCAGCCTGCGCTGTGCCTATCACTTCTCATGTTCATTGCAATGATCTAATCCAGTTGTATGTGTTTCTTCATGGTCTTCAGCTTTCTAATTGATTTCATTTTAGCTGCAGTCTCAAGCAAAATGAAATTTGTCATGCTTTGAAAACCTCCTCTGCTATTAAAACACTTATTTTACTTATGTTAGCCTGTGGGTACCTTGAATTAATTTTTTTCCGAGACTAAAATCTAAAGTTAAAATTAATAAAGGAGCCTAATTTCCATCTGATGCCTGGAAGCCATCTTTTCAAATCTGGCACATGAAACTGCTGGTGAGCCTGACACCATGGAAGAAGACCACTGTTAGGGTAATTATGTATAGTAGGATAAGGATAAACACATTTTAGGTGTCCATAACACATACCATCACAAATCCCTTTGCTCTGTTAAAAGTAAAATATTATATTGCTATCACTTTACCTCGTTGCTGCTAGAATCCTTTGTTTGTTAAATCTCTCTGGATATGTATCCACCCAGTAATTGATAATTGATAAAGACCAAGCTGACCAAAAGATAAAGACCAAGAACCAAACCTTGCCTCAAATTTTATCTGTTTTGCTTATGCAAACACTCAAATATTTGATGGATTTCTGTTACTGTTGAACGGCTGGCCAAGGTGTTTGCTGGAAGGGCCAAAGTCTGGAAACACTTAAGCAAATTGTGACCCAGCAGTTGTTGAAGTCAATGGAAACTTACTCGACTTCAGCAGATGGTGGCTGAAAAATTTGAGTCATAGCAGTAGTTCCACAGGAACAAACTTATTTGCTTGCTCAGATTATTCCCCATGCTTCGGTCTGCGGGCTCTGCTCGGGATTAGACAGGGTTTACACAAACCATGAGACCAGACAATGCTGGTGTGTGGGGATGGAGAGGCAGAGGTGTGCACGCTCGCAGGGCTACCATGTCCCATGGGTGTGTGCCCAAGTGGAGTGATGCCCGTGGCCGCAAGCTGCCTGCTGTTCCTACATCCCTGCCTGTGATCCAGCAGGCAGCGGAAACAACACCGGGACCCAGTGCATGAATGTGGACGGAAATGCTGAGGTTCAAATGACCGTGGAGCAGAAAACCTCAAGCCCTATCCTTGGCAGAAAACCTGGCATGTTTGAATAGTCCCCTGCAGGCTGCAGATAAATAGCTGTGACCACTGCCAACATTCCTTGAAAACTTATATTGTTGCTGGAATCTTTGTTTCTGTTGCCTTTTCAAAATGCTGGGGCCAGAGAGCCAACAGACGGGTCCATTTTTGTGGGGCCCTGGTACATCATCTTTTATAAATGGGAGTCACCTTTGTAATGTTCCATGCACGAGAGGAGCAACTTGTCCTGGGAGAAGCATTTCGGCCTCTGCCAAAGGACGCCAAGCGGGCTGACACGGCTGCTCCTCTTAATCTGATAGCTGAGCCATCCCTGCAGTTGCTTTTTAAAGGTGGGAATAATTTCTAGCTAGATCCTCTCTCGATGTGCAGATTCTGGTGTCTGGAAAATCTGAGTAGCAGTCATGCCTTGAATAACGCAGTCACTGTAATTGCTCACAGGTTTATTTGATAGCGGTCTTTCAGCAGGTGATTGTTCAGTTTTTTAAAACCTCTTTTGATCTGTTGATCCGGGTTTGCTGATGGTATTGTAAGGCTATGCTGCAGACATATTTTGACGCTAAATGGTGGAAAGCTGAGTAGTTTTATGCATGTCACCTGATACAACCACAACCCTTTTTTTGTGTCTTACTGTTTTGCCCACTAAATTCAGACCTTCCTACTTTGTCCTTTGCTGGTTTGCACAACCACTGATGAAGATGAATCCATTGACGCCCCTCAGCAGCAATTTAACCCCTCACTCCCGTGCATGTACATGATTTCCAAGCCACACTGATAGGAAGAATTACAGTGGATGCAAAGACAGAGAGCTGACTGACGCCTGTTTTTTGCAGAGGTGCACTTGGCAGCCTGGCTGCTCCCCACCAAGGATCGCAGCACCCCTGCGGCACGTGGCCAACAGGTTGCAATGCTCTTGTTTGCATCAACTTGGAAAGCAGCACGTTGTGTGTTTAAACTCCATGGAAGAAGGGTTTACATCACTGATGTTTTAACCACACCGTTATAAAAACCCCCACAGCCCCACCCTTACTTACTCCCTGAGAGGAATGACTCTGAAATGTTTCAGCTTTTCCATTACTTCGCCTGGCTGGAAACATTTTGCTCATGGCCTGCGAGGTAATTAGCCGGTTGCAGGTGAGCCCCAGCTGCCTGCAGGGCAGGGGTTCAATTTGGCCACAAGTTATCCCCCACAGCAACAAAATGGTGGGATGGTTCAAGGAATGGAGACTGCTGTATCTTTTTCCTTGTTTTTCTTTTTTTTCCCCACCCTTCCTTTTCTCTTGGATCTCTTGAAACGCCTCGCTGCAGGGCGCTGTGTCTCCCTCTGTGCATCTGGGGCTAAAAACAGCCTTTGGAGAAGTCGGAGGATGGCTTGAGGAGCGAGCCCTCACTGGGGCCTTGAGAGATCAGCTTTCCAACATAGTCACGTTGGAAATTCTCCTTTCAGCTTTTTGTCCAGGAGCCCTGTGTGGGCCCTGGGTGCTTTATATGCCAGTGGGAAAACAACCAGTCCAAAACAGGGCATGACTCTGGCTTCCACGTGGGGTCATGGACAGTCAAGTAGACGGCACAGAAGCAGCATGGGAGCACTCAGCACGTGCGGCTGCCTCTGCCAAGAAGGTTTCCCACTCTCAGAGGCTGGTGGGAGGAGGTGGTTGTGTTTATACAGGCGAAGTCTGTCAATTAGGCAAATAACAGAGCAGTGACCCCAGGGAGCCAGCGCGGATGGGGAGGTGCGAGGGTTTGTGATGGTGCCTTGTCCCCAAATGGCTGCATCCCTCAGGCTGCAATACTGGAAGGAAAAAAGAGCCCTTCCTGACAGTGTTGGACAAAAGGGCAATGTTGCTTGTGAGAAAGGAGGTCTATCTGGAGAGGGTTAATGAGGGGGAGTGGTAATTGCCCTCACCTGGAGCTGAGGAGGGAGTGGGGGCGGCTGAGGGGAAGGGCTGAGGTACCAGCCCTGCATGCTGGGAGAAGAGGGCAGGAGGGCTCTGAAGGGCTTGTGTGGGGCGGTCATCCCTGTTGGCATGGAGAGCTGCTGTGGTTCTGTGTGGCTGTGGTGTTCCACAGAGGACAGGTGAGTGGGGCAGCCCTGTCCCCTCATGTGGGGTGGTTGATACCGCTGTCAGCCCAGGCCTGGGGACGCCATGTGTGGGGTACGTCACCCCCCGTCCCAGCCTGGCATGGGGAAACCAGGAGGATGGCCAAACCCACCCAAGGAGTGCATGAAAGTCATTCTGCATGGATTCACCCCAAAATGCATGTGGTTTCCTTCCACAGAGCATCAACTTGCAAAAATGGGCCCCATTGTGTGGAAGACTTTCCTCCCCTCTGTGGCTGCAGAGTGATTTAATGCAAACAGCATGGAGATCCAAAGGATGATGCAAAACACGTCTCTCTTCGCCAGTGTCGGCAAGCCCATGCTCTGAGGTGAGCCCTTGGCTTTGGGGTAGCATCCTGCTCTGTGGGGTTTCTTGCAGAGCGCTTGGCTGTAAAGCAGCCTCTCTGCACGGCTTTGTGAGCTCCACCATTTCCAAATAAAGTTTCCTAGCAGATAGATTTGGGTGAGTAATTCAGCTGACTCTGTTTTAAGTGCTTCTGCTCATAGCTCATTTTGTTTGGATAACTAATCAAGGATATATTGGAGCATTGGAGTCTTTTTTTTTTTTTTTTTTAATTTATTGTGTTTGCCAAAAATCAATGCGCACGGTAACAGATTATCTTCCTTAGCAAGCAATGGTGATAGCATGGGGTCGACTCAGAGTTGTCTCAATCCTTTGAAATGAGTTGTGTCATTCTTGCATTTTATTCTTGTTTAATCCAATGATTTGGCAGAGATTTTTGTAGCGCTGTATTGTATCTGTAATACGGCAATGCCCGAGTGCCTTTTCCTTGGCTCCAGTTGTGTGCTGTCCTCGCTCTCTAAATCATCTTCTGTTCTTTTCCAAACAGAATAAAGGTGCTGTTGTGATATGCGTGAGGTTAGGAGTGCTTAAATTCTTCTCTGTCAGGTATATTGGTCATTTTAAGTCTGCAGATTTAAGGTCTGATCCTGCAAACACTCACTCGCTGTCAGGACCATCAATATTGAAGGTGGGGTAGAGTAGTTGCTCTGTGCCATGTACCTTTGCAGACCTTTATTCTGCTGCTTTTTTCTGGATGTGGTGTTGTGCCTGTGGAGCCGGCCGGGGAAGCCACAGGGGATCTGGAAGATGCAGGAAGCGTAGGACCAGGCCTTGAGCTGTAATCCAACAAGAGCAATGAGTTACTCGGAAAACAACTTGCTCTGTTATTTAGCTGCTACTCTATTAGGCCGACAGACATACTGCCTTAGAGTTGTTTTTGATGGTAGCTGGTGTTTGCGATTTGGCAGTGAAATCTGTAGTTTGTGTTGTATGTGGAAGGCATCTAATATTTTAAATAAGAGGCAGAGGATCCTGATAGCAGCCTGATGATGTTCCCTGCAGATATGGGATGCTTGTTATGCTGCTGGTGGGCTGCAGGTACCTGTTGTCGGGCTTGTTCGCTTACTAGCGCGCTTGTGCTTCTCCAGGATGCATAATGTGGTTGTGATCTTCCAAGACGCATCTGCAAAAGTGCACGGTCAGTCCCCAAATACTCCCATGGTGGCAGGGGCAATGACCGGTCTCCGGTTAAGGGGCATTAACTAAGCTCCACTGGTACAGGTGCTCCTGGAGCAGGACCCTTGCCACTCTTGTGTCCTACTACCCCTGCTTATGGCCAGAAGCAGGAAGGCTCCTTCCTCTGAAGGAAGAAATGCTGCAGGAGATGGCTGCAGAGTAACTTGCCCCTGGTGACATTTTCCTATAGCTGTGCAACACCTAGTTTGTCTTTATACCCCCGCACTCTACAACTCCAGTTTCTCCTCGAGCTCTTGACTTGAGTTATCTAATTGGGAATGATCTGTCTGGATGTCCCGTCTTTGAGGGCTCTTAGTCTCTGTGATTTCTCATAAGTCCCAAAGCTCTGCAGCTGCAATCACAAGCAACATCATACCTTGGGGGCAGGAGGCTTTTGCTAATGTTCTTGTTGGTCTGATGGTTGGTTACAGCCAGCCACTAGAGAAAAGCTCTTGCTGACGGTAAATAAGTTTTATGCTTGTTGGGAGAGCTGTTGGAAAAATGAGCTAGAAATGGGTATTTGGATGCCTTTGAAAATCAAATGTAAACTTCCGTCCATAATGATAAATAATGTTGGTGTTTCACATCTGTATTTTATGCATGCCTGAAGTTGCTCTTGGCAAGCGGTGACAGTCTGAGCCTTGAACCTCAGGGCAACCCAATGTTCTCGTCCCTGCTAGGAACGTTGATAATATGGATGATGTGGTGTTGGAAGAACCTGTGGGACTTACCTATTGAAAGGGTAGAGACACACAGAAATACAAATGCCTTTGTAAAGAGGGTGTGTTTGCTCTTATGCAATGTTTTGTTTTGTTTTACTGAACAAACAGAAATTCCTTGGCCCAAGTATAATGATCTGCTTTCCAGGGATACCAGTGGTGTATCCAGCATGCCCAGCCTCTCCTGCCCTTAGTCAGAAGCTGTGCAGCTCTCCAAGGCACCACAAAAGCCTATTTGTAGTGCAAGAGCTCCAACCCAAGCACCTCCTGTTAAAAAACCAAACTTACTTACTTGCTGGACCACATATCCAGTAGCAGAAGCATGGAAGAAAGTAGGACAAACTTGAAAGACAGAAGAGCAGAGAAAAAAAAAAAAGGGATAAGGAGTGGACAAAGGAGGGGGAAAAGAAAACAGCCGTGAATGTTGTCAGATTTGTCTGGTGTGGTGCAGCACAAACAGGCAGATTTGTTTAAAAATAGGAATGACTTGCTACCTGGTAGTACTTTTTCTTATGTCTGCTTTAAAGAAAATACTCCCCTTTTGGCATAATTTTTGCTGTGCTCTCTTCAGCTGGGTTCCTTCCCTCCCTGCAGGCTGCTGACTTGAAACGCATCTCTTCTGTTTGTTTTCTGTCCTGGAGGCTGTCTATGAACCTGAAGGTGACACATGTTGTAACAGAGCTGCCAGGAGAAGCTTTAGCTTTGAGAGAGGGTAGCTTGGACAGGATGGGAGGCTGGCGACAAATCCACTCACAAATTTTTTTGTGCCGCATTTTCCTCGTGTGAAACAGTCTGGGAGTGCAACTCCTAGCACTTTGGGGGTAGCAGGGCTTTGCTCAGCCTGGTCAGTCCCACGGGTCCCAGTAACAGTGCTTTGCTGTTGTGGGGAAGCAGGGGAACAGCTATGCTGGCAAAGTGCTATCGCTGGTTGAGTTTTCCCCCCATGGACCATGCAGAAGCCCTGGGAGGAGCAGGCGGTTCCCCCCCTCCAGCTGCTCCCCAGGCAGGAATGGTGCTATTGGCTGGACTAACTTTTTTCCTTGTTTTTTTTTTTTTTTTCTTTTTTGGCAACGCGCCTCCCTGCTATAAGTGGCAAAGCAGCAGCTGGACACCCCAGCCCAGCCGCTCTGCCTCTGCGAGGCTGGAGGCTCGGCCCTGGACCGAAGCACTCCCACGTCCATCCCACTGCCGAGGTGCTGTGCAGAGCCGCACGCAGAGTTCAGTCCATCCCTTCCCTTCTCCGGGCAGCAGCCATCTCGCAGCAGCTCCCAGGCTCTCCGGCAGCCAGTAAGCACATGCCTCTGTCTCTCCCTCTCGAGCATCATCTTGCTGAGCGGGGCAGGGAGCGTTTCAACATCCCATGCTTTGCAGATCTTTGGATTTCAGGGATTGTGCTGGATCTTTTCTCTGCCTTGTGACTGCTCTGCTGGGGAAGGGTTTGTGAGAGAAGGGCTGGGGGAAACGGGAAGTCTATGGGCGTATAATGTACATCTAAAACACTCTTTCTAGCTAGCAGTTTCTTCATGGATCACCAAGTTAACCTCAGAAACTGCCTCTGTTTTATGGGGTGTTTTGGGGGTGGAATTTATCTAAATTCTTGCTTCTGATTTCTCTTGCATCCTCTTTTTCTGATACATGAATTCCCTCCTGGAAGGTGGTGGCTTTGAAAGTACAGGCAGCCACTGGGCTACAAATATAGCTTTTCCCTTGCTTCCCAGCCGAGTGGGTGTTTAGGGAGTGTTCGCAGTGGTACAGAGCTGTGTGAGAGCTGTCAGCTGGGTGTTTTCCTAGGCAGGTGATCAGATGTGCCTGTTTAAAGCTTTTAATGACAGCTGGGGAGGAAACAGCTAAAGCAGTGGCTGTTTTGTGGGTTCTCAGGTGATGTGATGCTCTCAGAAAGTGAGGACTGATACCCTCTGGATCATGGGAGCAGGTTGGCAGTAACAGAATTGGGGAATATGGAAATGCAAGCTTTTACCTAATAAGTATCACACCTTCCTCTTTCTCTCTGTATTATGGAATATCAGGCAGTTGCAGAGTGTCTGACAAGCCACCCTTGCAGCTGTCCCAATGCGAATGCAAACACCTTTATCTTTATACAAATACTGCACCCCTGTACCTATCTAGATTTGTGGAATCACTTGCATGAGTGAAACTATTTGCCCATGTGTTTGCAAGATGGGTGTTTCTGTCACTAATCCTTTCTTTAGCAACTAGGCAAAAGAGAAGTTAATGTCCGTGACTCTGGTCCAGTTTGTATTGTGTAAGCAGGAGCTAGTCTGTGGTTTAGAAATGGATGTGGCTGCTTTTTAAGTCACTGAACTCTAGCACATGAAAGGGAGAAAAAATTATTAAAACAATCCACCTACCAATTAGTCTTTTACTTTGTTTTGAGAGGAAGAGTGTTTTTTTTTTTTTTTAAAAAAAAAACAGCAACAAAAAAACTTCTGAAAGGAAACTGATTAAATTCTTAAGCCATGATGTACAAAGTAAATAGCGGATCAAGCAACCAAATATGGCTTTAAAATTTAAACTTTCTTTTTTAATGATAAAAGCACCCACATACTTCAGTGACAACCCCCTCCTCTCTTCTTTTTTTTTTTTTTCTTCCCCCCAAGTACAGCATTCTTGAATACAAACCAGTTCTTAATTTCTCCTTAAAGAGCTCAGTATATAAAAATTCATTCTTGACTAATACCTGCTAGGAAAATGTGAGTTAAGTGTTTCAGAGCTAACACCACAAATGCAAAAAAAAAAAAACCCACCCCCAAACCCAACCCCAAGAGCTCAGTGCAAAAGAAAGTTAATTGCTCAGATTTTGGACTGTGTCTGTGAGGAACTAGTTCAGGGCTGGGGTTTTACAGCTGCTTTCTGACTTGCAGTGCTCTTGGGGAGTTTTGGCTGGCGGAGGTCTGTAGGACTGGGCTCTTGAAGTGCTTCTAACAGGAGAAGTTGTTCCCTGCTGTGAACGATGGCTTGCCTCTACATATGCTGGTATAATTCTCTGCCTGGATGTAAATAATTGCAGCTGTTCAAAAGGAGACAATGTTTAGGGTACTCAAACACTTGGAAAATAAACACTCTCCAGCCCATCTTGGCTGGCCTCTATTTCGGAAGCAGCCTTTCCATCGAACTGTACCATGAATGGAAAATCCAGACATATGGTACGAAGCAGCTGGTGGGAGCCCAGTCGGGTCCCTGTTCGCAGCCATGAATAGGGGAATGGTGCTGTAGGATGCGCTTTATCTCTGATCTAAGCCCATATCCCGTGAATATGACTTACAGTCCACACCCATTGCACTAGGATATAACAAGAGCTTTAAGTAACTGCCTTCCTTGCCCCCAAGAAGCAATTTACTTCCTTTTGTGTAATACCTGTGTGAAAAGAGGGTAGTTCCATGTTACAGGATGTCCCATGGCCCTTTCTGTGCTTTGTGCATGCGGGTGGAAACTTGTGCTCCTTTGGTGCGGTTTGGGTACTGCAGCTGTCGTCACCTTCCCTTCTCCACCTTGGAAACCTGTACTCGCTGTCAGTACATACAGCTCCTAGCACTGGGTGAGAGCTGGGACGTGGCTGAAACTTCCAGTGCTTCAGTGGAGAAAACTAATGACGTGAGCCAGGAATAATGTTGTCCCCTCAGCAGCAGCCTGTGTGAATGATGTCCTTTTAAGTTTATTTCCCCTCCAGGGGATGCACTGGGGAGATTTAGGTGTCAGTTCCTTAAAGAACCTTGGAAAACTCCTCTGATCTTTGCTGATGAGACAATCCAGTCCAGCCTATGTTTAGCACTTTCCCTTTCCGTGGTGCCGCTTAGACCTGAAGTCTCAGTGGCGTTAGATGCAGCAAGGTAAGCCTCACCACCAGCAACGTGCAAAGTTTGCTCAGGCTTTGGGTATGCTCCTAAATGAGAGCAGCTTCCTGGAGAGCAATGGGCGAGTTCTGGCCAGCTGGTGCCAGGCTTCCTCTGGGGTCACACTGAGATGCAGGTGTCACCAGCAGATGTGTGGAGGGCTGAGCCATGCAGCCGGTGCCCACCTCTCATCCTCGTGATCCCCAGTTGTCGTCACCTTGCGCTCTGCATCTAGCAGTGCAAAGGTAGCAAAGCTGAGATTTCAGATGTGATTCTGTAACTTTAGCTATGTGGAATCACTTTTGCTTGAAAAGGTAATGGAAATAATGTCTATACAATAAACCTTCCCAGACCTGACCTGTGATTTTATAATAAAAAAATGCATTGTAAGTCAAAATACTTCAGCTTGATTAATTGGGATCTCTTTTTTTTTTTTTTTTTTTTTTTTAATTTCTCTATTATGGAAGATGCAGACAGGGAGAGTAACAAAGCAGAAATGTCTGAGATCAGTCGATCAGTCGTTTCATGTCTGATTTTTGGCAGAGGGAGTGTGGGAGGAAGAAAGAGACCTCCTGTTTCATTTAGATACCCTGATTTGGAGAGGAGTTTTAAGCAGATGGCTCTTGAGTCACTAGGACTCTAAAGGATTAAATGCTATTTAGATAAATGCATGCTTCCACTTCTGCAGCATGGTTTTAGAATGACTGTACCATATATTCTGGCTTCAGTTCTTTTATCCCTGGGTCCAGTAAAAACCCTGTTTGCAGCCACTTGGCCGGGTGTAGGAGCAAAGGCGCTGGGGCTTCGCTGGAGTTCAGAGACAGGATATAGCCCAGCGTGTTTTGACTCCCTGATGGGCTTTGACTGGGGCTTTTTGTAGATAGGCAGCCCACAGCCAGCTCTGGGGATGTCACCCCAGCTGGCTTCTGCGGGAATGAATCGGAGCTGAGAGGCTGAGGCTGGTCTGTGATGAGTGTTTCTCCCTGCCAACCCTCTGCCTGTGTCCGAAGGGAGCCTGCAGACTCGGCAAAAATACTGCGGAAACTCGGGCTCTGAAATGATGTGTAAATTGGTGGAATAAAGTCCCTTAAAGAAGGATTATGAGTTGCTCGGTGCAGGGAATTAGTCCTGCAGTGTCTAGAGGCAGTCACAAAGTTGGGCGAAAATGAGGTCCACATGCTGGCAGGGATCCGATGGGTGGGTGCTGCTGAGCCCCACGAAACGGGCAAGGTGCAAAGAGGGGAAGGGTGGCAGGAAAACAGAGCCCTGTCCCAGCTTCTTACCCTCAGTTCCAGGGGATGCAGGTGCTGTGCGTACCACATGCTTGCCCACCCCAGGCCTGTAGCCAAAAATCTCCTACCAGAGATGGACTCATTTTGCTGCTCGGAGTATTTCTCACAAAGGCTTTGCTCTGCTCCAAGACGGTATGTGGAAAGCCATGAAAAACCATTCTTGGTGGGCCAGTGTTCAGCCTCCCTGCATGTCCCTGCACCATGTACTGAAGCAGGATTTGGCCCTTGATACTTTTGGAGTAATTCAGGCCTGTGTGGTGCCAAGAATGCTGCCAGAGCAAATTCCCACTCTCAGAGCAAGAGAGCGCGGTGTTGTCTGGGGGACGGACAGACGGATGGATGCTCTTGTGCTTCTCCAGTTTTTTCATCTACCTCTGAAGAGATGGCAAATAGGGTTTGTGTCCTACGGCATGACCGGGCTAAAATGATATTTAGGGCTTTGGAGCTATTCGAAAGCAGGGCAAGGATTGCATTATAGCTGTACTGGAATAGGATAGACAGGGTCCTGAGGAAGCACTCTTTCAAAAAAGGCCCAATTAAAGAGTGCCCTGGGAAAGGTTGGAGAGCCAGGAGAGGGTTCCCAACAGTGTCAGAGCTGCAGCCCAGGGTGGAAGGGCTGGTATTTTGCTGTGCGCCTGACTGGAAACTTTAAGGCAGAGTTACAATTTTGGTTTGGATGCTGTTAGAGAATTGCATTATTTTGTAAACAGGAAACTCAAAACCTCTTGACTTCAGATTGGTGTTTTCAGAAGACCCACTCGTTCCACAAATGTGCCTGATCTTTTTTGTTCCTTGAGGTGACCCTAGTGATTGGTGTAATTTGGGATGCATCTCTCTTCCTCCTGCTCGGCAGAGCTGTCTGTTTGGCATGTGAGTAGGCAGTCAACAGCCGTTAACTGTGAGGGATTAAAAGCGGTGCGACACGGCTGCATTTGTGGTCTCTTGGGATCAAACGCAGAATGCCAGTTGTCACTCAGACCTCTAACGAAGAACAGGAGAAAACTATTCCTGCTGTGAACAAGCACTGCAGGGCAGCTTTTTGCCTTCCTTGTTTCTAATATCTTTCCACCCCTGGAAAGGGGAAACCAGAGCAGAGTGGAAAAGAGGAGACTAAAATCTGCCTCAGAGGAGGCTGCCTGACAGGTATAGCTTGAGGCTTAATAATTTGGATCAAAATGTTTCAGAGCCAGTTTACTTGTTGAACTGCAGAGCTACAGTGAAATGAGTCTGTTCTGATGTCCCTACTGTGATGTAGATGGGGAGGAACACCAGGAGAGCGAGCTTAAAAAAAAAAAAAAAAAAAGCTTTCTCTCCTGGAAAATCCTCCCGCTTGTCTTCAAGACATCAGAGACCTTCATGCTTTATGATGCTTTGAGATAGGGGGAGCTTCAAATCAGATGATGGCAGGCTCCAGTGGTGTCTGTCTACTGAAATGATGGGTTTGAGACCACTGTTAACAAGCAATTGCACGTGCTAGATATGCCGAGGGACTTCTGTTGGGAGGCATGGTTGGTACGGAGATCTATAATCCACCTATTTTGCTTCAAGCTAGCTTTAATGCTGAAGCAGCTGCCCCAGTATGCGAGGGTTCTTGTGTTACATGAGTGTCTAAGCAGCAGAAGACTTAGAGCTTCTGGCAGAGCAAGAATTGCTCTCCACTGTTTTGCTTGGCCAGAGACAGCAAAAAATGCTCTCAGTCCTCCAAAACTCTGTCTTATGAACCAGTGTGCTGGATGTGCCTTTCTTCCTTTGCTAAGAAAACCAGAAGTGGTTCATCACACTAAACCCATGGCTGGTCCAGCCCACAGTGGTTGCTAGTTGGCTTTCCTGCAGGGAATTGGCTCCCAGCTCTTCCCCAATGCCTTCATTTGGGAATATTCTGTTTTCATGTGCTTCCAGTGGTCTCTGACCAAAGATCCCCTTAACAGTAACTATGAAACCACCCTAAATATAGCTCCCCCACTGCTGATAGGATGCTGGGGTGGGAGAAAATAATGTACTTTCTTTTAAAGAAATGCCCCAAGTTGTGGGAACCATACTGACTTGGCAGGCTACTTGCAAGGCATTTGCTATTTGTTTAACTTGGGACTGGCTGCCCCTGGCAGTTGTTAGCCTCAGCCGCCTTTCTTATCTGCTCTTTTCTATAATAAACATTGGAGCAAAGGTTTGGAATTAGTCACTGCCTGCCTGCCTTTCCAGCTTCTGTCTTACCATCTCATTTTTGGACTCTCAAGCCTTTTCCTCTTCGTTCTGTGCCTCTTGGTTTGCCCCTCTTCTCATTGAACTGACATAGCAAAGAGCTCTTTAAATCCCCAATAGGTGTGTCATCCCCAGCACCACCTGCATCCCAGAAGACATGCCACCCTGGGACAGTTGTGTGCACTCAACGCTGCTGCTGGGTACTACAGAGATTTTTCTAGCATGACTTACCTAACCCAGTGGATGGGCTGGATGAGTTGTTCTGACTGATGTCTGTTCAGATGAACAGCCCGCGGAGGCAGTGTTAGGATCCTGAAAGCATCCTGGGGGCCTGGCACTGTGTCCCGCTCTTTAGTACAGCATTAACCGCAGGGCAGTCGGTGGTTTGAGCGAATGCAAACACAGACAGCACCTCCAGAAGCACAGGGCTGTGTGGTCCTCGTTCAGAAATCTGAGTAATTCCTACTGATTTCCTTCCACTTAAAAATTCCCTGGTGACCTCTAAGCGTTGTCTTGATGTGGTCTTGCTTCTGACAGTACCGTAGGAGAGGCAGTAACGAGCAGTCCAGGGTGCAAGAATCTCTCTCTCTCTGGTCTCATCTCACTTTAAAAATACACAGAGCTATATATTTCACTCAACACATGCAAATACTGTTTCCTATCTACCCTTGCTCTGCCGACTGAAAGCCAGTCACGCTTGTCCTCTGGGACAGCCTGCCAGGTAAATGCCACTTGATGTATAACATATTTCAGTGCTGCCTCTGGAAAAGGCCCAGGTGACGGCATCGGAGCAGGACGGCAGAGCAGCCCACGTTCACCCCGCAGTGGCACAAAGGCACTCAGTGGGGATGCAAATCTGTTTAGTTCTGCCCAGATTTGCTTTGTTGGCTGCACGAGCGTGTCATCCACCTCTTGCCATAATCTCCCCTTCTCTCTTATAACATTATCACCATAATGATTTTTAGCTGAAGGTGGAAACTTTGACTCTGGATCCGTGTCTGTGGTGGGATGGGTTTCTTGCAGTGGGTACGCATGCAACCCGCCTGCTTTCATTTCAGAAGGCTGGACTGGGGGCTTAGCCACAGATTACATATCTTGACCAACATTCCAGCTTGCTGGATTGAGCTGGTCAGGGTAGAGTTTTTCCTTTTTTTTTTTTTTTTTTAAAAAATACTTTCAGTAAAAAAACCCCAAACAAACAAAAAAAAAAAACCCCAACCCAAACCCTTTGTTAAACATAAGAGGCAATTTGGGCAACTTCTGAGCTGTATCTTGGCTCAGGTCTAGGTGTACAGAAAAATGGACACCGCTGACCTCTTTCAAGCACTCTGCACATTGCAGATCAGAGCAGGCAAATACCCTGGGGTTAGTCCTGCTTCCCTGGCTTCTCAGTGCCCTTTGTGCTGATGCATGTGATGATGAACGGGAGGAAATTCCTGCCCAAGAGCATAAACAAGCAGCAAGTCCTATAACTGTCCTATGTCCTCATAGTCCTGACATGTCAAATGAAGCTGATGATGGCTGGTGTTAGTGGATATGCTAGTGTCAGACCCTCCCGATACCTGTTTTGGGGAAAGATTTTTTTTTTTTATCTCTGGCTGGAGAGGATTGCAAACAGCATCTCCCTGGTTACTCTGATGTGCTGGAGGAGGCTATAACACCTGCCTGGTGTCTGGGATGGCAGGGTGCTACCGTGCAGGGTCACTTGCAATGTGTGTGAGCGAAGGCCGTGCCTCACACCTCCTTTTCTCAGTTTCATGTTGCTGGGGTCAGGCCCAAAGTCAGCTTTCCCTCTGACCTCAAGTGCTAACGCAGCCCATCTCCATAGCAATGGCTGTAAATACCATCCTCCGCGCTCTTATACCCCAGGCGGTGTCGGTGCTATAATGTGGTGAAACTCTCTGTGTACTTCACTAGACACTGAAACAAACAACCAATAAATCTGTTATAAACCAATGAGTAATTTGTTTTGGTTACCAGGGAGATTGCCAAGTGCAAATTCAACCTGAAATAGCCATGAGCTCATCCTCTGAGCAACCTCGGTGCCTGAGCTGGAGCAGCCGGATGGAAAGGGAGCCAGCGCCAGTAATGCTGTCTTCTCCACCGACATTTGGACGCTGTGCGAACTGTTTTGCCAGAGAGCTTTTGCCTTGGAAACGAGATCATGCAGGGTGTGAGGCGGGTTGCTGAGTCTGGGCTTTTACAATTCCTGGAAGTGTGGCGATGACGTTCCTGGTGGGACTGTGGGCTGGAGACCCCCAGGGGTGGGTTAAGGTGCTGCAGAGGTGGCCTCCTCCACCATCTCCCCTATCTTGGAAACCTCTCCC
This sequence comes from Fregata magnificens, assembly GCA_013389945.1. NCBI lineage: Eukaryota > Metazoa > Chordata > Aves > Suliformes > Fregatidae > Fregata > Fregata magnificens. The sequence continues at coordinate 30,735 of WAAD01037903.1, read as the reverse complement.
TGTGCAAGGATTGTGGGGAAAATTTAGATGCTCGACTTGTAGATAAGGGCTAGTTTTAAACACCTCGTTAGATAGGTGTATCTAACAGGCAGAGCCTCTCCCCTGCTGCTGCTCCAGGGGCTGGAGCAAGGACTGGGAAAAACCTCAGCCTCTTCTGCAACATACCTGGGGCAGGAGCTTGAAAATTTGGGCTCTGCCATTATTTCACCCTGAAGCATCCCCAGTATAAGTAGATCAGGACTTGACTTTTGAAGGGCTGACGCTACTGGCAGGGTTTGGCAGCTTGCTGTGTCTGTCCATCCCTGCAGTTGCTCCCAGAAAAAAGCCTGCGGGCGACACTAGGTGTCAGGAGGACCTGCGCTTGGCAAGCCACCGGGGTCACCTACTGCCAGGGCACAGCGGGCAGTGTGGGAGCAGCTGCTGCAAGCAGAGAGATGGCTTTCTTGCTCTCTGCTGCAAAGCTGAGACCTGAGTGGTGGAGGCTGAGGTTGGAGGGGGCTCTCGCAGGGCTGCCGACTGTGCCAGTCGGAAAGGCAGGACAAGGAGGCTGTGCTGCGCTTGGTCTCTTTGACAGCCCAGTCAGAAGGGGTCCAGGCAGGGCTCCGATAGCATCCTGCACCTTTCTCTGCTAAGGCGGAGATGTTTCTAGATGTACTTGCATTCAATGGATTCACATTTTCTGAAGAAATACAATTTTTAACTAAAAAAGTCTGGCTGTAGGAGGAAGTGCTGCCTGTCCCTCTGCACTAGGATGCTGCAGGGGGGAGGCTGACAAAGGTGTGGCAGTGGTCTTTGCTGCTCCCGTTTCTTGGTTTTTGCTCCCCATTGCTGAGTTATCAAATACAGGAAGTGTTGTAGAAATACATCAGAATATCGCTTGGCAGCTGTCTTGATGAAGCAATGCATAAGCCACTTACCAGAGGCCCACTGATGGATTTCACCAAATCTTTTAAGACATAGTTACCAGTGACTGAAAACATATAACAATTATCAAGAGCACAAATGCAGACAAAAGCTGAGCCTCTGAAATGTAATCCATGAACCCACTCACATGATGCAAAAGCACAATCTTTTTTTGGATTAACCTCATGGCTTTCCGGAGCAAGGGATGAAGGTTGCATCTATTAAAAGGGCATTGGTTTCAGCAGGGGTATTTTTGTATTTTGGAAGTCTTTTACCATAATTTTACAAGCACGGAGTGATCTGCCTCTGCGTTCTTGCAAGTCCTTCCAGGCCTGTGGGTGGATTTCTTCCAGATCCTTTCTGGAGCCATGTGGGAAATGCTTTGATGACATGACCGAGTCCCTCAGCCTCACGGGCAGCTCTGTCGCAGCCACCAGTGCATTCAGCCATCAGCTCTAGGGAAGGGCTTCATGAAACCCTAATACTTGGAGTAGGTCGGCATTTGAAAGAAGGTGATTTTAACATGAGGAGTTATGACTAAGTGAGATTTGGTTGAAAGAGGCATGAGTTCACCTGCATGCATCTGCCTTTTATAGCAGGTAGAGAGTTGGTAGTGCTCTCAGCAGTGTGCCCCGGTCGTCCCAACGGCTGGTTTTGAGTCCGCATGGCTCTACTGTGTAGCGCAGCTCCTTCCACCGTGTCCCCCATATCACCCATAACCGAGCTGCCAGGTAGCTAACGAACTGCACCGTGGCATTTTATCTTTTGCTTTCAGCAGCCCTTTGGAGATGAGGCACAGCATGTCTAACGCGTGGTGTTTGATATTCCTTTATGTTGCCTCTTTATTATGGGGCCAAGCAGTGGGCGTTAGTGTTTGGGAGTGGGACAGGCATCCCTGCAGGCCTCCACTGTCTCTCTTCCCCATGTCCTTCCCCCAGCAGCATGTCCCCACCCCAGTGTTTTGCCTACTTGGCATCAAGGCGTGTTTGCTTTTTGGCTGTCTCTGGGCAACTAAAAACACTGCTGTACTTTGTGGATCCTAGACTTGGCCAGGACCAAGTCTAACCTTGCTCAACACTGGCATAAAGCAGGCAAGGCTTGCTCCTCGGCTTGCTCTAGCACAGCTGAGAAGACAATTTGGCTCAAGAGGTGTAACTTTATCAAAGGGACAGTAGAGTCCTTGCTATTGCAGAAAAAGTCCTTGATGATTTGGAAGCCTCACCCTTTCCCCATTGTCCTGCAGCATTCCCAGCGGGACATGGGTGCTTGTGGGCTCTTATGCAATGCAGCTGCACAAGCTGGTTTTAAAAGCAAGCAAGCCACTGTGTCACATCTGCTTTAGCTTTTTGACAGTTTTCTCTGGCACTTGTGTGCAATTAGCATTGCTTTTTTGTCACATGGAGCCTATCCTCTAATAGTTTGATTTGGACAGTAGTTTGACAGCTAGCAGCAATTGTATTGAGAAGGGCTGTTTCTCTTTGCAGACTGTGTTACTCATTGCCCCTGAATGTATTGTCTCACTGCTACTTGAAAAAGAAAACAAAATCATTTTTCAGGCCTGGATCCAGCCACACAGCAGAGGATGGCTTAATCAAACACATAAGTGGTTGTACCAACTCCAGTTAGTTTATTTCTATGTTTAAAATCAAGCACTCTTCTAAGTATCTTATATTTCTTATTCCAAGGTTTGTGTTTAATAAATGTAACAGTGCATAGACTTTGCCCATTGCTCCACTGATAGAAATGCTGTAACGTGCAGTGCTGCTGTGAGACCCTCAGTGGGAGCATGGGAGAGGAGAGGGGACCTTCTCTTGCCTCCGAGCGCCCTGGCCCATCCCTGTAGAGGTGGGGGATAAAGGTATTTGTTGTTTCAGCAAATGGGAGGCAAATTAAATTTAGCAGCTTAAATAACCTTGCCTCTCCATACTGCTTTGGGCTGAACCGTCTCTTGCCAAGTATTACAAGTATTGTCTCTTGCCTACTGATTTTAATATTTCCAAAGACAGAAAAGCAACTGAAATTTTGCTTGGTTACCCAAAAACTAGAGAGGAAGGGTGTTGTGGGGAGGAGGATTCCCCTGCCCCCCACCTCTGAAACAGCCTCCATCCTGCAGATGAGGACACTCAGCTGGGATGCCACAAACCAGGGCTGGGCTCCTGCCCATGGGCTGAGAGCGGTTCTGGGCTGGGTTTCTCTGGTTTTGGCTGAAATTGAATCTTAACCCTGATGAAAGATTGAAAGATTTAAAGAGATTTGTTTTTGGTTTTTGTTTTTTGGTGGGGTTTTTTTGTGGTTTGTTTTTTTTTTAATAAAATGAGAATCAATGTTTTCTAACAGACCCCATGGAGAATGCTTTTTAGTGTAGACCTTGCCCAGCTCTGATCTGATATGATTTCCAGGGAGACCTGGGATCCTTATGACTTTATGAAAAATGAGATTTACATTCCTGTATCATACAGGCACTTTGAAAATATTATCCCTGACTCCAGAGAAACGGCTCATACATTTTAATGCTGTTATTAGAAATTGAATTGACAACACTTATCCTCGGTGGAAATTGTTGTGCAGCTCGGGGGGAAAAATATGCAGAAAGCACTGGTGGAGACTTCAGAGAGCTCTCATCACCCTGAGATGTGTGCGCTTTTGGTGCAGTGTTTCTGCTGAATGAAAAGAGCAAGGTTTGATATACGGCCAGAGAAAGGGGAAAGCGCAAGTGCATGGGCCAGCAGCACGGGGTGAGACAGCAGTGGGGCTCAAAGCATCAGAACAGCTTCTGGACTGAAAGGCAGAGTGTACCCAGGCCTTGCACGGTGGCGGGGAAAGGTGGGCTGCTCTGGGCTTGTGTGTCCCAGGGTGTTGTGGAGATGTTGCACACAGGTGCTTTATTTGGTGTCTTAATAAGTGTAGACAAACTGAGCTGGATGAGTGCTGGCTTAAACTGGCACATGAGTGAAGCGCTGTTGACGTCCTCAGATTGGTGAACCCTTGGGAGGAAAAGCAGCAAAGAACTGCAACAAAAAAACCCTAAAGCAGGTTGCTTTTAAAGTCAATTCTTTTTTTCTGGTAAATGAACTTGCAAGAACCAGCTGATCTCTGCTCCTCTCAGGACGTAGGGCCTCTGAGGAGGACTTCACATTTGGCTGCCGTGCATTGAGGTTCCGGAGTTGCTGAACTGGGAGTCCCTTGCTCCTGAGCGTGGAGCGAGGAAGAGGGACACGGCTGGCAAAATACTCCTTTATCAGGGCTCCAGGCTCTTCTGGAAGTCTGGCTGACCTCTCTGGTTTTGCCTGAGTCCTTAGTCTCTTGGAGGTCAGTTTGGGAAAGAGCAGCCAAGGCAATTTCAGTAGGATCAGTGCGAGTGGTCTCCTGGTCTGGCAAGGGCTCCAACTTCCCTGCAAAAGGAGAGAGGCAAAGAGCCTGGCTGAGCAGGGTGATGTGCGGTCCTTAAATGAACAGGGCTTTAACAAGAGACTTGATGGGCTGATTTGCAAAATATTAACGTGAGCGGTGGCTGAAGTCAACTGTGGCCACAAACCGAACCTGGGCAAAAGGGAAAGTTAAATGGCATCTGTTTCAGCAGAGGAAATGTGTGATAACACAGGACCAGAGCAAGGTGTCTTAAGAAGGCTGCACCACGGCTCCATCTTACAAGTGAGCGGGTGCTTGTGGGCCTCCTCACCCCCCTCCGGTGGGCGTCTTCTCCTTGGCTTGTCCTGGAACATGTCCCCAGGCTGTCCTGGAGCACGTCCCCTGGCACGGACAGCGAGTGCCCATGTGATGCAGTGCCAAAAAAGCAGTTGTGAATTTGAAGCCACTCCAAGGTGAAGGGTTTTCACTTCTGCCCTTGTTGCTGTTGGTGCAATGTGGCCCAGCCTGTCTGAGCCTTCGTTGTAAGTATCGGGGTGCGAGGAAGTTGACCTCTTCCTCCATTTTTAAAACACACTTCTCTGAAGTTGGAAATGAAATCAAACCCTCCCAAAGCAGAGATTTCTGAGAATAACTTTTGTGACTAATCCAACCCCACAGGCCTCACTGGAGGGGACTTTGCAGCTTTGTTTTTCCTTGTAAAGAATGCCCAGCATATGTCCTGACAATTAGTCAGAGTGCCCAAAAATACCCCTCAGCCCTGCAAGCTGATCTCCTTCGGCTCTTGGAGCCGAGACAGACAGAGGGTTATGCACCGTGGGGCTTTGGGAAAGGTTATTTTTAAAATGGCCACCTAACAAGGGTGATTTGGTCCTTTCAGCCACCAGTGCTGTCTAACAACTGAAGGTGTAGATAGCAAAACGCTAATCTTGCTTGAGGCGACTGTCCCGCGCCCAGGGTAATGGGCTGGTTGTCCTGCTAAACTCGCACGCCAGGGCTGGCTCCTGTCAACTCTAAATCGGCGCTCAGGGCACGGCCCTGGGGCCTGTGCCAAGTGCAGGCAGTGCTTTGGTGTGCTGGATGCCAGGGAGTCTTCCCAGCTGGCATGCCAATGCTCGGGAGGGCATGTCCTTCTCATGGAAGTGGTGGCCTGTCTTCTCCCTTAGGCAGGCAGCATGCTTCTGCCCAGCCCTTTTCTGAGAAGCCTTTGCTTTACCCGTCTCTGACCACCTGAGCTGAAGTTTTGTATCCTCAGCGTCTCCCACACGCTGAATTTCTGGAGGGTGTTTTGCCACAATCACAGTCCATCCACAAACAGCCCTTTCTTCTCCTTCCCTGAAACTAAAGCTCTCTAAGGGGGAAACACCAAGGCTCCTTAGTCTTGCAGAGCACTGCTTGTGTGGGGTTTTGGCTTGGCCCGCCGTGCTGTGGGGGCAGAGCGAGGAGGTCTGCAGAACCGTCTGCCCAGCAGCTTCCCAGGAACATGACGTTTTGCTAGAAAACATCACAGCAAAAACGTTCCCAGCCTTTGGAGGAAGAGCTTGGGCATAGCCTGCGGTACCCACCTCGAAAGTCCTTCTCGCTGCCAAAGTCTTGTGGAATGAATGCAGGAGGGTGGCAGGACTACTGGAAACCTGTGTGGGGGATGCTGGAGAGCACGTATGTTGAAGCTGATGTCTGGGTAGCTGCTAATTTCTGACTCGTAGTGGGTAGATTTCCAGGGAAGGTGAATGACCCAGCTTTCAAGCAGTGATGCAAACTAATAGTTGAACTTCCTTCCGCGCTCTCCACAGCGAGCTGCTTAACTTCACTGGGAGAGAGCATCGCTCAGCCTGCTGCCGTGCCTGTGAGAAGTAATTGAAAGCAATTAGGAGTGCAGAGAGCGTAATGGATGTTGTGAAATATTATTTCAGTGATGGCTCACTAACAACTTGGTGAAGCCCCTACATGAGCACTTATTGTATGGGTATGGTAAGATTATATTGCTGTGAGTTGCTCATCAGACCTCATCCTTCCTGCCATGCTGCCTGGCTGGGATCAGTGCAGTATTTATTTGACAGGGGCTTAAGTTACTCTTCTCAGCTCTGAAGCCAGGGCTAAGCTATGGGGGAAAGCCATGACTGGCAAACCTTTGCCTCATGTTTGACTCCAACAGACATTCCTTCTCCACATGACTGCATCTAAACTTGAACAAAGACAGACCCCTGCAGTCGGCAAAGATCGCCCTAAGGAGCTCTGCTGTCCTAAGCGTGAAGCTTTGGGGTAATAACTTGGGGAATACCTCAGTTGCGGTGCAGCTTGCTTGGCCGCAGGGAGGGCTCCTCCGAGGACCACATCAGCCCTGGTGGAAGTGCTGTTGGTAACTGAGAGGCATCGCACCCCTGCCACCGGTGAGGGCACGGTGCTGCGTAACTGGAGCTCTGCAGCCAAAGCTCTGGGCATTGCAGTGAGCAGAAACCCCAGAGCTCTTCATGGGAGCTTTGAATGCAGGGGTTTGGCCAGTGTGGATGGAGAGCGTGGCACTACTGGGGCCCCCAGATGCTAACCTGGAGACCTTCCTCACTGCTCCCGTGCAACTGGACACACAAACTGCTTCCCCTGTGCCTGCTGGCTCATCTTCCCTGGTAAACAATGCATGCCTTATTCCTGCACCCTCGGCTGCTTTGCTCAAACTGTGCAGCATCACTGGACACTGCTGGGTGGGTCTGTGCATGAAGCAGCCATAAGGCTGCTGGGAAGGAAGGGGCGAATGCTGTATTTGAGGCTTTTTAACCCAGTTATGGGCTTGATGCTCTTGCAAGGCATCTGAATCAGACCAACCTTGGCAGGATATGTGGATCTTTCTCCCAAGAGGAGCAAAGGAAGTCTTTGTGTCTCCTTAGGGTTGGCCGATGTCCAGGCACGTTCAGACCTGTTGTTTCCACCTTACAGTTCATGCAAGGGGGTTGCAGGCAGCCTGCCGAGCCTCCCAGCCTGCTGCCTGCACACTCACAGCTCCCTTCCGCAGACCGGGTCAAGGCAGAAGGATGTGGGAGACGGAGCTGGAAAGAGAAACGTGGCCCATGTTTAACCTAGTGCTTTTAAGACACATACATTTGTCTTTCTACGAGCTTAAAAAATAAAATAAATCTGCAGCTTTTTGGGACTGACTGTCCCTTTTTGAGCTTGTACTGAATGTCTAAATCTAACTGTAGGGACCACAGCAGGCGCTTGGCCCCCTTCCTGCTGGAAGGTATGGCATCTTCTCTGTAATATAACAAAGAGCCACAGGGAGGAGCGAACAGGGATAGGAGGAACTGGACTTTCTTGATGTAGCTGATTCAAAGCCATTCCTGTGCAGCACCTAATACTGCTGCAGCCTCTTCTCACCTCAGTCCTGTCTGGAGCCTATATGTCCTGGGGCTGCTGCCATGGGTCTGTATGGTGCCTGTGCACCTTGCTCACCACGCTGCGGCTTCTGTTCCCCGACCCTCACATAGCCAAGACAGGGAACAGGAGCTGAACAAAGCTTTGGGTCTACAAAGCAGCTCTTGATTTATGCACAGACTCTCCCCCCCAAGTCTTGGTGTCACTTGGCTTTCAGCAGCAGCCAGAGGTCTGCCATGTCAGCAACAGGTGACAAGAAAAAGTGCCAGTCGGGAGCGTGTGTGGAGGGGAGCCGCAGAGCAGATGGCAGCAGGGAAGTAAATTTGGAGCTGCCATGGGAATAGTCCTGGAAACAGTCCAGCCTGTGGATGGAGGCAGATGGGAAAAACCTGGTTTATATCTCTTCCCGGTTTTGCTATTTTTCAGATGCCTTTATTTCCAGCTCCGTTACCTCTTGACCATTCTTTCCTGTCTGTTACTACACCCTCATCCTTATTTTTTTTCTCTCTTCTTATCCTTCCTTCTTTTCCCCCTTTTGTTCCTACTCACACTATATCTGAGCTCATGAAGGGTTACCCAGCCTGTGTCCGCCTCGTTATAAATCTATTCCCGGTTCCTCTATCCCTACCTCCACAGCTGATCCTAAAAGCTTCCCTTGGCACTGAAAGGCTCAGCACACAGATCTGACCCAGCTGTGGGCTGGAGTTCAGCATGCAAGAAAGGAAAACACCCTGTGGGCCTTCACCATGTGCTGCCCATTTCCTTCTCCACCATCCTCTCTGAGCTGGTTGCCTGAGGGCACGGGGCTTGCCGGTATGTTCTTGCAGTACTTGCTGGTATGTTCATCCCCTCTGTCACTGCAGTGATGTCCTTGCTGGCTTTGCTCTGGATGCGGGTGCATCCCGTGTGAACCAGGGTGTCTCTGTCTTGTGTTCACCTGAGTGCCTGCAGGATGCTTCAGGGGTGCAGAGGCGCATCCTTGTGTGCAGAACGGGAAAAATGAGCCAGGTTTTGCGTCTTTTGAAGCATTTTTGTGATACTTTAAAGAGAAACTGTTCCCTTTTGAACTGAACTGGCTTTTTTCTGCTCTTTGAGAAGACTAGGTGGAAACTCCCCATTTTGGTTCATGGATTGTGGTTTGTACACAGGGTCCCTGGCTAGGAGGGAGCAGGAGCCATCCCCTGGCAGCCCTCTCCAGATGGTCTGCAAACACTGTTCTGCAGTGCCTTTCACCAGCGTGGAGCCAGTGCTGGGAGCAGGAAGCACACGGGATACTGAGTGCTTGGAGAGCTGGATCAGCCCCAGGTGTCAGCCCTGGATCCCAAACCTGCCTGGCGTTTCTGTGGCAGTGGGGCTGCTGCCTCCTCCGTCCCACTGATGGACCAGCCACAAGTGCAAAGGCGGGCTCTTTCTTGTGTCCTCTCTCCTCTTAAGCCCAACTCCTTTACTGGTTAGCTTCTTGCAAACTCTGTCTTTAAATATATATTAAAAAAAAGGGTTTTTTTAAAAATATTTTTTGTTTCTGCCTCAGAAGAGCCAAGGGAAGTTTAACTGGGGTCTGCAATAGGTTGGGCAGAAGGAGTGCTCTCTGCTGTGGGAGAACACACATTGCATGCAACCTAAGACAGATTTAAAATAAAAAAAGACCTGAATCTGCTGTGCTGTTACTTGAAAAGAAGGAAGTGTTTGGGCAAATGGCGGGTGGGAATAAATGTGGATGTGCAGTGCAAACCCCCATGCTGCCTGATGCAGCCCTGGCCGATGGGACCGTGCCAGTCCTGTGCTACCGCAGCAGCAGCTCGAGCTGGAGTTGAGAGTGTGGAGTGAGTCCAGCTCCTGCCTGCACGACAGGAAGGCTAGGGAGCAATATGGGGCTCTCGTTTTATAGGGAGCTCAGTGAACGGCTAGTGTGCTTTTCTGTACAGCTTTACTGTGCATTGCGAAACAGTGTGCATGGAAGCAGAAGGTACAGCGTTACCCTAAGAGGTGGACAGGTGCTCCCCTCCTTCTCGTATTTACTGCTGCCTGCTTCTTTCTTTGATGATGGTGACTAATAGTTCATCAATGCCTGGGTTATACTGGCTCTATTTAGGACTTTCTGCCTGTTGAGTGACAGCAGGATGTGTGAGCAAACTGAGACACCCAAACCTTTTCTGGCAGGATTGTTAGGGCAAGAAAATACTCTGGAAACCACAATGTGAATCATTTGTCTATCCAAGTGGATGACACTATGCCCCAGCCATGTCGCTTTGCAGTCAGACCTGTGCGGTGGGGTCAGTGTGTCCAGACCAGCTCCCTGGAGTCCTGAAAACCTACAGGATAGGTTTAATATTAAAAACATGAAAACCCAAGCCTGCATGCCCAGCTTGTGCACTCACCGACATGTTTGTAGCACTCTTTCCTCTGGGACCCACAGGTGCATGGTGCCTGGCTAGCAGAGAAGGGCTCAGACAGGGCTGGCACACCTCCTTTCTGGGGCACCCTCTCTTTCCTGGACGTTTCTGCTCCCTGCCATGTTTCACAGGGCAACGATGTCCCTCCTCGGCACTTGTGCTATACCTTGCACCACCGGTGCGTTTAATCACCTGGGCTTGTGCCGACGAAGAGGGGCTTGGGGAGGAAATGGGAATTGTCCAAGGTCATATGGCTAAAGCCAGCCAAGAAACCAAGAGCAGCCCTCCTGTCCTCTCAGCAAGGGTTGTTCCCCAGCCCATCCCTGCTGCACTGGCCCAGGAGGCCACAAATGCAAAAAAAAAATGGCCTTTTTATTACAGACTGCTCTGGGGAATCACCAGAGGCTTTGCAGAGTGAGCTGTACCATGAAATACTTCTCCAGGGAGTTTCGTGGTGAAGCTTCATGAGCATCAGCAGGGCTGGGTCTTCCTCCTGTTTTTTGGCCAAGCTTTCTCCCTCCCACTTCCTCCAGCCCATGCCTGTTGTCATGCTGCAAACACACGTGCATTTGTGCGTGTGAAACATTTTGATGGCCAAGTGTCCGTCCCTACTCCCCGCATGCCTCTGCAATGCTGTCAAACTGCTGCTGAATTGCAGCCGCCTCTGCGGTGGGACGTAGCAGCTGCCGACATTGCACAGCAATGCTATTCCGCCTTTTAGGATGGGGAGCAAAGGTTACCGTTTCTAATTGAAATACGAGGGTATTCTGGGGGAAGTAGGAAATGACTGCTGAGCAGGAGGGTGCCAGCACTTTGTGTAGGGAACTAGAAAGGAATGAGAATGGTTAATGGTGCAAACTCTATGTGCATTGCCAAAAATGAACTCATGTCTGTAAATATTACACTGCGTGCAGCAAGATTAGCACAGGAAAATACCAGTTGTTAGGGTTCCTGTTGCCATCTGAATTATGCAAACAATTTGCTTGAGTTTATAGATGAGCTGGGGCAGAATAACATTAGGTTTTCCTAGCCAAAGTGTTTCAGTGTGCTAGTATTTTAGCATGTTTCCCAGCCTCAATCTGCTATGCAAGTGGATCCATGCTGTGCTCTTTTGGGACGGCATGCTGTCAAGTGTGGTCTTTTCCAGGCCACATTGGAAACTCAGAGATGTCAGGATGCTGGTAAGATGCTGATCTTGCACTTGTGCTACCTGGGAGCCCTAAGATGGGTGCAAAGGCCCAGGGAGTCACTGAGCCTGGTGCTGGGGCTGGAGGCTGTGTGCGCCCTGCCGTGTACATGCGGTCGAGGAGCTCTTGGGACCTCTGCAAGTGGGAAGCAGAGGTGTTCCTGGCTATAGCAGGGCCACTTGGGCTGAAGATGCCAATTGCTGTTCAGAGGCCAGACAGCACCACGATGGGCTCTGTGGAAGGAATGGTAAACACTGGCTCTTCCCAGTGGCTGTCAGGGAGGTTAACTGACTTTCCCACGGCCATGCAGTGAGTCAGTGTCAAGGCAGGATTAGCAGCTGGGTGTCCTTGGCCCCCGGCCCCGAGCGTGCGCCGCCACCAATTGCATAACCTGGAGCGAGCGTGTGGCCATGGAGCTGCTGCAGTCAGTGCGTCCCCGCGGGAGCGAGCCCTGAACCAGAGCTCCCTCCGCTCCCTGTTGTGACTTGGGTGGAAATAGGTCAGTTGGAGCCGCGGAGCTGGGGTCCCTCCGGGGAGCTTCGTGGACACCTGAGTAAAGAGGACAGAGACACCAGCCAGTGCTCTTTATAAGCCACGTGCTGGGGAATGAGCCCAGCCATAACATTAGATGCTAGAGAAGCCCCAAGATTACGAAACCCAGCTTTCTAAGTGCTTCTCTTCACGGACTTGCTCACTTTGGGTGGTTAATGCTTTGAGCTCCCTTAGGGTAAAAGCTGGAGGAGGACCAGGTATGGTAGTTTTACTGGCAGTAAAGCTTCAGCACGACCCTCATGTTGAAAGCAAGTCTAACCCACCCATGAACGTATCCTCTGGTACTACTGTGGGCTTTCAACTGGGTCCCCAGGGGTACAACCCGTGTCCTTTCTGTGCCCTACAGCCAGGGGACAGCCCCTTGCTGGTTCCTGGGACCGCAGCCCCTCCAGCCCTCGTGGGGCTGTGATCCACCTCTTCCCTTCAGCAACGGCAGCGCAGAATTAACGTCAGGTCTGTAATTTAGCTCAGGACTGTTATGAGACACAATCTAGCTCTAAAGCCAAGGCCAAATAGTAGTAGCATGGGGTCAAGTTCCTGAGGAACACTCTGCCTTTGGGACTAATTTGGGTGCTGAGTAGCCGGGCAGGTATTTACATGTTGCCTACAGAGACCTAGAGGTCTCTGGATCCTATTCTTCTCCCTCGGATCACCTAAAATGGTAAGAATTTTCAAGGGGGATTAAGGTTGTGATCTCTGGGGAGGGGAGTGGACATCTGGTAGGAGTCCCGTCCATATTAATAGCCTCCGTTTAAATGTATGTTATCAAACGGGGCAGCTCCTAATCAGCCAAGAGACTGTGAACTCTGTTACCTAAGGGGCTGCCGGTGACTTTGGGCTGCTAATCATGGCTTTCCACAGGCACACAGGTAAAGTGGATGCACTGCCAGGTGTTGTGGGAGAAGCCCTGTGTGTGCAATGCCTGGTAAATGGGGAGGAAGGTTTTGCTAACAGGCTCTTGCACCAGCAGAATAACTTTTTGAATGTGATCCTAAGCCTCGTCAATCTGCAGCTATCACAAATGAGGGCAAATGGGCTTATAACCAGTGTGGGGGACTGGTGCTGGGAGCGCGGTGGTGGTGGCGGCCTCGTCCGTTTTGTAAAACGCATTGGGTGGTAAGTGCTTTTGTATCTGCTGCTGTGGGAAGGCTGGGGCTCAGCTGTTATTTGAGGAAGAGTAGGTGAAAACGGGGGATGATGCTCCTCCTTGCAGCAAGCTTGCCATGGCAGTTATTGCAGTGAGCAGGGGAAACCCGTAGCAGAGGGGAGCGTGCAGAAGCCCACCATGTAAACCCAAATGGTTTGCTCTGCTCTGGTGCGAGGTTTGTGGTTATTCCCTCTTCTCTGTGTTTGTCTTGTAGATCAAACGGGCTGACCCTTGCCAGTAATAGGCAAACATTAATTTTTCCTTCCCATTAACGCTGACGGGGATCTTGAGAGTGTGTTTTACATGTCCCCCATGGCATGCAGATGTGTCGTGTCTTCCCATCCATAACTAATCTCCTCTAGCCCTCCAATTACAGACAACTGAAACCTCTTTGGGATTTTTAAAAGCTTATCCGGTTCTTAGAAGCTAACCATGTTTGTGTGTGTCCAGCACGTATTTACAGCCCTAAATCACCATGTACAGTGGCAGGAGCATTGCATCTCTTGATGAGACATAGCCCAAGGAGTGGAAATGCCTGGGGAGAGTGTCAAGTTTGGGGTGCAGGTCCCGTGGGCATCAAACGGAGCTGCCGCACACCAGGAGCCTGGGGACAGTGGCGCTCGTGAGGCTCTGTTGGGAACGCAGAGCCTCTTCAAAACTGGGGAGGAAAGTCACAGCAGGCTGTTCAACTTCATGGTCAGCCTCCCAGGACAAGGCAGGAGCATGAGGTTTCTTGCGTGGCATGTAACTACTTAGGATTTGCTTGTGTGATGTAGATATACGTTGCGCAAGTGATGTGAGTGAAATCTGACTTCTGTGGTATCATTTTTAAACATCTCAAAGGTGTTTAAAAAGAGCGATCCATCTAATTAAAATGCAAGAAGACATTTATTTTTTAACTTCAGCCCATGAGACAGACTGATGCTATGGCATCCTTTCATTATACTCCGAGCTGTATCTTTCTTTTCTTTCTCATGTTTCTCAGGGAGGTGTTCTCTGGGGCAAGGACCCACGATTTGATGTTGTGCTGTAATATAAAATGTTGAAGTGTCTTCTGAGCAGATGCTGTGGCTGGAGTGCTGCCACCAACAGGTTATAGCGCAGGATCCGTTCCTGCACCCCACAGGGAGCCCCGCTCTCCGGGACAGCAGCAGTGGGGTACCGTAGTGCCTGCCCCAGGGAGGTGAATCCTCCGCAGCAGGAGAAAGCCTCGCGTTTGGCTTTTGGGGGCACCTGGGCATGAGAAAGGCATCCAGCTACTGAGGTGGGGGCAGATCCATGCATAGTTGGGAACATAATCGAGGAGTCTCAAAGGTCAAAGTTTAAGGCAGCCACAGAGTGAGTTAGCTACTGAACAGGACTTTTTTGCTTTAGCTGATTTGGTTTGTTTTGAAAGGTTTGAACTTCACTGCTTAAACTCCACCTAAGTGCTCAGACTTAGTCTAGGCAGTGGTGCTTTGCACACTGGGAGCCTTATTAGCCTTAGCTGAGCTCTGTATTAAGTGCAAAAGCAAGCCCTGGGGGAAGTGTTTGCAGGGCTGGAGCAGTGTGTTTTTTAATAGCACGTCCCTGCTTCCCTGGGGAACTGTGAAGATTTAGTAATGATTGGGATGTGCTCAGACATGGTGGCAATAGGACCGTAGGGAATGTTTTTGGCAACTGCCTGAGGAACTTGGAGCCGTTCTTGTTCTAAATAAAGAAGCTTCCATTTTATCAACAGACTAATTTTTGAATTAGCGAGTATGGGACTCGCACGTGCCCCAGCCTGGCAATGGGAGCGCACAGCTCTCCACTCGTTACTGCCAGCTCTCCCAGCAAAAATGACCTGCAAGTGATTTCTTTCTCTCCTTGTTGTCCACGGTAGAGTGTCAGTGACCTTGAGGTGCAGTCCTGAGCATCGCTTCACATTTTGGATTAATGGGACCCTTCTTTTAAGGGTATTCCCTGGTATTTATAGCTAACCACGCGACATTGTGTAGAGAAATAAATGCTGAGAATAGTAACTCAGGTGACAGACCAGGGGATGCCAGGTTCTGAGCTGAAACAGGCAGGTGTAGCCAATGCCTGGCGGTATGGGGGCTGTGTCAGTCTGCTGAGAAAAATAAAACTGATAGTCAAAAAGCAATTGCTCTTTTCCTTCCATATTGCCATAGAGTATGCAGCTGTGCGTAGGGCAGAGGGTTAACACCTTCAGCCTCATCATCCTTCCTAAGTGGCAGACTAGTCTGTAGGGTTTAAGTACAGTTTCCCTGGTTGTTTTTAGAGACCACACTTCAAGTTCTTCCTTAGCGGTTTATCACATTTAAACATATTCCCTAGAGACATTAACACATATCCTGTGCTAAGTGCTTTGCTTATCAGCTATGCTTCAGCTCCCTTTGCAGAGTGCTTTGGGTTTCATTTGTTATGCAAAACCACCGTCATGCTACGTTGTGGTCGCTGGAACTGGGAGGAACCAGCCCAGGGGCCACGGGAGACAGGAACCACAGGAGAGGCATGGGGTTGTGTTAATGCAATAGCTTTTGCAGGGTGGCACTTCTTAGGTCTGTACCCTCCTTTCCATCCTAAAGCTTGCCATGCTGCAGGGTGCAGACACAGCCCTGGTTGTAACCACTAGCAGGGACAGCCCTGTGACTGCTCCTCAACATGGTGTCAGCATGACTTGAGGTGCGTGGAAGCTAGCGGAGCCCAAACGTTTGAGATCTTTATTTGAAAGATGGAAGGCATGGTTGTCCAAGGGCTGAGGGGCTGCTTTTGAAAAGCAGCAGATGCTCTTTGGGGACAAGTGGCTAACTGGCACCTCTGTGGTCAGGTAAATGTTAGAGTTGAATTCCAGTGGGTCTTCGTGCCAAACACCCTGATACTCGAGAAGGCCACTGGTCTGGCCAGCCGCCCTCAAGCTGTAGCCAAATCCATCAGGGAGCTACATTTAGACAGCACCCTGCCAGGGTTGGTGAGAGAGGGACGCCTTGCTTAAAGGCGGGTTAGTTCCTGGAAGTATTGCTGGATTTTTCTTGAGCTCTTATTTTTATTGAGGGTCCTCTAGGCCATGAAGGATGGGCATGTACTGCACTTACCCCTCTCCCTGGCAGCCTGTGCTCTCTCTTCTCACCTGCTTCTCTCCAGCAGAACATCCTCTGCGCGTGGACATCAGCCGGGGTCGGGGAATAGTTCCAATCTGTTCATACTTTCCCTCTGTCTTCTAAATCCCCTTCTGTGGCCCCAGAGTCAAGCTGAAATGGGGTTTGGATCAGTGCGTGTCCTCAGGGTACATGATTCTCCTGGGGTTAAACAGGAGACACTTGACCAGGCTGTCAGCTTGGAGCCACTGCAGTCTGTGGTAAACATGCAGCCAAAGAAACTGTGTTCAGATAACTTCCAAGCTAATACACCTGTGCGTACCGCTGTCATTTCACCACTGTGAAATGAAGCAGAAAGGTACAGCACTTACAGTTTTAGTGGTTAGTTTGATGAGTTCTTACCCTGAGCACCGAGTTTTGCATTGCTGTAGCACGGTTATGCCACTGGTGTGAATCCCTACTGCGTGCTCAACAGCTGCTGCACAGCTTGCCCAGGGAAGCTATGCAGTGTGCACTAAAATAGAGGCCCCAAGGCAGAGCGAGAAGGATTCATGGTTCCAGTGTGTCCTTAGTTTCATGACTTGCCTACTTTTCCAGAAGCAAAGGCAGGCCAGGGTTAATATACCTGGAAGGTCTGGAAAGTTAAGCTGTGGGGACGTGGTGCAGCTGGAGGGTGAACATGTTATTGAGGAGAAAAACATCTCCAAAACCATGATCTGCTGCCAAGCGGGCTCTAGAAGATGTACTTTTTTTTTTTCACACCACAACAAATATCTGTCCTACCTTCTGTGAGAAGGGACAGGACAGCTTAGGGGAGCAGCAGTAGGATACTAAATGCTTTTTCCCCAGGGCAGCAGAGCTTTTAAGTCTCTATGGATATTTGCTCCACCCTGGGAAAATGATCTGGTGGTCCCAGCACAGCCGCTACCGGCTGCTTTTGGGGCTTTTGTGCACCAGCCCCTGGGTGGGCTGCTCCCGTGGGAGGGTTGTAGGAGATGGTCTGACTGATGTGGGCTCTCAGCATGGCACGGGTGAGCAGAGAACATGAACAGCCAGCACGTTTGCTGGGACAATGCAGTCAGTGCATCTTCATTGCAGGCAAGGGGATAGAGGTGCCTTTCCCAGGTCTAGATCAGGGATGATACTGCTGAGGGCAGAAAGCTCCTGGGAAAGCTGGAAGCAAATTCATGCCCCGGCCTATGTATGAGAGGGACTTTTTGGTCTGTGAGGTGGCACAAGGTAGGCAGAAGCTGGCAAGTCTGCCTGTACAGCCCAGCTCTTGGGGCTGCCAGGCCCAGTGTTAATTGTCTGTGGAGCTCCAAAGCTGCTGTGATAAACGTGTGTCTCACGTTAGCGCATGATGCGTTACATGGGAGCACAGGATTATGTTACTCCCTGAGCCATATGTTCACAATTACATGTTCTGGTTGAAAGCAACCCTAAACCTGAGATCAGGAACGTTTCGATACCGTTTGCCCTGGATCCTGTGCAATTGCATTTCTTCTAAATTAAACTCACTTGCTTGATAAAGCTCTACAGAGCTGGCCGTGGCTCACATAGTTTCCACGTTTCCCAGCTGTTTGTTTCATTTACTTGAACCAGTACAAACACAACCCTTGGTGTAGTTGTCAGCAGGACATGGCCATCTCCTGACCTTGGCAAGGTGGCGTTTCCAGACCTCGGTCCTCATAGAGTACAGTTCCTGCCAGCTCGGCCTCCAGCCTGCTTCCGTAAGTTTTAGGGGAAGGGTAAGGGTGTGAACCTGGTCCCCACCTCTGCTGCAGCCTCCCTGTGCGATGCTCCTCTCCAGGACTATCTGTCCTGCCTTCTGGAAGACAAATGCTCCATCTTGTTCTGGCCTGATGTTATTGAAAGGGTAACGAAGAGGAGACAGTGAGATGACTCTTGGATTTTAAAATCTGCAACGTAACAGTGTGACTCCCGCCTCCTGCCCCAGCATCTTCCACTGCCCATCCAGCAGCTTCCTGAGCCCAGAGATGAGGCAGGAGAGCTCTGAAATAACGGCAAAACGTTCATTTGCAGGCAGGCACCTCCCTGGGCTTTGCACCTGGCTGTGTCGGGGCTGCTCGTGGTGTGCTGCCAACAGAATGTTACTCTCAAAGAAAAAAAAAATTGGGTCGGCAAAGGAGGTGGCGAAGGCAGCAGCCACCCTCACTTCTTACTGCGGTGCCTGGGCTTGCCAGGCAGGGCTGTGCCCTGGTCAGGACCTGTTGGGCTTGATGTGCGCTCGTCTGGCGATCGTCCGGCGAGGTGCGCTTGTGCTGGTGCCTCTGCTGCAAAGCCCCGCTCCTCACAAAGGCGGCAGCAACGATCCCGCGGCCCCGGGGGGCTCCCGTGGCAGCGTGGGGATTTCTCATGCTGACAGGTTGGGCCACGCAGTTGATGGTAAATCTAGAATTACTGGGGTGGGGCAAGAAAAAGCTGTGTAAACAGGTCCTCGTGCCATAACAACACGGCAGTACTGACTGCGCAGCACCCTGCAGCCGAGGGTGAGCCCGACAGGGTCCTGCTGATCTTCCCTTGCCATGAGGGCACAGCCAGGAACGACGTACTCTCTCTATGCTCCAAAACCCCCTGTTTCAGTTTATAAAGGTGCTGTGCTGGGGCTTGGAGCAGCGTGGCTGGAACAAGCGGCCGTTGTGCTGCTGAGCTCCGTCAGGAGCAGGCAGCAAAGCAGCCCCTAAACTTTAGGGCTTGGTGGGGTGGTCCGAGGTGAGGCTACGCCATGGAGGTGCTAACGGCGTCCCCCACCTCACAGCAGGAAGCAGCAGCAATTTATATTGCCTGACCGCATTCTTTTCCCTTTCTTGCTCTGTGCGGGCGCTGCAGCTCTATCAGGAAAAGAATAATTAAATTTCCTCTTGGCAGCTCCCGTTGCCAGACCGCTGCCGCGTCTCCCGTCCGGTTGCTGATGGTGCAGAAAGTTCAAGGCTGTGTCCTGGGTTGTTGGCCGTGCAGGGGAAACAAGGCTCTGTAGTGCCGGGGGCTGCGGGGGCGTGAGCGGCAGGGGCAGAGATGGAGCTGCGTTTCTGGGACTGCATGGGCTTGCATAACCTGCCTGGAGCTTTTGCAGCCCCCTCACAGGAGCGTTGCTGGCTTCCTCTGAGGAAGGGCATAGGGAAATGGAGGGGGCTGTTAGCAGAAGTGGTCTGGGAGGCTGAGACCGGGCGTGCAGGCTGGGGCAGGTGTCTGGGGAGAAAGCAGGAGCGTGCACCTCCGGCCAAAGTGGAAAATCCTCTGGTCAAGAGCCCCCACA
The DNA here is from genome assembly GCA_013389945.1 of Fregata magnificens. Classification (NCBI taxonomy): domain Eukaryota; kingdom Metazoa; phylum Chordata; class Aves; order Suliformes; family Fregatidae; genus Fregata; species Fregata magnificens. The sequence goes on along the minus strand of WAAD01037903.1, from coordinate 11,464 downwards.
CCCACTGATGTGCTGGCTCCCTGGCCATGGTGGAACACCATGCCTTGGCAGAGCCCTGCTGGCATGAACTGAAGTATCTTTATATGTAGGGAGATCTTTTCTTGTTTTTTTCCTTATGAGACTTTATATGTGAAAGCCTGGTGAAAAGAGGCAGCTGGAAGCTGCACAACTATCCAGCACAAAAGGCCTCAGAGGGCTGCAGCTGGCTGCAGGCTTAGGCTGGAAACATGGAAACTATTTTGCTCTGCTCACGGTTGGTGGTGATTTCTGCACACAAATTACGCGGCGTCTCAGCCAGGACCTTGCCGAGGCCTGCAGTGGGCCTGGCCGTAATGAACTAAGTGGCTCTCAGTGAGTGATTAGGTATCGTTATCCTTGCTTGACGTGAAACATGTAAGTAAAACAGTCTAGTATCCTTCCTCTTAAGAAGGTGATGGGGAAAGGCTGGTGTGGGACTCCGCTCTCCTCACCAGCAACTGTGCTCCCAGAGCGAGCAAACTTTGCAGCGCTGCGCTCGCAGCGGGTTGGACCTCAGGAGGCAGGGCGCTGCATTTTTGTGTTTGGCCAGAGCCCATCCTGCCTCTCTGTAGGCAGAAATCTAGCATTCGTATCTTGGATGGCTATTAAGGGAACTGAAAATATTTGTGTTACTAATGCATTGCTTATGTTAACTGCAGCAGCAAGCACAGCGCTTCCAGGAGGCAGGGCGGCCCCTGCCCCTGCTGAGCTCCACAGCACAGCCAGGAGTTGGCCCACATGGCCTTACTCCATAGCCCGCATTTTCTGAGACTTCATGGTATTTCTCTCTCTGCGTCCTAATGGCAATTTGTGACCTGGGAGGGGACATCCAAGCTGCCTTCTTTAGCAGGTGTATGAGTTTGTGATTACTGTGACTGAACCCAAGTTGTCTACTGTACCCAGCCTCCCTGAGCATGATGGTTTGTTAGCCTAAACTAGACCCTAAAGGCAAAGCTGGAGGCACCTGGAAAATGCCAGTGCAGTTGGTAGAGAGCTGTCGTGTTTTATAAACCACTGAGCTGTCTGATAGCAAAATTGCCCCAACAGTGCTGGCACAAAAGCTGCTTTCTCTACCAACAAGCCCTGGAGCAGCGTGACACCACCACCTGCTCACCGCTGAGCCATCTTCCTGATTTGCACAGACCGAAGAAGCTGGAGCAGTTATCAGGGCTTCAGTGCTCTGACGTCACCCTCTTTCCTCGTTGCAGGGCCTGGCAGTTACACTGTGGGCACCATGTCGGAGCGCTTTGACTGCCACTACTGCCGTGACCCTCTGCAAGGGAAGAAGTACGTGAAGAAAGAGGGCCGCCACTGCTGCGTCAAGTGCTTCGAGAAGTTCTGTGCCAACACCTGCACCGAGTGCAAGAAACCCATTGGAGCTGACTCCAAGGTGAGTGCTGAGCAGTCAAATGGGTGACGAGAAGAAGACAGGCAGATGCTGATAAACCTCCCATTTGTTTTCCTGGCTCTGGTCCGTTTGTGAGCTTCCGTGTGAAAACAAGTTCTCCTGCGAGTCCTCTGGCTGATGGGCCATGTGCTCCTCGGGCAAAGAGCCAGAGGCTCTGGGGCACTGCAGTAGGGATGCTCACGATGGGCTGCTTTTGCGCAGGAGCTGATTTCAGGATCTAGATTCAGCCACATGAACTGCTGAAAATGCTGAATTGTCCTGAAGAGACTACTGCAGGTAATCCAGCCTGCGTAGGACGTGCAGAAAGCTCATCTTCTGGGCCAAGCACTCGGGAACCTAGGGTCTGATTTTGTCAGTTTGTTAAATGTTTATTGCTTCATATTTATGGCAATAATAAAGTACACCTGACCTGGAGGGAACCTGACAACCAGAGAATCCCATGCTTATGGAACCTCAAAATCAAAGCTGTTGGTTTCAAGCATCTTCTGCTACCCTGAAAGTCGAAAATGAATGTGATTCTAATTAAGCCCCTTGTGTCAGTGAGTTTGGTTAAATGTCCTTTCCTTAACTGCTTGCAGATGAGCTGCACCTCCAACCATTGAATGCAGACATGCTTAGGGCCTAACAAATCTATTCTTTACTGCCAAGGCTGATGAGGCTGTAGCTTCGTTTTACGGCTGCTCAGCAAGAGAGAAGGCTTTATTGCTCACTCCCTTTCTCTTCATTCCAGGAGCTGCATTTCAAGAACCGTTATTGGCATGACAACTGCTTCCGCTGCTTCAAGTGCTACACGTCCTTGGTCAATGAGCCCTTCATGCTAAGGGAGAACAACAAGGTTTGGTGTAGCAACTGCACTGCCACCGAGGATGCACCCAGGTGTAAGGGCTGCTTCAAGCCTATTATTGCAGGTACGGGTGCCAGTGATATGGGTATGATCACCGAGTTCTGCTCTAGGGCAAAACCATGGAGGTTTATCAAGCTGTGGAGGCTGCAGTTAGGGGTATGGGCATCATAGTGGAAGGCTGGAGCACCACAAAATGGTGCAAGTTTTGACTTGTCCATTTTATGCAAGTGTTGAAAGGCTGCTTTGCAGTTAACCCTCATGTGGATAGTTCACCTTAGTTAGTCTTAAACCATTTCTACCAAAAGCTTTGCTCTGTAAATCAAGGTCCTCTTCTTAGAAAGGCTCGGGCACCTGCCTGACAAATATTTTAAGAAAATCTAGAAGGCCCTGGCTAAAGCCAGATACAGAAATTAACAGCTCATCCCTTGTCCACGTTACAATTGAATCCTGGGCATAGGTATGGACAAGTCTTGCCTGCAGGTATGTTACATTGCACAGGGTGGGGAGTTTATCACAAGCCTGAAATCCCACATTACAAGTTATTTCTGTCTGTTGTAGGAGACCAAAATGTTGAGTACAAGAAGATGGTCTGGCATAAGGACTGTTTCACTTGCAGCCAGTGCAAGCAAGTGATTGGATCTGGGAGCTTCTTCCCCAAGGGTGATGACTTCTACTGTGTCTCCTGCCATGAGCACAAGTTTGCCAAGACCTGTGCTAAATGCAAGAATGTAAGTCCTTCCACTTTGCAAAGGCAGCTGCCAGAAGTAGCCCTCACGTGTCTTTTGGAAGCTGGAAGATTAAACCAGTAGACAGATCATGCTTGGAGCTGTACCAACGCTTATGTTCTTTTCTTGAGCTACTGGTGCATGCAGCTGGTGGTGTAATAATGAGAGCGCCAATGGTCCCTGCACATTACAGTATCTGAGCGGGGGCTGTAGGGTTATCTGATGGCAACTCTGCCGCAACCAAGTGGGCACCGGCCTTGCACTTGCTTTGGGGATGGTTTAAGCTCTCTACTAGGTATTGTGTGTTCAAGCAGTAAAACAGTATTTTATAAAATAGCTGTTTTACAACTTTTGCAACAGATTAGTGTGGAATTGCAGAGTCACTGCAGGTAAAATAAACTATTATGAAAGCTCCAGGCACGCAGGATTTCAGGCTAGAGGAACTCAAGTGCGCTGCACTATTTAATTGTAATGAAAACTTTCAAGAGATCTTCTCCACGACAAAGCCCTCCTACCTTATGCCCCATGCCTGCATCACCTCTCTTCCTCCCTACCGATTCTGAAATGCGTCTCTGCTCTTTGCCTCCTAGCCCATCACTTCTGGAGGCCTCACTTACCAGGAACAGCCTTGGCATTCAGAGTGTTTCATTTGCTCCAACTGCAAGAAGCAACTGGGCGGGAAGCGTTTCACAGCTGTAGAGGATCAGTTTTACTGTGTTGACTGCTACAAGGAGTGTGTTGCCAAGAAGTGTGCTGGCTGCAAGAATCCTATTACAGGTATGTTGGATTAAATGCAGCTTGAGGGCAGTGGGTGCTTAGGGTCAGAACAGCGGTTCTCAAAGACATGCAGCTCTGAGGCTGCTAACACCAGAAGCAGGTCTAGTATCCCAATCCCAGCCATTTACATGTGATCTAACTATAAGCCATGTGCTCTTGCTGGATGGAGTCCGAGTCAGTAACTGAGCTCTTCACCCTTTGCACGCCTCAAATTTACCTCCTTCAAAATTTCCCCAGCTAGAACTGTTCCCACCTGTATCTTAGTCTGGGAACCTTAAGTCTAAAAAGAGCAGTGTTTTATTGCCCCGAAGTGACATTTGCTTCGCTTCTGATGCATTTTACATCGAATAGTTACTGGATTACAAAGCTCAGCCCTGAAATGTGGGCACCATCCTGCCAGTCCCACAGATTTGCATTCCATTCTGCATTTTAGAGCATGGACCTGAGCCCATAACAACCAGGTAGGGCATTTAGCTCAACCTGTCCTTGCTCTGCATCTTGATCTTTCCTTCAGCTTGACTGCTTCCTGGAGAAAGGATCCAAGGGAAAAAGCTTATTGCAGAGACAAGCCACACAAGCCTTATGCTAAGCTGCCCGTTTCTCTAAGAGCAGTAATACTGAGCAGCAAACAGTGTGGTTCAGTTGCAATTTTGGCTAATATTTTAGGCATACAAATATGGTCTGCAAGACTACACAAGCACAGGAGGCAGTAAGAATGGGATCTGCTGTTTGGTGGGCTAACCCAGCCAAGGGAAAAGCTACTATCGCCGTCCTATAATTGTTTTCTCTCCTAGCAGGATTTGGAAGAGGAACCAGTGTGGTTAACTACGAAGATGAATCCTGGCACGATTATTGTTTCAAATGCACAAAGTGTGCCCGTGGTCTGGCCAACAAGCGCTTTGTTTGCCATAATGGAAAAATTTACTGTGCTGAGTGTCCCAAACGACTGTAAGAAGCAGACAGCAACTGCTGTAAAATGGATTTTAGAGCCCTGCTTTCCAAAACAGTCCTGGTAAAGGAGCAGGTTTTTGCATGTTAAGAATTATAACTTTTTTTCCATTTTAGTATAAAAACTAAAGTAGCCTCAATATACTGGGTTTAACTTTTGAAGCTCCTGCAGTACAAACGCATGTAGCGTTGCAAAAATCTAATTTTGCTTCCAAGTAACTCTTAGTGCAAAGGCTTGAAATGCCGTTAGATTTAGCATTAGAGATCCACATACTACATAATCTGCGTGTGGCTTAAACTAAAACAAAGCTAGTTTTAAACTTGTCTGGTATACGTTTAAGCTTGGCACTTAAATGAAGTAGGTTTGACAAGGCATGCACCTCGGAAACAGAGATGCAAAGATTGCACCTGGGATCAGAGAGATCCATTATTATGCTTTTATAAGTACAGGTACATTACATACATCACACCATTAACAGCAGCACAATAATAAATACCTTAGCTTACCCTACCACACCAAATTGCAGCAAGTGTATGGAATGGCTTCATCTTACATATAACAATGTTTTGGCAGTACGATTTAGCTTTAGTTAACTTTCCATAAACTTGTTTTAGTATTGATTTCCGCATGGTTTGCCCAAAAGTTTTGCTCATCAGCTTTTTTTACATCATTGTTAAAATGTGGCTGTCTATATACAGTTATTAATCCATTAACAAGGAGTAAATCTTTCAACTACAATGAAATGCACGTGCATTTAGAAGTGCCTTAAAAATAGCTCAGACAACAATAGCTCTCCTATCATGTCAGTGTATGTTTTATGATTTAATAAAAATGAGACTAGTGCCTTGCTTCGAGTCCTACAGTCTGGAAAACTGTTTTTTCATTTTGCCGTCTTACACGATTGACACCTCTTATGGCTGAGCTACTGAAATCAAGTCTGATACATTGATACTGGCAAAGTAAAGAGTCAGCTGTTCTGCCATAGCGCCTTTGAATATCTGAGGACCAAAGCAACAATTTCTATAAACTAATTAATTTTTTAATGTATAACTGACAGTGGACCATCTGCCAAGAACAGCCTGTGTTAAAAAGCCCTTTGGAGAACATATGTGTAGCCACCGTAGCCGTACACAGATCTACTACTACCCTTCAGCAACCTGAACGCTGGTTTAAGGTTTTTTCCACAGCAGTGGTTGATACCATACGGAAATATGTATCAACTGGATGCTGCTCTAGTCGTTCCCTTTCATTCACAGGCACCTAGCAGAAACAAAGAACCCTCACAAGAAAAACAAAAGGCAGCATCTTGCTGTGTTCTTGACAGTCACTGCTCCAGTGTGGCCATGGAGCACTGTAAGACTCACTGTTAGAACATAAAGATGCTGGTGCTACAAGTAAAAAGCAAAGGCTTACACCGAAAAGCAAGTTAAATAATTCAACAGTTATGAACATGTCATCGGCATGTATAAACACAGCAAGAGCTGAAGGTGTTAGTACAAATACCTTCCCAACCACACAAATGCAATTGCCAAAGAGGCTACTAGTTTTGGGAATCTGCAGTGTGGAGGCGTTAGAGCAGTACCAGAGTGCATCTCAAGGCAGGTCAGCATGGCAAGGGGTTGGAGACTCCTAGTAAGGTAATGTTTAGCATTACAGAAATAAAGCATTGTTCAACTGCAAAGTTTATTTAACAGCGCGCACGTATTTACATAGAGCTGTAACAGACCGTTCAACAAATAATATCAGCACAGAAAAAAAAAATATCAGCATCTTTTTTGTTAGAATGATTGTCTCTGCCAGAATGAAACAGCTATCATACAAAAATACATTTTTCTTTTTACCTAAGGCACTGCTCTAAAGTCTAAAACAGTTCTACCGTATTCTGAATAGCAAACAGTGAGAGTAAGAAGGCTGAGGGTTTCCTATTGTAACTGCGATGTCAAGGAAAGAACACATTTAGTTCCAGCAAAACCATTTGCATTTAACCACTGAAAACACAGCTGCCATTTGGATGATTCATTTGAATTGAAGTATCAGCCAATAGTTTATAGCAGGATTTGAGACAGCTATTCTTTACAGTAATCACTTATCCAGTATATCTGTTACAGGAGACATAAGAACAAGACTGCATTATTACTTTTAGTAGCAATTTTCAGAAGATGCTTAGTTAATCTCTTCATGCTGTAAAAAGCAGGGAAGTGTAGGTTAAATAGATTACTTAATGCAGGCTTTAGGGGAAGGGAAATATATATGCAGCTTGCAGCCGCTGTTATAAAGCTAGAACAGGAACACTTAGAATAATTAACATGAACAAAACATGACTTCAGTGGTCTAATACTGTTATGTACACAATAAAACAATACTTCCATGAGTGTAGATAAACTTAAATAATAAGTAATTCAAAAGGAAAACATTTTTAAAAGCATGACATGTTAAACTGCACTACAACAGACATATCTAGGTACTCAACATTTTCGTAATACATTAGTGCATATGCTGTAAAATGTTTTGATGTTTCCAACAGATTAAAACATATTAGCAATGCTACAATACTGCGTTTTGAAACTGCCAATACTTTCACGGTAGAAAATAAGTAATTTTTATTCTCCATTCAAAATTGAAGATATTAAATTTTGAGTTTTTAAATAGCACGTGAACCAACAAAGAACATTACAAAGGGAGTTCAGCTTTAAACACACACACTGAATGAGTCTTTTATTTCATCAAGTGCCATTTTAGGAATATGCAAAACCTGGCCAGTAGCTAAGTGGGGAGCCTCCAGTGGCATGTTGCTGTACATGATACTGATATGAAAATAAAAAAAAGACTCAGGTTACGGTAAAGTCTGTAAAAGCGAAACAAGTGATATTTAAACAAGGAAATCTTATCTAACAATTAGCTAAACGAATGGAAAAGGAACATCAGCTCAATAGTTTCCCTGAAATGTTTCAAGGTGCAAATCTAGAAGTTTGTCATCCCTCCCCTGGTGTTTTTTTTTTTT
>WAAD01037898.1:239776-255604 GCA_013389945.1 Fregata magnificens | reverse complement strand
AGATTTGGCTTTTATGAGACTTGCATTTATGTAAGCAAACAGTATTATGTTATGCCCGAAGGCTCGATTTCCTTGCATCATTTCACCAGCATTTGACTTGTCTGACCACAGGACCATAACTTAGCCAAAAAATTTCTTAAGGGAATATTTTTACCCATAAGGCTTCAAAATACAGTAATGTGCTCCCACCCCTATTTGCATTTTGGAGTAGAAATACATGGACTAAGCTAATAGCCACTGGAAAATCATGGTACACGTTCCAGTCTTTTAGATTTTGTGGGGTTTGTTCTGAGATTCCACTGAAACACCATAATGGAGGCCAAGTTTATTGTGCTCTGCTGTGAAAAAGACAAGGAAAAGATGTTATAGTTCAGAGCAACTTCAAGTATTTCCCAGATATTTTGTAATGCCAGATGCTGCTGAAGTATTCCACTTAATATTCTGCTTGCTTTGCCAGAAATGCAGCAGATTAGTAAACCACATTAGTTAGGAAATAGCTTTCTGAGAGAACTAGGAAAGATAATTCAAGGTTTTAGACCAACCTATTGAAGCAGAGACAAGCTGGCATTTCCCACAAGCCAATCAAATACTAGTAGAGCAATATGGGAGTGTAATACATCATTTGGGAGACGAAAGTCAAGGGAGAAGATTTCAAAAGATACTATCTCTGTTTGCCAGCAGATAGTACCTCCCAGTGTTGAGCCTTTATCACCATAGAAATTACCAAGCACTGTTGAAATAATCGTCTGTTCTGTGAGAGGCTATCTTCTAAATCATACTGATTGTTTAGGTCTGGTGGAAGACTTGCATGTAGTCCTAACTCATTTCTGGATCTGAGATAATACAGTACCAGGTTCAGTAGATAATAGAAATTCTGGGCATTTTTTCTACATTTTTGATCATAATGGAACAACTGGCAATTGTTTTTTTCTGATCACATTGAATTTAAGCCTGACGCAATTGGTAAGTAATGGTTTGGATGTTCATCTGGGTTATAAACCCGCTGAATTTCAGTATCCGCAATGAAAAAAAAAAGTGTGTGAATGTATTTTATAAACACTGGAGCATATCAACAGGGAGACTGGAAATGCTCAGCTTCAACCCTACTGGAATTAGGGCATTCTCCTCAGGGATTTAAGTTCAAATCCCTTTGGGCACAGAGTGGCATTAAAGCCAAGTTTTCGATCTTGAATTTGTGCCATACATTTTGGATTTAAAAAAGAAATTGTCCCATGCTCAAATATTTTTTTGTGAATCTATCTGCCATGATTTTGTCTTGCTAACTGAAATTTCTGCAGAAAATTCAAACCTAATTGATGTATCCTTGGGACAGCCAGATTTGCATTTCTCAGGGAACTTAGCATTCATTGGTGTTCATTCTTTTACAACCAAGGTCTGGTGAAGATCAGCAAAAGGCAATATTTCAGGAAATGAATTTGAATATGCCTGTCTTGGAAGCCATGCTTCATTATTTGTTTAATAAGTATTAGCAAGTGGACCAATTGCTGACCTGAACTTCCTCAATTGTTTGTTTTCATTTAAACAAAACTAAGCAAATGCTGTTGGTAAATACTCACTTTGCAAACCCTCAGGCCAGGCAAAGGTACCAGTTACAAAGCTGTAATCCCAGCTGTTTGTTACTGCCACTCTGTTGGAGTGAAAATGCATAGTAATTTGTTTCTGGCAAAATAAAATGAACTAACTGTTTGACCATTTAGTTTGATTTAGCATGAAACATTCTTGTCTGAGCAGAGAATGGAGCGTCTGAATGAAGGGACCTGATCTCCAGCAAGCAGGGGCACTACTTGCACTGAGCAACAATGTTGGTTTAAAAAAATTATCCAATGCCGCAAGAAGGTTGCTTCTGCAACCAGCTCTTAGTTGTGGCAGTATGCCACCCAAAAGATGTGTACTGCACAAAAACAAATCCTCATGAAATATGTAGGTAGAAGAGATAGTTGTAGCCTCAGTCTGCTGTGATGGGAATAGGTATTGTAATTAAGAAACCTGCTGGATATACTGTGAAGCTTACTGATTCAGAACCAAAGTGTTGGTATTCGGTTACCATAAAATCACCTTTCTGTTAAGTCTAAGCACAATTAGGTGCTGCCCAGCTTCTCAGTAAATACATCAGTAAAGAAAAGCGTTATCATAGAATCACAGAATCAGTAAGGTTGGAAAAGACCTCTAAGATCATCAAGTCCAACCATCAACTAACACCACCATGCCTCCTAAACTAGGCCCTTATCAAGAGTATGTGACTGGAAAAGGACAGTAAATCTACTTTAGCTTTCCAAAATTCATGGCTATCTCTGAACTGAGAGCAAGACTGAGAGCAAGACTAGTTACCATGCACCTGCCTTCACATCACTGACATTACATATGTTATTTGTTGTTTAGCATGCCTATATGGTGTTGCTAGTTTCTTTTATAATACAAGCATTCTAATATAAAACAGGATGATCTCTTTTTCAGTTACTTACTGCCTTTTTTCTATCTTGTGCTCTTATATTCTGGAACTAAAACTTGTCCTGATAATCTAACTTTTATCAAATTCCTTTTGTCATGGAAGAGTGAGGATGACCCACACTTTTGATTAACAAGCTACAGACTTCTGTTACTTCAATTTTGTGTAACAGGAGTTGTCTTTCATTTAGCTGGTTTAGTGTTATGCTCTTTTAAAGTAAATCAGTATGCTACCGCAAGATACCTATTAACTGATCTTCTGTTTTGTTTCATAGAGGCTTAACTTGATTGCATATACAAATCTGTCAGCTTGGGAATCTGATATACAGAAGTGTGTTTGATAGATGTCTATCAGTATATTAGCCAGGCAATTTTAATCCCTTTAAATTAAGTTTGTTATTAAGGGCAAATAAAAGTGACTGTCTTGGGAACAGACTACTAGCATATATAGGATTCTAGAAATGCCGCAGGATATTTTTCTTTTGCAAACAATTAATTCTGACAGATTCATCCTTTTGGGCTTTGTTTGTTTTTACTTCTTTTCACGTGAAAGCTAATTGTTAAATATAATTAGATTTACCAACTCTGCTGGCTAAATTCAAGGATAACTGCAGCTATCCTGGAACCCCGTGGCACCGCACTATAACCAGGGTAATGTCGCGAGTCTGAATGTACATGATGCTAAATACTGTTGAATCTAGTAGGCACAAACAGAACTGTTATCGTTATGGGAAACCAGCCTTTTGTCCTGCCTAACTCCATTATACACCTCCCAATGCCAATATAATCCTGTTGCCTTTTTTGAAAAAGATGTGCAAAGTAACCAGAGAGCTTAGAGTATAAATTATTAGCAATATAAAACTGACATACCTTGTCCCACCTATCAAGAAAGTTTTGTTAGAAACTGCCTAGGGATTAACAAACTAGCAAGTCCACAAAGAAAAGTTTGAAATGGATGAAGTGTGTTTTGAAGAAAGGGATCACAAGGCTGATGTTTCACTTCCCTCCTTCACTCTTCTAATATGCTTTTCATAAAATATGCAAATGCAATGGCAGTTTATAGTGAAGATCAAAGATGGCGAAACTGACAAGCAAAGGCAAGTGTGTAATAAAACTTTCCAGAGTATTTTTTCTTTGATCAGACTTTTTTCTGATCATACTTTATATTTTAAACTGAATTTTTTGTCTTTGGTTCAGAAAAGTTGACCAGGGTTTGGAAATCTGTGGCTACGCAGTAAGCTTGAGATACCAATGCCTCTTGCAGTACTCTGAAATTACTTTTTGGTTGTTTTTTTCTCATATGCAAAATACAGGAAATGAAAATTTGGTTTTGATATTTTCTTGGTCGTGAGGTCAATGACGAAGACGTATTAATCAGCAAATGTGCTTGGCTTTGCTTTAGTCTCCCAGATTCCCTTTTTACATCCTTTAGGTGAGAGTTTTAAAGAAATCCACTATTTTGTATGTCTGTCCACATGCATACTCATGTACACAGGCTTACTTTGGTGTTAGCTAAAGTAATGTAAAATTCTGGGATGCTTTTTTCCTTTGGTTTTGGGAGTAGCTCTAGTTCTTCTTAGACTTTTTTCTGCTTGATATGAATTAAACAAAAATAAACCTGGTTAAGGGACAATGCATCCACACAGCCTTTTGTACTAGTTTAACTAAATCAGCTTAGTATTACTTCCCCATCATGTGCGTGTGCACCTTTGCTCCAGAGTAATGTGTAATGTGGTATGCTACCACTGTTTCAGCTCCCTCATACCCATTTAGAAAGACCTGTTTCCATTGCTGTTACTGCTACTCCACTGTTTACACTAATCTTTTTTACTTTTTTTTTTTTTTAACAGTAATATTGTTAACACTAATTCTTTCTGTTTACACAATCAGTTTGGTCAAGAGAAAGCAAGTCCAGTCATTTTGGGCATTGCCTGTAGGCACCTAGGGATAGATCTGGACTAAGCAGATGCAGGCACATCTTCTCTAATAGATCATCATGAATTATTGTAGCTAATGTGACCCACTTTCCAGAGTCAGCTCAGTTCTGCCGTATCCATCCGTGTGTGTATGCACTTTTGAGTCCTGTATATTGATGTAGGGTATGCAGCAGGGAATATTTCAAGTGGTTTTGATGAGGATGCAGACATAAATTATGGAACTACTCTTTCTAAGTAGCTATTGTGCNGGGGGGGGGGGGGGGGGGGGGGGGGGGGGGAGGAAGGAATGTTTGGGTATTTTCCAAATGAAAGAGAATAGTTCTCATCCAGTCTCTGGTAAAATTAAATCCAATAACAACTGACAAGTGTGCAAAATCCTTGGGAAGTGTTGTTGGCAGTCATCGTAAATCGTAGTTCAGTGGGTTCATTTTCAGCTTTGGGGGTTTGATAGTAGAACTCTACAGGATTTTTAGGTTACCATATTTTAATCTGCAAGTATAATTCTCTGAATTTCCCTCATTTCCCCTTAAGAACAGTCATTAAAATTTGCTAACATTTCACCCTTTCTTCAGGGAGCATGTCAGACTGAGGAAATAGCAGTTTTCCAGAATTTATGCCAAAGCAAAATTTTACCTTTATTGCTGTCAAGTAGCTTATTTTTCTCACAGCTGTAAAGCAGGTGTCTGTATCTCAGTATAACTAGTGCCACAGTAAATTGAATGAGGCAAGTCCTAATACCCCTGAAAGCTGAAACAACTTTGAGGATCATGAGTCATATCAGCTGCGTGGGTGGAGCTGAAGAGGTAGAATTACATGAACTGTTTCCCTATTGATTTCTTATGAAAACAGAATTTAGTTAACTTAAAAACTTTGGGTAGTCTATGTAAAAAGAGAAGTCAGTCTGGTTTACACTAGGGACAGTATTGAGCTACAAAATTCAGAATTCCTCCCAAGTCTGAGGCTGGGCTTGCTTTGCTTCTAACTTACACGGTCCATCTCTCATATCAAACAGCAACGTTTCAATGCTGGCATACCTGGGCACCTTTCTAAACTGCTCTGGAATAACAGGGCTGCATTTCTGATCCAGCTGGTAATGTATCTTGGCTGGGAACTGAATAGGATCACCTTGGGCAGTAGATACTTTAAGAGTGAAAGGTGTATAAATCACCACAGGGGAACCATTTTGTATTACAAAACCAGTATTTTTTCCTAACTTGAGGTTATTGGTAACAGTCTCTCATTTGAGTGTTACCTATACTAGTATAACTGCTGATTGAATTTCTATTCAGAAATGTTTTATGATTTGTGCAACTTGCTAAGCTAAAGTTTTTTGCTCTTAGCTCTTGATAGTTGTTCTTATGGGATAAAATTCTTTTCCAGAGAAACTAAAAGCCAGTTATGTCAATGAGAGAAAAAATGCTGGAGAACTGAGTCAAGAAGCATGTTCCCAAGTCAGAGCCCTTGTTGAGAAGAACAGATTTCAAACATATGTTAAATATACTTTAAATTACAGACTCAGATTCCTCTGTCTGCAACTTCAAATACATTTAAGCTTTTTTTTCTTCTAAATTTTTCTCTCTTCAACTGTTGCTGAATCAAACAAAACCTGCCTGTGGTGTAAGAATTGCTAATTGGGCTCTCTAATTACCATAAAATTTGTCAGTGCTTTATAAAGCATGTTGCTGTTGTGTGCTGTAGTGATAGTGTAATTAAAGCGTATGCAAAATATATAAATAGCCAACTCTATTTGCATGTACTATTCCTATCTGTGGACCAGCTCTTGGCTTCAGGGGTAGGGTCATTCTGGTGTCAGTGGGCAGTACAAAGGCATGAGGAGCAGCGGGGAGGGAAGGCTGAATGCCTAGTTCTTTATGCACCATTCCTGCCAGTGTAAGCAGCTATGGTGAGGCAGCCGGTACTGAGCTCTGCTTTTGGAGCAGTTCCTTAGCTTTAGAGGGAGTTAATGAGTAACTCTTTCTTCACACAGGAAGGATATGAAAGAAAGTGTCTCAGAGCTGATTTTATTTGCTGCTGAAACAAAGTTAAAGAGCAGAACTCTGCAACTAATTGAATTTATCTTTGCTTCCTACACTAGTTTCAACATCTTATGTTTTTCATGACTCAGACTGCATGGGAAAGGTGGTATGCAAAGATTTTTTCATAAAATGAACACTGTCAATATGGAATACTTTAGGTTATGTTTTTATTTTTATGGTCAAATATGTTTTGTGCTTTATGTGGTCTGTTATTTTGAGAAATATTGAAGACCTGTATTGTCCATTGCCTTTGTTACTGTCCTGCATATTATACTGCTCTTACATGTCTTTGACAATGGCTGAGCCTGGAAAATAGCAGATTATGAATTTTATGAACTCCTTTCTCAGAAATGGCACTTAAGATCCGTGGTTTTCTTCTAGTGTGACATTAATCCTGTTTGTGGCACAGCAGGACTGTCAAGAGAATTTGAAAATTAGAGGATATGAATCATCATAAAAACAGTGGTAATGTTATTTTCCATGGCTACGGGTCTGTGATGTAACTCTGGATCAGATCTTGCTTTATTCCTGAGAACCGAAATTCAGTGGGTTGGGAAAGAAGTTCCTTGATATTGCTTGATGCTTTCTTTGATACTGCAAGCCATTCAGCTGTTTAATTCTGTTTAATTGTTTTGGAGTAACTTACTAATGGAGAGTGATGGCACAAAAACCTGAAAAAACCCTCTTTGCACAGGAGAGCAGGGGTGCTAGTTATTTATTGCAATATATTGCAAAACATTTCTAGAGAGGATGGACACAGCCAGAAAAGATGTTCCTGTTCATTCCTCTGCAATTGCCGAAGAGGGGGTCATTAGGCCCACTAATTAATTATCAGGTTTAATGAAATATTCTGAACCTAGAGTTTGAAGGCACTTCTAAACCACTAGCAATATACAAAGCCTCTGATTTTGCCTTATATTTCATTAAACAATTGTTAATTTGCTCTAATATTTCAACTTCCCTGCATCCCTAGCATATTGGATTGAAATGCTAACTGTTTTCCTTTGACTTTCTTGTGATCTGAAGATTCAATTAGGATTAACTTCAATGAAGTAACTAAATTAAGCTTTTGGCTCTTTATGAAGTAGTGAAATAATTTTGGTGGCTAACAAAAATATTATTTAGCGTTGCTTTTCACTACACAGTCCTGAACATTTGTGATAAAATATTTCTGGGGGCAATTAAAAGGATGAAGTCTATAATGATTTGATATGACCAACGGGGAATGCTGTGGAGGCTCTTTGTAATTAATGGGGCAACCTTTTTTTTTTACCACTTGGATGGTTTGAAGGCAATGTTTTTATTCTGCAGAGAAGGCTCAGAGAACTTTTGTTGCTAGGTAAATGTCCCAATACCCTCTTGTCACATGCCACAGGCTTTTGCTGGAAGGAATAAGGGAAAGAATTAGTAAAAGTCCACGCTCCCGGTGTGAGGAAAAGGGACCTCTTTCAATACATGTTGTGTGCAATGCGTGATCTATGCTGTAAGACTTCTGTGCAGATGGCACAGCTGCAGGCAACAGAAGAGGGCTTGGGCTGTGGTATGCATTTAAATCTTCTTTTGCTGTTGAGTAGAGGATTAACGCTCCTGGCTCCGCTATATGTAGCACCCATGCTTGACCTGTGAGACTCCTCACCCCGCGCCAGGTCTTTGGGTGTGCGGGGTGCCTTCAGTTTTGGTTGCTTTATGTTGTCTGTAATTCACCTGGACTTCCAATACTCCACCTTGGTACCCTGGGACGTTGGTTCTCTGCACTCTAAATCGGTGCTGCACCTCCAACCTTTCCAGATGCCCTAGGGAAACTCTCCTATGTGTTCATTGCTCAGGAATGTGTGGTGTCTGAAGGAAACAGCTGAAGAAGGTTGCAAAGCTCTCTTAAGGAATAATTTTTTTCTTTTAGGCAGCACTAGTGGTAATAAACTTCCTCTATGTCCTATCCCAGTTCTCTGATTGTAGAATCATAGAATATCTCAAGTTGGAAGGGACCCGTAAGGATCATCGACTCCAACTCCCTGCTCCTCACAGGACTACCTAAAACTAAATCTTATGACTAAGAACATCATCCAGATGCTCCTTGAACTCTGACAGGCAAAAGGAGCCTAAGATTGTTCCTCTCATCCTTTTTCTCAAAGACACAGCTTCTTATCTGGACCAGAGACTCTTCCATCTGACCTGTGCAGTCAGCTTCCTTCAGCACGACTAGCAGGTCTAGCCGGCAGCAGTGCTCAGCAAATGATGCTTCTTCCTCTCCCCCCCTCCCCTCCTGCTCTCCGATTTGAGCTCTGCTTCTGCGATTGTGCTTTAGATTTGAAAAATATAACTATTTCTTCCTCTGTTGGGTTTCAATATTGCTTCCCAAGACAGAAATTGTTTCACTGCCTCGTAGTTAATTTTTAGTTCTCTAAGAGCTTGACTTATTCATGAGAGACTGTTTTGTACTCTGTCTCACAGCAGATTTTTTTATTTTCAGATCACTCTGGGTCATTCTCTTGCCACATTATACCAGAGTTCTTAATCAAAAAAGATTATTGATCAAATATTTTCTTAAGACCCATATCTCTCTGCAAAGTGTTCCCTTTCTGATGGTATGGGACGTTTTGGTGACACTTCATTGAGTTTAGAATGAAAAAGCTTCTAGCCAGCTCTTTGCTAGAGGACAAGAGTTTTGCAAGTACTACAGCTGACGTTTCAGGTGGCTGTGAATCTTTTCTTGTGTATGGACAATGCCAGAAATTCATTAGTAACTGTATAGTTAGATACCATCTAACATCTGAGTCATGCCTGTGTTACTCCAATTAGAGCTTGTTATTATATAAAGTTACACCAGCATGGATCTGCAGTGATGGACTAATATACTCTTAGAAACCCTTTCCAGTATGAGGCTATTGGCAACAGGGAAAAGATTTGGTTTTGTTTTAGAAGTACAATTTTGTGCACTGCTTGGATTCTGAAAATATTTGTATTCATTGGTCTTTTCTTAAGGCACATTGCCACTGAGAAAGGAAAGCCTGATCCTGGTTTGTATGCAGTCTTTTGGAGGAAACCTCCACTGCTGGGGAAAGAAAGGAAAATAAAATGTATCTTCCCTAGTTTTTAGTGCAGTGCTTGTTACTGTTTTACAGAAGGAATGGAAACTCTGCATGTTTCAGTTTTCTACTTTCGTGGACTGCAGACGTTGAAAGCGGCACATGTACTTTTCTTGTTGAGCAAGGTCAGACAAATCTTATGCAATCTAGCTGTGGCTAGTGAAGATACTAGATGTGTGGATGGTGTATTCAGGCCTCTGGATGTGAAACGAGTTCAGGCCTTGTGGTCAGGGCAGGAGACGCACCAAGCTCATGGCCGCGCTGTGGCTCATGCTGGAAGTGTGCTGTGTTGGGTAGCACTGTGGCAGTCGGCACCAAAAGCCAGCAGTGCTCAGGGACACTGCCTTGGGATTTCAAAAACTTTCCCTAAAGTCTGGAGCTTGGGTTTGGTTTAACACCTAGCAGTGTTTTGGGGCCTGTATTTTGTCTCCTAAGCTTCCTGCGGATTTCTGCCCGGCATGCCCCTGCGCCCATGGGTGGTAGTACTGCACAGGCAGGGCATCTGCGGGAGTACCATGTGAGTTTTATTAAGGCCCTTTGCAAACTGAAATAGAGTTTTGACTTTACACCAATGCATATGTTGGCTATTTTATTCTCATCCTTTTAAAGGTAACTGTATTTTATTTCTTTCTCAGACCTTGTGCAATGTGTCAATAATGAACACCACTTTCACCCTTTTTTCCAGGTGTTACACTGACTTAGCAGAGGATTGCTAACTTTGTGTTAATACTGCGATCCGATGCAGTGGGCAGTATAAGTCATCCAGTTGTTGCACCTGGCTCAGGCAGGTTTGTGCGTGAACGTGAGGGTAATAGATCTTGGTCAATCTGCAATTTTATAGTTAAGGTTGTTATTTTTACAGTGTCTGCTTATTATTTTCTCTGGTGTTGGTGATTTTTGTATAAAACACTGACACTCATTTGCCACCTAGTTTTCCAAAGTATTTTCCATTTTCATTCAGGGCTTGCCAAAGCTTTGGCATTTTTGCGTCATATGTGTTACATAGAAAATTTTTCCAAGTAACACAGGGATATAGTGAAATTTGAGTATCTCTCAAAAACAATGATTATTTGTTTTCCATGTCCTATAGCCATGGCCTCAAAAGGAATAGCCTCTTTTTTTTCTTTTCTTTTTTTTTTTTTTTTTTTTTAAAAAAAGTATTCTTCCTACTACTTCACACTATAACCTTCAGAAAAGCAAACGCTCTGAATTTCTGTTTTGGTTCCATTGTAATATGTTAAAATGGATATGTCAGCAGCAGCATTTTTCTTCCTAGATTTGAAGTTCAGTAGTTTTCCATACAAATAGCGTATTCCTGAGTTAATGGAAAATTCATGCTGAGCTACTTCATATTGGCTAGCTTTACATGTCACCTCTGATGTTTCTGTTGGCTGGCAAAAATGGCTGGTATTTTCTATTTATCAGTTCTTCTGACTCTTTCTCTGCAAAGCACTAAAGCTAATAGCCTGCAGGTGGAAGACTTCAAATATTAAAAGGAAAAGATGGCTGATTACATTGAAAGCAGGCAAGCCTCCAATCACACTGCTGAAATGTTTTTAAATCAATTGTGATATCTAATTTGTTTGACTTGTTTAATGATTTAAAAAATATTTTTATAACTTTGAGAAGGCTGATATGTGGTTCACTTACTCTTTTAACGTGAGAACAAATGTGTTAGATATTTTTTATCTTGACAGTTCTATGAAGCGAAAAATACATGATACAACCTTGTTGGGTTTTGGATTCAGCATGAAAAAAGCTAGCTGTCTTTCAGAGAAAGCTCTGAGAAGTCTGCTGCTTACTTTTCCAATTTGGTTGCTCTAGAGACTATACAAAACTGGTAACAGGAAAGACAATATCCTGACTGAAATTCAGACCTTAGGTTTATTTTTGCTGTCTTATGACTATGTATTTTTCCTTTACCAAAAAAATCTAAGAAAAAGTTTTAGCTAAGCCCTTACAATTGTCAGCTTTCTTCCTTTACCATTTGCAGATTAAAAGTATAATTTAGTGACAGATACAGAAACTCATTGAAACTGCATGCTGCAGATGTTTTCTCATGGATAAATATCTTTCCAGTAAAATCCTCGATGTGCCAAATTACTGCTTTTTTTTTTTTTTTTTGATGCTCCCCCCTTAAGAAAATCAAATCAATGACTCCTTCACCATCTGCCCTGAAGAGAAGCAAATCGATAGAGGTTTTCAGGGCAGTAGCCAGAATGCCCTTCTCCCCCCCAGTTGTGTTTTGAATTCTGTATGTTGTATTTCTTCTTAATTCTTTGATGCAGAAAGTTTAGGGGTTTTTTTTTTCAAAATCACAATTTTGTATAAAAAGTACTTAAATTTTTTGATCTGTTCAAACAACTGTATCCCTTCATAGGCCATAGATTCCTGTGGGAATGGTTTGTGTCATGGTTTCTTGTTTTTCTTGTGTGTTTTATTTTAAGAGATTTGTTCAGAAGAGCAAGGACTGCCCTGAAAGGTGGTAACAGGCTTTTAAAGAAGCTGTACATAATTAAAATTGAAAATTGGAAAATTTTCTGGAATGTTGTTTTTTAAGAATATTTTAAGCCCTCAGTCTGGTCATATCTGAGCACCTAGAAAGACCATAGAAGATTTTACAAGACTTGTAGAAGTGTTATATGGCTATGCTGGGAAAGCAGATGGTGCAAGTACGGTGTGGGTGGACTCCTGGATAATATCCATCTAAAGCATACAGTCTCAGGTGTCACGAAACCCTAGAGAAAATACAGTGTAATTTTGCAATGATGCCGATACATATCTTTGGGCTGCCAGGTAGGACGTAAATTTACACCTTGCTCCTGCCATGGCTGTGATGTTGTCAAGGAAGGGCTGCACGAGCCAGAGGTGCGGCAACTGTACGGACTCGCTGAGCATACGAGGTTCAGGATGGGAGGAGGCACCCTTGTCCTGCAATTTAATATGTGATGGACAGCTTGTTTAGTCTCCCTTCAGTGAAGCTGAAAGGTGTGAGGGAGGTTAATGAAAATATTATGAAGTGGTCACCAAGAAAATACGGGTTTCTTACAAATGTTACATCAACATCCCACTTCATTCTCTCTCTTTGAAATAACTTCGTCTGTCCATTTCAGTCTTTTTCGAATGCATTTGTTCAGATTGATGCAAAAAAAGCGCTTCATTTTGAAATAGACTTTAAAAGCAGCGAAACATTTATTATATATTTATGGAGTGCATCAATGACTTGATTTACATGGGTTTTTTGTTCTAAAGATTTCTGTTCTGTATGTCTACTTGTGTACTGCAGTCTGGCAGCTGAAATTGCTATATAATGTAGGCAAAAGGACAGTTTTGCATTAGCTAACTCAAGTTAGCTGAACTAACATCAGTGTGGCTGTAGAGATCCATGTAAGTTATAAAAGTCAAGTCAGGAGCTGATTAAATACTAAGAGAGAGGAGCCCATGCTGAGCTCTGACCTCACTATAGCAAAGTAAGAAGTGCCTGTAGTTGAGCTAACTAGTTTAAAATTAACTTGGCTTTACCTACACACTGTATTACAGTTGCAGCTGTGACCACAGCACATGTGGTTGCATGTTTCCAGGAAAGTTATGCCAGAAATACTTGAAAATAACCAAATTATAAACCTTTATGTTTAGTTGTTGTACTTTTCTGTATAAATTGACTTTTTGTGCCAGACTACAAATATTTTCGTATTGAGTGAAAAGCCAAACATGTACCAGTAACATAATTTACTGTGCTTCACAAAGCTAATATTAAATTTGAAAGTAGCACCCTGACAACACTTGAGAGGGTGGCAAAGTTTCTTTTGGAGAAAGCTAACTACCTTTATGTGGTTTATTTTATTAGCAGGAATCTCTCCCAGTTCAATTTTAAATTGGCAAAATGATTATTAGCTCCTTTATTGCCTGTTCATCATAATGAGATATTCATGCTTATCTTAAAGTGAATACTTTTAGCTGTACAATATCCACAGCTATATGAAAAAATTTTTATGAGAAGGCTGCCATTTTTGCTTAATTTTAGGATAGACATTAGGAACACATTCGGTGCCTATGCTGTTTTCTGTCATCTAGAATGCTACTGGAATACCCGTTATGTCCAGCTTACCTACCTGGTTAGCACAGGCACCTAAGCTGGTCGCTGACTGTTGCTTGGGACTCTTCTCCCTCTCTGCTTCAAACAAGGATGTTCAGGAAAATTTTAATTTCT
The DNA here is from genome assembly GCA_013389945.1 of Fregata magnificens. Taxonomy (NCBI): domain Eukaryota; kingdom Metazoa; phylum Chordata; class Aves; order Suliformes; family Fregatidae; genus Fregata; species Fregata magnificens. The sequence continues at coordinate 241,869 of WAAD01037898.1, read as the reverse complement.
CATGAGGAGATGGCTTTTTCTGTTACTTAACAACCAGATGATCCAAAATTCAACTAAAGCTTTCTTTTTGACTGTGGGAGAGCTTTGGGCTCCTTCTACAATCTCCCTTTCATATTGTGGCATAGAGCATAAGGATAGATTTATCCATCTATGTCTATCTTGGACTTCTTGGTTTGTGTGTTCTTTATGTTGTTAAATCTTGCTAGTCAGGACAAAAACTTTTCAGCAGAGAGACTCTTTCACATGTTCCTTCTGATAAGGAAGGAACGGTTTCATTAAGGGGTGAGGTGGTTCCACTGCCTTTTTGCATAACTTGAGAGATGACGTTTCTGAACATTGATCAGTTCTGGCATTTGTTATACTATTGTTTTTTACGGTAAATTTCTGTATTTAGACATAGATTGGTACTTTCAATATTTTTCCAGCTTTTTCTTCTGTATGTTAAGGTGGAGATAATGTTTCACCATTCAGTGAAGCCTTAAATCCTTGTTTAATTGCTCAAGCTGTATTTCACTGTAACATCTTTTCTAATGCTGTTAACAATGTTGTGGTTAGCTGAAGTTCAAATTCCATTAAGAACAACTGCAAGTTCACACCTCAGGCACTCTTTTAACCCCTCAAGAGATCAGTATATCAATTTACACTGTAAGCATGATCTTGACAGCCAAAAGCTGCGCAACCTTCTCTTTTTTTTTTTCCATTTTCTTCAGAGAGTACAGAAAATGCTGCAGAATGAGACCCTTGGGTGGATAATTGTCCTGTTGAAACACATGCATAAATGCCATTAATAGTAATGGACCACATAAATAGGTATTGAGGGGCAAACTGCATATGTTTTACTACTGGGATCAATGTCTTATTCTGCCTGACCATTGCCTATTAGGGAAGATCAAGGTAGTGGTGGGGGAGGCAGGATGGTTTACTTCTTCTATTGGTTGTATTTTGAACCAGTTGGAAAATGCAGGAAATAAAAATTTTAGAGACAAGGCTTTGAGGGGTTACGTTTCCTGGTTCCCATAGACAGAGCTCCATTTGGTGCGTGTTTCTGCTGGGAGATGGTCACTAGTATGAGAAACATAAAGGACAAAAGGAAAAAATTCTGAATATGCCTATTTTTAGGCAATTTCCTATCCAGATTGATGTAATATTTTGTCTAGTTTTCTCAAGAACTAAAAATAATCTTACCATGACATGGTTCTCCCCTAGCAAAGAGTCTTTCTTTCTGAACTGTTCCAAGCCCAGGGAGTTTATAACCTGCTGAAAGTTTCTAATGTGATATCTAAAACTAAGGCAATAAACCAGGTTCTCATTAAAAAAGACAGACATGTAATATCACAGTTGGGCAAGAATGTCTGATATAGGTGTCTCCAGACATGCTGCTGTCAATTGTAGGCTGCTAAATCACACTTGATACCAAAAGATGCCACATATATCTCCCCAAAGTCACTGAATGAGAATCATCTCAGTATCTGACCACACAGTCAGAAAATAACTGCCCCTCACTGAGACAGGCTGATGAGTGGTGACGATTTACCCGTGCACAGTATTCTCTGAATTTCTGCCAATGTAATTTCAAGAAATGGTTAGTATTTGCTATCAATTATTGTATTTCTGTCTTGCTTAGAAAGGAAATATAGATGCAATCTTAATTTGACCTATGGATTGCCCAAGACAAGCAACGAAAATGATACCCTAGCTTGCAAATAAATAAAAAAAAATAATGGGAGGCTGATGCCACTGAGGATGTCAATACTTCCAGATGAGCCTGCATAAAGGGATGTATAAACCCACGGTTAGTTATGGGCTGCTTTGCAGAAGTGTTGAGATGTCACAGCTACACTGGTTGAGCTGCCAGTGCACCATCACTCCAAACATCTGCCCATCTGGGTTAAGTGCCTGCATGTACATCTCCTTCCCTGAGTCAGAACCCCTGAAAAAAGTGATTTTAGCCCTGCAGTCTGCCTGTCTTTAAAAGCTTAATTCTTGGCGTATTCAATGCAATGAATCTTTTCCAAAATGGAAAGAGAGTTAGAGGAGAAAAAAAAGTTACTTTAGAAGAGCACTCACAACCCCCCCCCCCCCCCATTTAAAGA
>WAAD01037898.1:229517-239730 GCA_013389945.1 Fregata magnificens | reverse complement strand
TCATCTAATGCTCTTTTATAAAGAATGCCAAGTGCTTTAGTGAGTTTTGGACTGTTGTTTGAGGGAGGATAACATAGGCTAACACTTACAGTTCTCCAGTGACAAGTAAGACATGACAGAAGAACTTCACCCAATTTCCAAAAGGTAGTATTAAAGAGTTGGCAGAAACTTATTTGTTTATCTCAAAACCATTATGTTCCTAAGATTGATGAATGAAAGGAGAGGACTAGAAAAAAGGATTGCTGCCTCAGAAATCTGATCTGTGGGCAAAATGAAACGGCAGTTGGCACTGATTTTTTTTTTTTTAATATGGTTTTTCCATTTTTTTCTTCATTGTGATATTCTATATTACTTGCCCTTTCACTTGGAAACTGAATTTTGTTGGAGATTATACCCTTATTTATATGACAGGCATAGTGTTCTTAAAAACTTGCAGCCCTCAGCTCCTTTGAACAAACTATGAGAAATAGTTTGATAACAAACTATTGAAAATTTTAAGCTCTTCACAGAAATATAAAATGCAGCATACTAATCATTAGATAGTCCACAAAAGCAACACGAAAAATCTGTGGGATTCCTTTCTTTAAAGATTACTGGGTTAAACATTACCATATGAAAGTATTTGCTTGCTTATTTTTTCCATAATATTAAAAGTGGTAATAACTAAAAAGATTCTCAAAAGAAACAAGGATGAGAAGGTAACTTTGTATACTTTTCAAAAACCAAAAATCAGAATGCATTAAAATATTGTAGTATATTTCAATATTTTGTATTGAATGTAATAAGCAGATTAATAACAAAGCATTAAGTTAAAATTAATTAACAGCCGTAGGTAAAATAAATAAATAAAAAGCCCCCCAAACTTACAGACTTGAATTCTGTCATACCTAGAATTGCCAAAAAATCTGTTACCATATTTTCGCCTCAGCCAGCTTCAGTTGTACATCAACTGAAAAACCAGTGCTAAGCAAGGACACGAGCCACCTGCTATCGTTGACAGCAATGTGCCTCAACATTGGATCCCAGAAAAAAATCCGTAATTCATTAGTTCATCTTCCAACTTTGGGTAACAAGCTTGACACGAGCTGAGACCATAAAGATTTTTTTTTTCCTCAAGTTTTCTGGGGAAAACCTTTGTTTTTGAAACAGCTGGCCTTTCAGGAAGCAGGCCAATAGTTACTGTTGGCAAGGCTTTTGCACAGAGATTCTTCTAGTCGACAAGGTCAGATTCAACTTTTTCATAGAAAGTCCAGATAAAAGTGTTTGCCAGATCATTGAGATAGGATAAAAATCCCTGAGATGGTATTATCTAGTAACTTTAGGATACCGAATATTGTGTGTGTGCTTTAATTTTTTTAGTGGTTGCTCCTCTTTGATTATTTTCTTGATCTGAAAATGAGGCAAATAGAATTACAGGTTCATGACATACCTCTTTTCTGTTCTCCTTTCCTAGACCTGTTTCTCAGTATTGCCTTGGGTTATTCATGGGGGTTTTTTATAGGCTAAGTTGACTGTAAATCTCACCCTTTCTTGAGCTTAGACAGATATAAGTTGCCTGAATCACAATTAATGAGCCATAAAATTAATGAGCTATAAATTGCTTCTTTAATATTTGGGATGCAAGACAAAAGCAATTCATCTGAGGACTTTAAAATATATATGTAATAAATATAAGATAAGGAAAACCATATACCTGTACATATGTTGTCCTGGCTTGTCCTTAGACAATACCTGATTTCTAGTTGTGGTAAAACTTGTTTCTAAAATAACATCAAGGCATGGGTGGATGATACTGAGAAACACAAGTGCTGGAACTGAAGAATAAATGATTCACCTTGGGATAGTTTCCTTTGTCATTTTCTGATCCTTTTCTATTGCTTTTTGAACACTTCAGTGTCTTGCTAGGTGTATTTCTCACATAAATACAGCAGCCTGTGCAGGGGACTAATGGAAGAATCAAGAGTGGCAGTGATGGGATGGGAGAGTCTTTTCCATGGAGACAGTAGGACCTAACTGCTGTAGGAAGTTGTATCTGTAGGTGGTACTTTTGCACAAAGAACACATGGAAAACAAAGTGTTTACCAAAAAATGCTTCTATAATTGGTATAAACATATTGCATGTGTTCGCCAACATGTCTGTGTTTACATAAAACTGAAATTGATTAAGGCCCGGAATGTGCATATGTAAAGGTCAAATTCAGAAAAATGTCAATTTCCAGAAACTGCAAGGAAGAAGTTTCTCAAGTAGTTAACAAGGCTAGGTTTGCTTAGCAGAGAGATTTGTTTTAAAGTGTGTTTATTGTTTTGCCACTTGGTAGAACTTCAGTGAGTCTGTAATTGTATGACAGTCACCATTCTGGCTTCCACTTAAAGCATGAAAAATTTACTTTCTTCAAGATACTGGTAATGGAGAATGATACACTTTTTGAAATGTTTTCGCATTTTAAATACAGTACTGATTTTTTCTTCTCTACAAAAGTAAGTGACTTATTTCTAGTATTACATTTCATGGTCTCTGGTACAAATATGACCATTAACAAGCTCTTGCATCAGGGGTATGTGCGAGACTATCACCAGGTCTCAGTGAAAAATAAGTAAAGGTTGATTGTATTAGGTCAGCCAGAGAGACTAATGACTCCAGGACAACTGCAAACGTCTCAAGATGTCAATACTTGTTCTCTTTTTTAAACAATGAGAATAGGCAAAAGCCCTAACAAACACAACACCAAACAATAAAAGACAATACTGCTGCAGTTCAAATGCTTTTTTTGTCTGTTTATAAGGAAAGGCAACGTGATAATACTTGAAAATGCAGAAAACGGCTATCTGTATAATTCTGGATGTAGATTTAGACATTTGTGATATTCTGGGAGTTCCAGTACTAGTTTTGCTTTGTTATTAAGGTTGGCATAAACCTTAGCATCTGAGCTGTGTGACAACAGGAGGTCCTTCATCACTTGGTATGCGTCCCTGTTATTTAGAAAATCTGATATTTGTTTGCCACTCACCATGAGTGTTGAAGTGTCATAGAGATGTCCCTGCTATTCCCCCTATATAGTTTATCTCCGCTGATCAGCAGCACAATGTTTTTGCAGATGTTATTTACTGTTAAATACAGTTAGGTAGAAAAAACGTTGCCTTGTGCCTGAAGAGCTTTCCAAGCTCTGACGTACCAAAAAGGCATTGGTGACCTCTTGAGATCTTCTTTTCTTCAGTGTGCATGAAGTCCATTAAAATGATCTTTTTTTTATTGAGAGCACGATGGCTTGCCAGATGTTGTCAATTGTGAGGTATGTTTCCTTTGTGTCATTACATTTCTGTTTCTGTTTATAAGAGCTGATTAGTCCCAAATGCTGAAAGAAGAGAACAGCACATGCTGCAATATGGAAAGTTTTGCCATGCTTCAGAGTGTGCAATGGAGTGCTTCGAACCCTTCCAGAGGTGAGCTGGGCAGTGAGATGGGCTGGGCAGTGATACCACTGAACACCGAGCCCTTGACCTTTCCAGTGGGAATACTGGTGGTCCTGCCATTTAGTCTGCAACGCAGAGGTTTGGTGCTGGTGATGTGGGTGTTTATCTGCTCTTAGGATGAGTTAGGGCTCTGGTGTGCATGGTGACAGGTTCTAGAAGGTGATTTCTTTCAACGTTTTCCAAAGCACTACTGTAGAAAGTGCCATAGATAGGTATTTAGGAGCCAAAATCTCAATGATAGATCAGTAGATCTAGCTCACTTATGAGCTACTAAAGTTTTATACCAAGCTGCTGTGAAGCTCTTTGATCCTAAAGGTACTCATCACTTGCATCATTTTCTATCCTGAAGTCACTTACATGCTCCAGCGATGCAAAACTCAATAAGAAATGCATTTTATTCCAACTGCAATGATGTAGCACAGGTCCTACAGGTGATCATGGCAGCTTTTAATGAAAAGTTAGGGAATAACTAAGCAGAGCAGAACTCTGAAGTTCTGCTTCATCAGTGGTTTAAAAATAGAAACATCAAAAAGCAGGGAGAATATATAAAAGAAACATATAACTCTGTGTGTGTGTGTGTGTGTGTGCATATATATAAAGAAATCTTTTTTCTTTTTTTCCATTCAATAGGGTGCCAAAGATACTGTGCTGAAGTTCCAGAATAGTAAAGTAATTTTAGTCATTTTCTTGCAGATTCTTAGAACTTACATTCTGTTCTTCATTTGGCATTCTGCTTTTAGCTATTTTATTTCACGTTATTTAAAGACTTGCTTTATATTAGTGGTTGTTTGAATGTCATCTTTGTTCCTTTTCAAAAGTGTATATTCTACTTCGTATATATTTCCTCAAATGTGAGGTATCTTAAGTATTGCTGAAAACCACGCTCTGCACTGCCAACAACAAAATATTCCTGAGAGTTTACCAGATTTTGGAACAATAGTAGTTTGATAGACCTTGTTCATAAATTATTTGCTACATAATCAAAGATTTTAGTTTTAATTAGTGCCTTTAAAAAACAAGTAGAGCAATTTAATGAGTACTTCATAGTAATAAAGTTTTGACTGTAAAAAAGGCAAAAAATACCCCCAAACCCATTTTTGCCTTCTATTACTTTTATAGTAATAGTCACTGTCCAGGTGTGATACTGATCACAGGGACTTCAATCTTGCAACCAGATTTAATGGAAAAAAAAAAATTCTTTTTTTCAGAAAGTTTTAGAAGGCTTTGAAATTCTTGGGAATCAATTGACCTGTGTGTAAACTAATGAAACTTTTATAATACTCATGTTCACGAAACACAAATTTCACAATAGATTTTGCATCTGTTACTTTGACAAAGCAGCTGCTGCTTCGACCTCCATTGCCCACTCTGAAGCATGGCAAAACTTTCCTTAATGCAGGATGTGCTGTTCTCTTCATCCTTCAACATTTGGGACTAATTAGCTCTTACAAACAGAAACAAAAATCTAATAATGCAAAGGAAATATATGCTCCTGTTCTGTTATGACAGTTCATAATGTTTCAGCCAGGTGCTCACTTTAAAGCCAAAAGAATAAAATGCAAGTACAATCTTGTTTTCTTCTCTCTGAATTGCTCCCTGTTTACTTCTCTCAATATGTCAGGCTATTTTTCTGTTATATCATCTGTCATTCACTTTGAGGTGTATGGTGAAAGAAGAAAAACTGAACCCTGGAAAGGCTTTCTCCTGCAGTTTGTCTATTACGTTTCAAGCCATACTTTAGGTATAATTAAATGACTAGTTTCAGGGTAAGAAATTATTATTTTAGTTAAAAACTTTCCCTTTTTTTTTTCCAAAATGCACAAGGATTACAGTATCAGCTTCTGTCTGCCTGCTCCACAAAGACACTGGCTGTATCTCTGGATTTCTTGCTTGCACAGAACTGTGTGTTCCTGAAACAGGTCTGCTGTAGATGCCAAAAAAAGAAATTGAAAACCTGTTTCTGACCTGGAGATGTTGGGCAGTGAGGAGGTGATAAAAATGGATGCTTGGCTTTCATGCTGTTATTACTATCCTTTAGCTCCTACTAAGGAAATTTTAAAATGGAAAGCATTATTTTACCTTGTAGTAACTGTTGAATGGTGGCAGGCTTTTGAGGAGAACAGAAGTATAAGTGCACCAAAGCAGAACAGAAAAGAACAGAAAAAATGTTTAATACATTGAATGGATAAAGCTCTCCTTCCCACAGGTTTTTGCACAGATGGTCTTGGGGCAGTGCCGGGAACCTACAGGTGCAGAAGGCCTTCACTTAGTCCTCATTCCCTTCAAGCAGCTCTCAAACTCACAACTCCTTGAACCCTGGAAATACATTGCTTTTTGCTTCTTGCCAGATGATTTATAAAGGTTTTGCCAGCCACCTAGAAAGCTTGTTGCTTGAAATTCTTTAAAACACTTTGTCTTACCTGGTAAGATATAGTCAGTTGAAGAAAAAAATGCACGTTATATCAAGTCTCAGGACTATTACTGATTGTCGTTGTTTTACCCTATAGAAGTAGGTGAAGTAGCTCTGTGACGTTGCTATAGCAGCTGCAGTTCTTCTTGAGTGTCATCCTGAGAGTTACAAGGGCCATGAAGGCTACTCCAAAGACAGACAGTGATTAATGCTACTATATTCGTAGACTCACAGATCTGAAAGAAACCTCAGGAGGTCATCTAATCCATACTTTTGCCCGAAGGCAAGGTAAACTCCACTTAAAACATTCCTCACAGACATTTGTCTAACCCGATCTCTCCACCAGAGATGGAGATCGAGCAACATCCCTGGACGATTTACTCTAACACTTAACTAATTTGTCTGTCTCTTCTTTATCTTTAACTACACAGTGCTTTTTGTCATCTGTCATAGTTCCTTAGCTTTTGTGATGTGCTTATTTGTGAGGCTTGAACTGAAGGTAAAGTAGGGTGATTCAGACCTCCTAGATTAGTTTAAAATGTGAAAGTGAAAACCAAAAGAAAAGATACATTTCTTTTGCTTAAAGCTAACCAAATGAGCACTGCTTTACTGGGGAATGGTTAAATAGAACCACTTGGCTTCCAACTGCATTTCACCTAAAGAAATATGAGCAAATTCTGCTTCTGAAGCACATCATGCTGAATAATTTAGGGACTCTGGGACTGTTTATTGTACATAAAGGTATCGCAGGGGATAATATATCATTAGTTTGCACAGAGACTTTATGTAATTTGGAATAGAATATATACTGTATCCTAGCAGAAAATAATGTATGCTTGATGAATATTAGCTGTCCGAGCATTAGTGGCTTTGTCAAAATAACAGATCAAAAATTTAATGTGAAATTTGTGTTTTAATAAAATTAATGGAGCCCATCACTAGGACTTGAGAAAGTAGTTTATGATGCTCTGACAGTGTAGTGGCTGTAAATTAGCTGGATCAATTTCCCGGAGAACATCTAGACAGGCAAAACAAGTCTGCATTGCAGCATCTGGTAGCCCGGAATATGCTGGGCATGTTAGATCCAAGGGGCGTGACAGCAGCTCTGCTCTAGTTATATGGGATGCAACTGTTGGATGCAAAGACCTGTATAGCTTTGGGTACCTGAACACAGTGTCAGTTCGCCTGCAGGTGATTCGAGGCCATGCAGGGCTCAGCAACACATCATATCACGCTTGTCAGGTCCCACCAGGATGGTGTGTCGAACAAAGGTTGGTGTAACATTAAGTGGCTTCAGAGCATGTTGCTTCTGGTTTCACCTTTTTAAACAAACAGTCAGTTAAAAATATTTATAACTGTTGATAAGCAAAACATTTTTCTATGTTTCTCTGTGCTTGTTGCTTTATCAGAGTGTTATGCTAAGGTTTTTAGTAGTGGCTGGGAAGATGAGTCAAGGTTTTCCATGAGGGAAGATCAAGATGCATGTGATTCACCCATCTGATGTGCAATATTAAGTGAAAACGCCTACAGTACACCAAGCAGGAAGAACAGCTCATTTATTTAATTCACTGGGAATAATTCATTAACCAACACTTCTGATTCGTGTCAGTCAAAACTAAACTTCCATCTTGAGTTGGTTCTCACTTTATGGCCCTTCTATTTAATTCATGAATGTATGCTGGATTTGACCTTAAAACAGCTTTATGAGCACTGTTCTATTTGATGCAACTGAGCACCATTAGTATTCTAATGAATACCATTACTTGTAAAATGATGTTGGTCCTGAAAGTTATAGCAAGTGGTAAGAATATTAAACTCAGTGCCACTGAAATATCTGATTTCTGGTGCCAATTTTAAATCTCTGATGCCTTTAATGGTGACTATTAGAAACTAAAACTGCATGCATCTATACACATACTTATTTTTGTGACAGTCCTTTCTTTGCCCATGCAGTGCACTGACTGGAAGCAATGCAATTGCACTGTTATACTGGGCTAATTACTTCTTTCTATGTCTCACTACTCTAAATAAAAGACTTTTAGTTAGCTCAGATGACAAACTATAATGTAGGATTTCTCTGCAATATACTGTATAAATGTCTGTTTAGTAGCCTGCTGGGGGAGGGCATTGGCCACTTTGTAGTATCTCTGTTGAATGGCACTGGGCTTTTCATTTTGTCTGACAAAGTTGCTGTGGAAAAAGATTGGCACATCTTTGCCTCATCCTCCAGAAGAGTATCTACTTGTTTCACTGGTGTGGTAAGACTAGGACAGGAGCTCAGGGTGTGACAGCCCTCCCCTCAAGTGATGAAGAGATTTATTGAACATGGTCATATGTGAGGATGCATTCAGAAAGCAGGAATGGCACCTGAGCTCTCGAACTACTCTTTCCTGTTGGCTGGCATTATGTCTCAAGTGACACATAATTAGTGTTAGGATGTTTAAATCAATTTCAGGTCATCTCCAGCCAGACGTTGACTTGGCTGTGTTTCTGTTCAGCAATGTGTATTTTAGTCACAGCTTTACTGTGCCTTGTAAATAGAATAATATACTGACTAAAAAGTGCAGTTTTACGCAGATCGCATTTGGTGAAAAGTTTAGTCCCCAACCTCCCAAGTACTTTTTCTTTTCTAAGTTAATTGAAACATTTCCATAACGTTTAAGTTTGGGGAATGGGATTCATGTGGGCAATTTGGGTGTCACTAAACTAAGAGATGCATGCAGAGTCCTAATCCTCCCTTGTGTTGAGTTGTGGTACAAAATGGAACAGTTTAACAGGAGAGGTCAGAAGAGATTAATTCTCTGTAGCCCACCATTTGGGGCAAACTGTTTGGAGATGAACAGCCGAAGTTTGTATTCATGTTCCAAGACAGACAGATTGAGCTGTGATTCCTGGTACTATTTGTGCACGAATTATGGGAACGGTAGGAGGTTGAAAGACTGAGAAGAGAGGGATAGGGAGAGGGTAAGTATCTCTTTTCTTACTTTTTCTTTGTAAGTCACTCTACGAGACTATTTCATATTTCGTTTCCTTTAAAAAAATCTGCAAATAGAAATGTTTTATTTTGGATAAAAATGGGTACTGTGTCGGTAGTTTTCACTTCTTTTTTCATCAGTTTGTCACTGATGACTAACTGATGGAATTCTGAATAAGTGTGGTTTTAGGTTAGTTCTAGAAACCCATACAAGGGTTGCTCTTAGGCACTATATAAATTAGCTGGGCACATTCTGATTTCATGCATTAGCATTTGACAAAAACCAAACATTTTTAAAGAAAAAAATTCAATCCATTAGGAAGTGTTACTGAAATATTTAAATCCAGCTGGACAGAAGTATTCTAACTAGAGGAAATGACTCCTTTATGCTGCACTGTTGAAAACATACTAGGTTCCAAATAAATTGGTACTCAGGTAACATCAAGTCCTAATTTACTTCTGTCCCCCAGTCTCATCTGCCCATCTGTCCTATCTCTTTGGCCCCTATCATTGCAGATATGAATGTCTTCCAAACATTGAACATGCCAGAATTTCTGCTTCTGTTTTAGAGTGAAAGCCTATGTGCACAACATCTGCAAATTAGAGCTGGCAACAGGAGAGAATGAATTAAAATGTAAATCTGGCTATGGCTGATCTAAATCAAAGTATAAATTTTATACTCATCTGAGGTAGTTGTATGTGAAAAAAGGTTCATACAATTCTGTTAATAAATGAAAACTTTTTTTTTTTAAGTCAAACTAGGTTTTATCACATCCAGAAAGGAAAATATTTCTTCTTAATTTTATGGTAATTCTAATTTTAATTTTCATCCAAGTGCTTATCAGTCAGTTCTGTAATTATTTCTAATTGTTCCAAACTCACAGAGGTTAAGTTATAAACTGTACTCCATAGAATATTCTAAACCCCAGAGTATTAGCAAACTGCCAGAAGATCAAAATAGGCACATATGAAAAATGTCTGTTTCCCATATAATTTGCATTAGTTTTATCATGATTTAATGCAAATAAGTATTGCATACATACTTATGCAACCAACTGATCATTTGCACATGCAGAAATCCAGCTTAATGAATGCATAAACAAAGGAGAAAGGCAGACTTTGTTTTTCTGTTTGCATATGTTNGCATAGTTACCAACCCAAACCTCTGCCCTGGATTAATCAGATTTGCAAATTTTCAGAGATCCTACAGCCTATTTTTGGATACAGCTGGAAACAATGTCAAGCATGACTGTCTTTACAATGAACAGTAAGAATAGGTCACTCACAAGATGGCTCATCTAAACAGTTTGGTTTGCAGAGTCTTTATTACAGGTTTTGCAAAAAAAAAAAAAAAAAAA
>WAAD01037898.1:178838-221373 GCA_013389945.1 Fregata magnificens | reverse complement strand
TAACTGAAGGATGGACTGCTGTCCTCTGTGTGTGCTACAGCACTTTACTGAACTAATTCTGAAGACTTCCATGAGACATTCTAAGTCAGAATGAAAAGACAGCTCTTTTGCAAAGGCTCATTAAATGAGATTTGTCTTGGTCCTTGGAAGAGGACCTCCCCTTAGGAGTTGGAAAGAGCTCCAAAGCTTGGCCCCATGAAAATCATGGGCTGTTGTAAGGACCTTTCTGTGATGCCATGGGTGATAGGTCATCTGTGATCTGGCTGTGTCAGAACTCAGATCTTGGTATTTGGGGCAAGAAACTCCGTTACCTAAGAAATGGAGATGTCCCAGTGGCCCTGGTACAGGACATGTCTGCAGACATGCTTGAGCTCAGTCCAGTCTCAGGGTATTTCTTGCACAGCAAGGGAACTAAGCTGGCTCACAAGATAAAAGCGCACACTCTTAAGCAGTACGCAGTGCGGCAGGAGAATAAAAAGCCAAGAGTACAGATGGTGTGTGGTTACGTGGATATTTCCTCAGCTTTGTAAAGAAATTAGGTCTTGTGTTCCCTGTGTTTCAGTGCCTGCCACAGGTTTATCTCTTCCCCAAACAACCATTATACAAAAGAAAATGTTTTTAAGTAATGAGAAGGTAAATTCACACATGTGTATAAGACATCTCTGTGCCCTTTACTTATATTTTCTGTAGGATTCTGGTTTTATGCCACAAAGCTGAATGTTATGTAACAGGATTGTATTATTTAATTTCTGTAGAGTGCTGTCTCCTGTCCTGGCTGTTTTACTGTGTTGAAAGACATAACCTGCTGAGAACGTACATTTGGGTGAAATAGAATTTCCTCTGTCTTTCCCTCAATCTAAAAGAAAAAAAGAAAAATATTTTGCTTACTGGGAAAACCAAAACAAAACATGTTGAGTGTTAAACATTTTCTCAAACTTCAGAAGAACAAACTTTTATCTGTGCTGAGGAGTGATGCATTGTCCTTCTGGTAAGTTAAAATAGTAGGTGGTAGGACACTAGCACAGATCATGAGCCCGGACAGAAATAGAAGCCAAATAGAGGAGGACTACTTGCTATGAGAAGAAATTAAAACAGCAAGGTAGAAGCTGAGCAGGAGTTGACCACTGACTGTGGCTGCTAATATTGAGTGGCTTATTCATGGCATTTCAGTGAAATACAAGTGCAGGGAAATATGCCATAACTGCTGAGACTTTTCTGATGTCAATGGATCATGATATTGGAAAAGTTAATGGTCTGAATCAGTGGTTTTCAAATGTCATTGACTATACATTATAGTGAATAGAAATTCAGAAAAACAACTTGAAAAAAAAAAATTAGGGGATTCATTACCATGCATTTTTTTGTTGTGGAAATGAGAATGAGCAACTGGAGCTTCACAACCCCCCACAAAAATAGATGAGCTAATGCCCAGAAGTAAAGGGACCTCCCCCAGCTGCCCATCACAACAGCATTTTACCTTGTGATTGTTTACTTATGTTGGTTGTTGTATTTATTCTGGATTTCATTCATGCCTTCCAATTATGTCCTCTGATATCAGTTTCATTCCTTTTGCCTACCACATTCTTTTCTTTTCTGTCTCGTCTCCCCATCCATAATTGTTTGCCATGTGGACAGCTTTTCCTCTCTATGAGAGGTAAGATGGCTGGGAAGAAATATTATGCTGAATTGACAGCCAGAAATAAGTTAACTAAATGCAGTTCTTGGTAGGATTTTACCATGGCTCAGAGGAGGCTTCAGAGGGGCCTGTGAGAAGTTGAACCTGTCTTGGTTTTATATTTGTGACGCATGCAGCAAGTTCAGAAAAGGACGTGTAAATAAACACATTACATCAGTTCTGACTTAATGACATCAACTTCTCTTCTGACCCTACTAGCCCCTGAAAGTAATAAACCCTCGGTGAAGGAGTAACAAGATTCATATGTATAAAGATACTGACTGCAATGAATGGGGTTAAGAAGCTCTCTGTGGGATCCTGTGTCTTGTACAGTCATATCTTGTGTGCGCAAATGGAGATTCCTTGGTTTTTTTAGATGTAAGAAGCAACGTTATCTTTAGTTTTTCAGAGATTTCAAATGTGCAGAGTAGTGCCGTGTGAAGCCAAATTCACTCCTAAACATCTATGTGTTACTGCCTGTATTTTCTTTTGTTTCCAAATGAGAAATAGTTCTGGTTATTTATTATGCTACAAAAGTCTTAAGTTACAGTTTATACTTTTGTAACTGCATTTGTTACTATTCTCCTTCTGAATTTTAGTAATCGCTCTTGGTGTCACACAAATGGTAGTGGTTATTCAGAATTCTCTGAATATGATCTAAATTCATAAATAGAAAGTAGTTTGTGTTGAAGTTAAGTGGCATATGATGGTGTGATTTTATATTTCATATCTCTGATTAGTTCATACATTAATACTTCATATCTCTCTGTACCAGTTAGATTTTCCCACTGTGGAACAAAAATAGAAAGTAGGAAGCAAGCTATGAAAAAGAAATATACAAGGACTTGAAGGGTCTGCCTGGCTTTATACCCAAAAGTATTCAGGCACATCAGATCAAAGAATCAGCCCTGCTGGGCTATAAATATTGTGGGCAATGTCCTCGGGTGGTGTAGACTAGCACAGCTTTGCATGGACCCCCAGTACAGCTGCCCAGCCCTCTGAGAGCAGCCTGTTGGTGTTTTCTGCTTGTAGTCAGAGCTAGAAATACACACACACACACACATATGTTTTGTAAACTAGAACAAGGCTTAGAGGGGATTCAGTATGAATCTTCTTAATGTTACCTGAACTGTCCCTCAGACATCAATAGGACTGATCAGTGGTTGTCATGCGATGCACAGTGCATGCTTGGGGAGAAGGCCAGGTGCCCTTTGAAAACACATAATTGCTGATAATGGAGCTCTTTGATAATGCTAATTAAAGAGGTGTTGCCTATATGTGACTGAGAATAAGCTCTGACATTAGACAGCAATTGCTGTAAATTGGTTTTGTTATGTGACTTCTACATTGGTATAGATTTTGTTTTGCATCATTTTGGCTTCTGTGCTGCTGGGAAGATAAAGCTACATGTGAACCAAGTAGTATGTACTATTCTGGTAGTTACATGGAGGATAGAGAGCAAGACTTGCAAAGTACCTCATAAGTAAGTATACTACTACAGACAGATGTGGAAAAAGGCAAATACTAAAGTCTTTCAGGTTTATGGTTCTGTGAATAGATGTTTGGAAGAAACATAAACATGTTTATACACGCATGCATGCGTGTGTGTGTAAGTACACAGTTGGATTCCCAGGTGGTGAGGAAGAGCTCTGCAAAGGGAAATCTGAGAAAAATGCATGTGCTTTCTAGTTTGTTTTTTGCTTTCAGAAAACAAGCAGATTACCCAGCAAAATCAGCGTTGCTCTAGATGGCAACAGTCATCTCCCCAAGAAACAGCTAAGAATCATGAGGGTACCTTCATACATATCTTCCATATGTCTTTCTCGTGTCTGGGCTTAAGGAGAATCAAATTGTGTGGCTTCACTCATCTACAGACCCAACAGAAAAATGCATTAATGTTTTCTGAATGTATGAGCAGCTCTTTGCTTGGTTTTCCCTTTACTTTGAAATATTCAACTTTTTGAGAATGTGTTTTAGCTCAAGTTCACCTTTCCATTTAATTTTATATTGGAAAGTGCTGGGAAAGCTATACGTTTAAGCCTTAATTTGGCATTCGTGCTCATAAATTACAGTCTGGCCTCTACCTATATGATCACATTCAAATTGTTCAGCAAGATCTGCACTCTTAGAAAGAAAAGGAAATTCTTGAATGTTTGAGAGTGAAATCTATTCCTGGCTGAGCGGTCTAGCTCTCTGCGGTTGTCTTCAGATGAAGAAACACAAAGTACGGAACTTCCCAATTCTGGCTTTCCTTAATTTTGATGTTCACAAGATGCTAATTTCTCTTAATAACTTTATTATATGTAATACTAAATAATACTGTTAATGTTTTCTGTCTTTTTTAGTAGACCTCTAAAATAATCAGACTGGGAATGTAAAGGAGGAACAAGACCCTGCACTATTAGATAGCTCAGACAAAAATAGAGGGAACACTGTTTTAAAAAGCCACCACCACCAAAACAAAACAAAAAACCCTCATTGCTGCCAATATCTAAACACACTCTCCACACATGCTCTGCCCCAAGGAAGAAGTATTATTTTTTACAATGTCTTTGCCTTTATTTGCCTCTCTTCTTTTCCTACTATCACAAGCAAAATGGACATGGTGAGCTTGCAGACACATCAGGCAGATAAATTAATTCAGAGAGATCATTCTTGAACTCTGATGTTTTCTTAAGTAGCGGTAAAGATCAAGGCTTCTTAAATAAAAATGTTTACTTTTAGGTGTAGTGATCTGTTGAAGCATTCTGGGCACCTCAGTAGAATTAGGGAGGGGGGTGTATGTGTATTTTTCCCCATCTTGCAATGCTTAGAGGAAAAACTGGTTTTGAATTGGTGCTGTGTTGAGTGTAGCCTGACTTTGGTGTAAACCTGTTGGAAATAGTTTTGTCATCTGTGGCAGTATTAAATTATCTGCAGTGGATGACTGCAGTCAAGCAAGTTTTAGTGCCTATAATGGCTCAGTCACTAGCACAAGTTTGACTGGTACAGTTGGGTTTATCAGGCAGCCTAGTGCATGCTGGATAATGATTCTTGGGCATCTCTACAGAGATTTTCAGCAGAGATGATGGGAATTCATAAAACAGCTTGTTCTTTAATAACAAAATTAGATGCACAGTTCTGTATTTCCAGCTTAGCACACTTACTGAAGTCAGCAGACCTATATGAAGTGGGTTTATGCTAATCAACCAGGGCACCAGTAGTGGTGTAGCCGTCCAGCAGGGAGCTAAGCGTGGGCTCCCTGCCCCAGAGTTTACCTGTGTTCTTGGGAGGTTTCCCCATTGGCAGGGTTAGTGCTTGCTCAGGTGTGTGCACCTGAGCTGCAGAAATGTAACCCAAGCGATGAGACTGAAATGGTTCACAAATCAGGATTTCCAGTCTGCACAAAATTGTGCATTTCCATGATATTTTTCCTTTTAAAAGAGCAGGGATCTGACTGATGTATGGCTGTGCCTTTTGAGCTACAGGGTAGATGTATCTCCCCCAGTGCAAACTTGGGTGTACTATGGGAGTGTGTATGGGATTCCAGGGCCCACTGCTTAGAAGGCTTGAGTAGGGACTTATGTGCAGTTTGATTGCTCACTGAAATATGTTCAGAAAATATAACCTGAGGTCTGTGCAGTTGCACAAAGCTTTATCCAACCCAACATATATACGCCTTATGGAATTGCCCTGGATTGGATTATGACAACTGTGTCTGCACCTACGCTCAGCTTCAGTCTCTTCCTGCATGAACTTGTCTGTGCATTTTAAGACATAGAGCAAGATCAGCTGAGTGTTTTTTCCCCCCAGGTCCATTCACTCAGATGGTGTGCTAATTAGGTCACTGAGAAAATCAAAGATACAGAAACTGGATTGAGTGCTCACCGACGGGCTCCTACGTGTAATTGCTGTATTTTAGTTTAATTTGTCTTAAGATGTTTTCTGATGTGTCTGAGAATGTTATCCATAAAAAGGCAGACTGCACATCAAGAAAGCAAGTCAGTGAACACATGAATATTTTGAGCTGCAGAGTGTAGCATTCAGTATTTATCACTCCAGGAAAGAGGCATGTGACTTCTCTCTCACATGGCAGCTTCTTGGTTTATGCCTTACTGACTGGTAAATGGCAAAAGTATCCTGCAGGATCAGTTTTGAAGAAAGGGCAAGGCACTGGAATGATCCACAGTGTTAACATTTTGCTGCAGAATGATCCCTGCTCTTATTCCATAAGAAAGTACCGTGTGTTGGAAGAGAAGGGACTTGCTGAAGGCAGAGATGAGTTACTGCAGAGTCCCTCAGTTTGTTTTCTGCTTAAATAAAAGTGTTCTGTGATAAGCGTGACCTCAGAAGTAGCAGTGTGACCTGACAAGCAAGCATATTTAATCTGCTCCTTGGCGGAGTTGAACATATTTTGTCCATGAAAGCATATCCTATGTACGCATACAGGTAGGAGTGAGTGCATCTCTGTGTTGGTACAATTTGAGAGGGAGATGAAGGACTGTTGGAGCTCTTCAGGGTATTGCTACTTGGCAGGAACACACGTACTCCAAGGCAAACAAATTTGCTCAATATTTTTATGAGTCTCTGAGCTCAGCTGGTTCTGGCAGGGATGACTTGACTTCATCCAGAGAGGCAGTAGGGGGGGAGGTCATTCTAACTTTCCCTTTATTTGGGTAGTGGAACATGAGTAAGTTCTTCCCAGAACTGGAGGGAGTCGCCTTGGGCTCCTCGTCACGCACAGCGTGTCATACTGCATCTCCTATGTCCCTCCATAGCATCTAGTGCAGCTCCCTTGTATGGCCTAACCATAGTGCAATATGTAATTGCCTCTGATGCAGCAATTTCAGCACAAGCACTTTGGACTCTGTGGAATTACAAATAATAATAAAGAAAATAGTCTTGTAATAAATGCTAATCACACCCTATAGGATTGCTCTGAATTTGTCATTAGATAGTAGATATTAAATGCAGAAATACTAACTTTCCCAGAACCTTAGAGAGTTTAGAGTTCTTTGTAAATATGTAATTCTCCCTCTAAACATACAGTTTATTGCCCAGTACAAATTCTTCATTATTCTGTAGTTAAGGCTGAAAGGCCTCATCATTTACCTGAGTCAGACATGCCCTGAAGAGAACACAGTCATTTACTGAGCTGAGCCAATTCTGGAAATTGAGGCAAAGGTTCTGTTCTGCAGGTGAAACCAAGCTGCCATAAAGTCTGTGGGGTGTGTGTGTGTGTGTGTTTGTGACCATTTAGACAACTGTAGCTTGGCAAGCTTCATTATTCCTCCTTTTTTTCTGGCCTTTTGATCTTGATTGTTGAGCTCTCTTCTGCCCTCCTGAAGCCAGAACTACTTTTGCCCACTTTTGTCTCACTGCCTGATACATGTTTATAGTGCCAACTAACGGTGCTCTGAGCTTATGAACGCATCATTTATATTGAGCATGTGTCTCTATTACGTGCAAAACTGAGCTGGAGGCCAAGTGATTCCTATTTCAATGTTCCTCCTGACCTAGCAGCAATTCTCTTGATGTTACAAACCAAATAAAGAATGGAATTTCTATGCCAATCTATTTGTCAGCCATAAATAGGCAATATATTATTGGCTAGGAAGTGGATAGGAAGCAGGTGAAAGGAAGTGGGGTCATCCAATAGGCCCAAGCCAACATTGTTGGTGAAATAAGCTTTTGCCCCTAAAGAGGAATTACTTCCTTCTGTGAGGAAAAGAAGAGACGTTATTGTGAATCTACTGTAGTTCCTCGCTCGGGTCCCCCCAGGAGCAGGATGGCTTCACCTATGTGACTGGGAGATTAGCTCTCAGACAGGATCCTGGGTTTAGCTGGCCTTTACTTTCATGTATTTATTAATACTATTCTGTTTTACATGAAATTTGGTTTTTGTTGAATGATTTCACAACCTTCAAGAAGAGACTATCCAATGACACTGGTCAAACACAATCTTTAAAACAAATGGAAGTTTGTGAGTGACCTGAAAGAAATGTAAAGTTTTTGCCTAAAAGAGATTTAGCAACAGCTGTATAGCACTGAAGTTCAAACGATGGAAAAGTGATGACATTTTAAACTTGGTCTCACTCTAAAGCATCCCTGTTGTACAAACTGACCTTCAATCATATTCTGTTACTAGTAATAGCAGCAAAGCCCTGCAGTATGTTTGCACAGGACATGAATTAGCAGAGAACTTGACCTTAACTTTTGCACGTAGAAATGGAGAAGTTATGTTTACAAGAGCATTCTGTGTTTGCTCCCCTTCTTGTGTGGGTGTATGTAGGGGAGTGGGGATAAATACCCAGTCTCTCTTTAAGCTCTACTCTAACCAAGCTGTGATGTTTATCAATGTGATTTTGTGATAAAAAGTTGTGGTTCCTCCATTACAGACTTGAAATGCTAGCTGTAAACCTAGGCTAACCATTAAAAATCAAGAGCCAAGCACTAAAGCATTCTGAAATATATTTATTAAAAATAATATTAGATTTTTTAAATGGACCTCTACTTTTTGAGCATGCAAATTGAGTTTTTGATTGCCACAACAGCTAGAAGCGTACCTTTTGTTCAGGTGCTCTCCTGCAAATAGAAAAACAATAAAGAAATTTATATTTGTATGGTCAGACCCAAGAAACTGGAAACAGGAGGAGAAAAAATTTGAGATTTTAGGTCTAAGGCAAGATTTAAACACTAACCACTAAATTTAGCTTTTCTATTCACTCTTCTCTCACAAAACCTGCTACTTTGTAGGGCAGAAGTCCCTATACATGGGCTGTGACATTCTGACCCCCAGGTAATTTGTGCCATTATATAAATTGACATATATATACAAACACGGGAAAGAAAGGAGCAAAATAGTGTGTGCAAGCAGGTAGGAAGGCTAGGAAGAGGTGAAGATAAGATACGTTGTTAGCGCTGTTGGTGAGAGAAGGGAAATTGTCACGACTGTGGCTCCTGGCTGCTGCTGCCACCTAGGAAATGTGTGTTAACATCATGCAGCGGCACAAGCTGCTGCAGGGAGGAGGCCGCCGCACCTCTCTGTATCCCTGCTCCACTTGGTGCTGTTGTCTGTGAGGTGCCATTGCCACAAACAGGAGTGCTCATAAGATGCTGTTGTTGGCATTGCCTTCTGCTCCCCCACCCAAACAAACAAACAAAAAAAATCTCAGCTTTGGTATGCAGGAGTGAGATTTTTTTTTTTTTCCCCCTGCTGCTGTAAGATTTCAGCATGATCCAACTGTGTATTTACTGGATTTGAGAGGTGTTGTTCAAGGGGGAATTCCACCTCTACCTCAAAACCAGCAGTTTTACGGTATCAGTACCCTACTGAATGTATTACATCAGGTCTGAAACATTTTGTTGCAGGAGCACAGCAGCCTATTCCTTTCATAGAAATGGTTTCGTCTATCGCTTGCTGTTAGCTTAATAACCTTTTGCTACTTGAACTGTCCTTTCTGCCAGATTATTTTTTCATAGCTTCCCCTGGGGTTTGGCCATGAGCTGAGTGTGTAAGAGACCACTAAAGAAGAAGAAAAAACCTCCAGGGATCTTAGCTAAGCAACCCTATTTAAGTAATAAAAACAACTGGGTTTGATGAGCCAATTACATAGAGCAAACATTTAAAAGACAGAATGCCAAATATTTGTTTGTAAACCTAAGCCTTTATTAGCAGCACTGTTACAGTTATAAATGAATATGATCCCTTTCTGAGCCTCACAGACTACCTGCATCCCTGTATTAATTCAAAGCGCTGCTGGATGGGCTTTGTGAGGGTTGTAGGACTAATCCCTATGGTTCCTTGATTATGAGCATGTGCAGAGCAGCCGAAGGTACAGTCGTGCATGTAGAGCTAACACACAGAGACTTGCCTTGCAATGCCATGTTTGTGCATGTGTTCCTACAACTGAGAAGGATACAGGGAGCCTGCCTGCCTTGCTGACTTATCTGATGTTTTCTTGTTTCTGTTTCAGCATTCAGGATAATTCCTTCAACACGACAGCTTTAGCAGAGTAAGTGAACACTTTAAAGATGTCCTTATTTTTAAATAAGAATGATGAGTTTTAGTTACTGTAGAGAAAAATTGTAAGTAGTATGTAAGAAGTCCCAAGCTATCTGTCATATATTTTGGTACAGTTTTCTGTAATCCAAGTATATTATTGACTGTATGGGAAGGATTGCATGAAACAGCTGCCTTTACATGCTCTGTGACCATTTAGCAGTGAAATACCTTTCTGGGAGAATATATGTTTGATGCACATCACACATGTTTAAATGTGTGATTTTCAGTGTAGGATAAATCTCCTCTGGAGATATTGCTCATTTCTGGTGCTGATGATCTTGACAAACACAAGTATGTCAGTTTCTAAGAACACATGGTCTGTACTTCCTGCAAGCATTATTAGAAAAAAAAAATTCTTTGCAAATATTTTGAAAAAAACCCCTATACATTATTTAGACAGGCCAAGTACCAAATAAGTCATTTCTTTGTAATCAATTCCATAAATTCATTAGAAGGCCTTTCATATGTATCATGATCATAAGGATATATATGTTGGGGTTTTTTTGTTGTTGTTTTATAGAGACAACAGAACAGGACAAGGGAGAATATTAGAAAGTTAGAAAGGCAAAGGCTTTAGGAACTATTACAAATAAAATGGTCTTTGTTTTATTTTGGTCTAAAACACTTCTATTTTGGTATTCTCTACATTATTATTTTGCATGCTTTTGATTGTTTCAAAAGCTTTTAGGGAAGATTCTTCAGCAGTAATGTGCCAAGCAATTTCTCAGGAAGGAAATGATTTATAGATTTGTTTGTGTATTAGGTGAGTTTTATACTGCTAAAATGCTCATAATTTAAAAACCCTAGCTGGACAGTGAGCTGTTTGCTGAAGTGTTGTGGGGGCAGGATACATTCTGAAAGCAGGCCAAGTTGTAATCATCCGAGCCATCCCTAAGTGTTGTCAAAATCACTACAGGAAGAGTAACATTTTGTAGGGATCCAAATAATTTCTCTCTCTTGCGTTGCTTTGCTTTATTTGCTTACATTGCCTTGCTTTATTTAATATTTTAACTTAGTCATGCTTTTTGTGTGCTTGTGGCAGATATGGAAAGATTTAACAGAATAAATCATTAAGCCATTTTTTATTATTTTCTTGTGTCCCTATTAGTTAAGTGATGAATTGTGGTCTGTAAAATTCTGGGATGCTCCCCCTTCACAGAAGGATAACCAGATTACAGATAGTATATTTTTCATATTTTTTTCTCCTTCCCTTTTCTCTGTACCTAAGTACATCCACTGTTTCCCATAGAGATTCCCCTGGAGTGGCCCCTGTGCCTGCCTCACCCTTGAGGTTTCTGGGACCTGAAGGTGATGGCCTTTCTCTGTGGTGCTTCATGTGACCATTAAGACAAGGGCCAGGATGGCATAAAAGCTGACGGCGGCGTAGTGCCAGCACTGTCCCTGGGGAAAGGGAGAGGGGTGCAGGCTGTGCTGTGCTGTGCTGAGCTGAGAGGCAGCAGCATGGCAGAGCTGGGGCTGGGCCAGGCGTTGCCTGAAGGGTGAGTCTCCCTCATTTAAGCTGTTGTTGGTTTTGTTTCAGGGGCTTTAATTTTTAATCGTATCTTCCCAAACATGGAAGTAGAAACATACTTTTAGAAAACAAAGCAAGTGAACGACATCTGAAAAGCATTGTCCAAATGAACAAACCTGGTTTCCAGAGTTGATTTCCCTAAATCCTGTTTAGAGCTTGCCTCCAAAGCCTGCTTTTGAGAACTACTGAGGATACACAATTCTTACTGATTTCAGCAATAGTTAGTTGCGCTGGCCATATCAGCAAATAGGTTAGTTTTATTTAGCAGGATAAAGAGAGAGCTTGCCATGCAACTTTAGTCATCCCCATTTGACAATTTCTGTCTTTACTTGTGGTAAATGCAAAATCAGGGCTTCCTGGATGATGTAAAATCACTGATATGATACTTCCAGGAACGTTTCTCCAGACAAGTCAAGCGCTTGGGGCTGCTAAGCTTCCAGCAAGCCATGCATGCAGCCTGGTTTAGAAGTTGTTCATGTGAACATCTTAAAGGTCAAGTCAGCAAAAGGGAGCATTTTTCAAGTTGTACTGAAGTGGCTCCTATGGAAAGGTGAAAATGGAAGAACGTCAAAAATCCCATTAAACTCGAGATCCTTGGAAAAAACATACAGAGGCAGTACCATAAAGAGTCAGAGCAGCATTCCAGCTAGACTGGGATCCCATCTCTGCCCTGACTCTGGCCAGTGCCATAAGATCACTAATGGATGTACTTCCTTTTAAGAGACGCATCCATCAGTCAGTAGTTAGATTGGGCACTGAAGGAAAAGGATTTACGCCACTGGTTTTGTCCAAAGACATACTTCCTGCCCAATGTAAGCTTCAACCCATCTGGATTTATGACTTAAAGCTGTTCGGGTGTATCCTCTGATGTTTCAGGAATGACTGAGATGCTGCTCCGGTTTTTGTGTTGGTGGGAGCTCTCTACTATGTGGCCACAAGCTTTCACAACACTTACAAACTCTTGAATATCCCTCTATCTGTTAAATATAGCTAAAGTTGGACAACAAGGTTTACAAGTTACTGGTGAGAGGAGAGGAGTGTGTGCATGTCTGTGTTGATATGTGCAGAAAAGTGGAATGAACACATAAGGTGCATTTCTTAAAGAAGCCAAGATAAAAACACTCTGTGCTTTAATGACGGATGTTTGCATTATGCCATGCATTCATCTCTTTAAAGGTCCTGCTATGGTCTTAGCCTCAAGCACTGTCTTGTGTGAGTGAACTTCTTGGTTAGTATTTATCCTTACAAAGAGAAAAATTTCTATTAACAATTTCAGAGTGTGTTGCTTCTGAACTTCCTCACAATCTTTTTATTACATGCTGGACATGATCTTCTCTGATTCATTATTGCTTATCTTTCCTATCTACTGCTATCTGGTTATTCAAATACATTTTGTCATGCTCACTTATGTTGTTTATAAGTTCTGCCTTGTTTTATGACTTTTATCCATTGCTGGATGCTAAGTTAAGTTCTCTACCTCTCAAGATCACCTTATTACAGCCAGTTCAGGGAAAGCAACCCCCAGGGCACTTCCCCAAGTTAAGGAGTATGCACACCAGTATGCACACATAGACTTGGCTGATGAACCTGTGCTCAGTCATCCATCATCCCTCCAGAGAGTGTTCCCAGTTGCCAAAATGGTCTTTCAGGACTGAAGGCTGCCAAGTGTGGCAGCTGGTGAGAGGAGGGGGTGAGTGAAGCTGGTAGCAGACCTGCTTCCTCCCACCTCCTCTTCCTGTGGCACACGCAGGAGGGAGAGTTTGTCCCTTTAGAGGGTCCCTGGGCTTTGTTGACGGCAGCTTGGCCCATGGTCCCCAGCACGCTTGGTGGCATCTTGTGTTACTCTCACGTCTGTGCTGGGAGCTCTGTCCATCCAGCTCTGACCTTGGCACTGTCTCCTCACAGTGTATTTCCTTGCCATGTTTTTCTCCCTCTGAAATTTTCCATCGTGTTTTCCATCTGGGTTCCTGGTTCCTTTTGTACTGGGCTTCCTTCTTCAGACCCCCAGTATGTCCTATCCTCACACCTTGCTGGTGTCAGAGACCCATAAGGTAATTAGTGATAGACCAGAGGGGAAGGTGTGACTGGCATCTGGAGGCAAAGGCAACTAGATTTCTACAGTGAATTTATCCATTTTGTACATCAACCCCTGTCTTCCATCTGTCATCGCACTTTGCCTTGTGGGGAGAACTGCACCCCTCGCGGGAATATTGTGTGATTAGGGGGGATCTGCAATTGTAGTTATATGTTCCAGTTGCGAGCAGCAAATGCTTTCATCCATATGCTGATGTATTCAGGAAGTGTAAACACTTGAGTGTCCCTTTAAATATTTTCTGCTGCAGTCTGGCTTTTGATAAAGATACTAGCAGAAGACTGGTGGGAAAGAGGAATATATTAAAAACCTTGCCATCAAATTGCAATGCAGAGCTATGAATTTATCACTTAATGTGTTCTGTCCTAAATGGGGCAGCTCTTCTGAAAATTTAACAAAACAGCGGAAGTACAGGCTGCTTCCCCCATAATGAAGAGATTCCTCTGCCAGCAAACTTCAAGTGATCCAGGCCTGCTTAGTGTCTGTGCCCTGTGAGTATGAACAAAGGGTGAGGAGAGGGCCGCGACTTTTCCCCAGAAATAATACCTAGAAAGGGCGTATGCATATTTGCTAGGAGTGTATCCATATATATATGTATGTTTATTTGAAGAAAGACTGCTCTTAGGCTTTGCAGTTATATCATTCCGCAAAGTTCAGCCATGCTGCACGATATAGTGTTCCACACTGAATGGCTAGCGTATTTATCCAGACTTCTCTTTTGATTAGACAGCCTTATGACAATTCTGTTGTTTGTATCTTAAAAAATTCTCCTACTTCACTTTTTAAGACTAATGATCACTTTTATTTGGGGATTCTTTTTCCTGCTGCACAAAGAATGACTGCTCTACTATAGTTAGTATTTTTGTGAGTCTAGGAGAAAAACACACTTAGCTAATTGTTTCTAATTCTTTTTTTTTTTTAATGTAAGGTATTCTATAAGCAATTAAAATACAGAATTTCTTGTAATTTTCCTGTAATTTTTATAGTAACATCTGAATTCTTTGTCATCATTATTTCCATCTGGCTGAAAATGATATATCAAATTGTGTACACTTAACATCCTTTTCGTCCTCTGAGATTTAGACTATCATGGAGCAGCTATGGCACCAAATGACCCCAGCTAAGGTGTGAGAAGGAGAAATGTGTTTATACTCTGAGCTGCACTGTCATGTTACTAAAAGCTAAAATTCTGCAGCTGGCAGAAAATCAGCAATTATTTTGTATCCATTTCCAAGGTGCGACGGGGATTCGGACTCTGTGCATGAAGATCAAGCAGCCAGTTCCAGCCCCAGGTATTCTACAACAAATTTTGCCTGAAATCTATTGGCAACAAATAAAGCTGTCAGAGTGCTTCTGTTAAACCATTAGAAAGAAACCTTTATTCTCAAGGGAATGCAGAATTTCTGGGGTATTACTTGCTAAGGCTGTTACTATTTCTGGGAAATGCATATTTGTCTTGTATACGTGTGTGTAAACAATATTAAGATTTATTACAGTTGTTATTATATGAGTAAATATATTATGGTCTGTGTTCTTAACTTCACACCATATTACTTTCATTCAGATGCAGCTCTGATGCTAATACATTGAATTTTACTGTACAGCAGCTGGTACAAAGTAGTAGTAAGCAGAGTTTTGCAACTGTGCAAGGATATGCTCATTGACGTGTGTCTCTGTGGAAAAAAAAATCCTTCAAATTGTAATTTAACTGAAGTATTCTTGAGGCATGTGTCTCTCATGGCTATGTTAGTATATGTTGATTGCTAGAGAATGCAACTTAACCTTTCAGAAAGATTTTTAAATCAGACGATACCTTAAAATTAGCAACACTTCTGCACATTCTTGAAATGCCTGTAGGATATAAAGCACCCTACCCTCTAACTGTAACTGCCTTGGAGCACACTTGCAGAAGGCAGGGGCAGCAATGGTGTTTAACTCCATAGGCACCCTGTGAGCATCCATCTGGATGCTGATGGGCCACAGATGGAAAGTGAGTTTGGCAGCTCAGAATCCCTAGGAGAAAACACTGAATTAGCAAGTTATGCTTTCTAAAAAAATCTCTGGGGCGTTTAATTCAATAGTCATTGACTCCCTCAGTTGTGGAAGTTTCACACCAGGAGAGAGGTCACCTCTTAGCTAACCATTAGGATTTTACCAGCTGAAGCTAACATCTGAAATTCCACCTGCAAACTAAGCAACAGCCAGGGATTTCAGAGCAATAATGCCGATCTGCTCATCCTGCCAACTAAGCAGGCAGCCTCGCATTCTGCATTGCGGTAGCTTTCTTAATGGTGCCAGGGAGATGCTCCCCGTGGAAGGCATTAGGCAAGTCTAAGGTTGGATTGATTGGGTGTGAATAAGACTAGCAAGGTCTTCTTAGGACAGGTTGCACTCTGTAGGCTAGGTGGAGATTGAAAATATCTGTCCCAGATTCAGTGGTTAACTGAGCATTCGTGAGCAACAAGTGTCTGTTTAAACCACCAGATGTGCTGTTATACAGGAGGACCTTTTCTTCAAGCTGGGAGCACATGATACTTGTCCCTTCCACCCAAACACATCTCTGGCTGTTCAAACCCTACTTTGTATGCCTATCTCCCTCACTTTGTTCAAAAGCCCTCAAAACCAGAGACTGTCAGAAGGGAAGTGTGACTATAGGGAGGAATTATTGTATGTGATGACACTTTTGTGAGATTATAACCTAGTGTGGATCATTGGATAGGGCAAGGTCATCTGGATGAAAAAGGCAGTTCCAGATTTTATTTGGGGAATATGAACTGTAGGGCTGAAGCCAAAGAGTGCCTCTAAAACTAGTCTTATTTAAATGGCTCCACAGTTGAATGTGTAATAATACTAACAGTAGTTTAGCTTGTGACCTGACAATAAACAGTGGCCTCTCATATTCATTTTACTAAAGTATGCAGTGTTTGGTGTGTAGACTACTCAACTTGGTAAAATTAAATTCCATGAATAGCTAAGAACTTGTTGCTGTTCTTCCTTCATAATGTTTTGACAGGTGTCTGAAGTCCTGCCTGATGCATTTCCATTTTATTTCCTTACAGAGATGATGATAACAAAGAAAACTATCCGGACAACACTGCTGTCTTAGAGGAAAGGCAGCTGCCTTTGCAAGATACTCAGCAGCACAAGCAGCAGGCTGTAACTGACTACCCTCTAAAGCCTGAAATGGGCAACTTAAAGCTAAGAAAACCTAAGCCCATTGCAAAACTAGAAAATGGAAAAAGCCATGAGGAAAGTCAGGTAAAGAACTAAACTTACCAAGGGTAGGTTTATGGCACAGTGTCTGAGCAAACATACCTTTTGAAATGCAAAGCGGGACTCCCTGGGTAATCCGTGATGTGACTGAGACCGCACAATAATCTACCCTGATTTTCAGGGGCCTGGAGTCCTGGAACCCTCCTGTAATGACAGACAATTTCTTTCAGCCAGGGAATTGCAGAAGGCTGTGTTGATAACCGTTGCAACTGCTATCAGAAGTGAGCGGAGAGCATGGCCAAAGATGTGCAAATATCTGCCTAGGTTTCCTGTGACTGCTTGCAGCAAATATAAAAATCTTGGTAGTTGCAGCACTTGATTAGAATTTTTCTGTTTTGTTTATTTGACTGAGGATCTCTTGCACTGGTATTTTGGCTGCCAATGGAGAAATTTCCTACTCTCCCTTTATCTCACTTTCTGTTTTTTCTCATCTTTAAATAATAAATCTATTCCAACACAGATTCTGGTACCGGTGCTCTTGTCCACAGGCTTCCCCGGGTTGAGCTGAGGGAAGCAGAACTGTAACTTTTCTAAAGGCTATAAAAGAAGACTAGAAATGAAGAAGCTTCTGCTGCTGTCTGTGGAGGTACATTGCTATGTAGACTCCAGTTACCACCTCCCAGCAGCTGCTGGAAGTGCCTCTGTTCTCCCCCAGTGCTTCCCACGTCATGTTTCATGTGCAGTGTAAGGGATAGAGCTCTGCTCCAGGTTTAAACCCTCAGCTAGAAATATTCTCATAACCAAGATAGTTGATGTTAACGTTGGTAGATCATTGGCCTATAGTAGGTACAAGGCCTGAGAGATGTCTGTATTTGCATCTCTTCTTTGATGTATAATGTATTTGGCTATTTTCTGTCTCTTCTCTCTTCTTGTTTGTGGACAGAAATTTGCAGAGTGCTTTCTGAAGTGCTTTGAACCCATCGTAGGCCAGGAATGATTTTCGTTCATTTTTTTCAGATTTAGAATGGGAATTCATCATTTTGGATGGCATGTCTTACCTTTTAAGTGAGGAATATCCTTTTGAATCACAGAAGAAAAAGTAAAAGCAAATGGCATCCCAATGGTATTATCATAGTCTCTTTCAGAATATCAATGTCACGTCTTGCCCTAATCTTCTTGCGTGTTTTTGCTGGAGTTCATCCCTGAGATGAAGTAGTAACTGCTGATTTTTTTGTAACTGTATTGCATTACTAGGAAATATTATTTAGGCTGCGGAGAGATGAGGTGTGCATGTTTATCAGCAGATAAGAAAAATGATAGGAGATTTTGCCCTATGAAGAGCAAGTGGAGGCATAACAGGAAGAGGAGTCATGAAGAAGTCAAAAAGAGGGCAAGATCTGTCTCATAGATCATCTGTTGCTCTTTTAGCTGCTTCCGAGACTCCTGTCTGCCTGCTCCCTGTGTATGCTGTGCCTGTATCTCTCACCCAATGAAAGCTAACACAGCACAGATTTGCTGCTCTATGGTATTTTACATGGCCTGAAGTGGTTAACTGAAAATGTTGATATTCTTTCATGGGAAACTTTTCGAGTATATAATTAGATTGCCATAAAATACCAGTGCAACTTAGATATGCAGCCTGTGGAAGGAAAAACAGTGTCAGGCAGATAATTGTCACACGACTCAAGGGCTTGAATTAGGAAAGACAAAAGTTGTCCTGGGCCCCCACACTACACATTGCTCCCATCTCTGGCGTACTGGAAGAGGTAAGATGTGTGGACACTATTTTATCTCACCTTTGATTTGATGGGAGTACTTGAGGGACAAGAGCTAGTGTAGAGCTTTGAGTGTAATATAAAACATAAACACAAAGCAAACGTCCTTCCATAATAGGAACTCACCCATTCATAGAGGGAATTGTATCCTAGTACTGTGAAAGTCTTTTCAATGAATATCCTATATCTACACTGAGTTCAGCGGTGCCTGCTGTAGAGGAAGGAGTTTGCCTCTTGGAACGGTTTGCAGAAGGAAGCTGTTTTGGAGAAAGGATCTACCAAGCCTTTCATTTTGCATAGCCTTCATTCTCATTAGCAAGGATGTGCACGCTCCTTGACCCTGAGTGCTTGCCTTGCTGCATCTTCAGCTATGTCAAGGGTTTTTGCTCTCAAAGAAGCAAGCATCTGACTCCTGGCTTTGTTAAAGGTGCCTATGAAAAACAAGGCTCTGTTTGCAGAAGAGGTCTGCGAAGGGTTTGTATCTGTGTGTGAGTTCTCATTGGGATCCTTGATGTGTTATGATGTCCCAAACCCTATTGCAGCTGTTTGTGTTAGCAGCCCTTGTCATGAACTGGTAGCAACGGCTTCTCTCCATTTTGAAGCTGAAAGCAAAGTGCTGCTGTGTTGTTTCTAGTGGCTGTTGTTTATATGTATATGGCAGGTTGTTATTACCTGGAAAAGTGGGTGAGACTGGTGCTTTGGAACACTGTGCAACTGCATATACCTTCCTTCTGTGAAACGCCTTGCCACCAAGCCATTCAATGAGATAAATGATGTACTTACAAGCAGCTGATGTTGAGCTGACAAACAGCAATATCTGAGTACATGCGTTTATGAAAGAAAAGCATGATGCACTGCACGTGATTAAACTGTTCATCCTCGTTTTCCTGAGTTTATTGATAGAGTGCTTTTTTGACAGTCTCCTCACTTCACCAGCCTGACTTCTCTGTGGCATCAGAAAGAAACAGTGACAATATTGCAGTGACAGTATCTCTTTTAAAGTTGTTGCTCTGATAAGCCAAGGAAATGTTTGCTACTGGCTCCTATGTGTTATAAGCCCATGAGTTGCTTTTTTAGAAAATTGTCCCTTTAAAATCAGAATAGGCTATTGGCAGATAAATAAGTTTGCTGCATGCATTGGAAGGATTAAAGTCTGGATGGCAACCAATTTTGTGTGCCTTTCTACTAGTGAGAATCCAGGGGATTTCCATTGTAGAAAGGTCACTGAGAGGGAACAGACCTCTGTGCTCAGGTAGAGGAAAGATGGCCAGCTTGGGGATTTTGAGCTTCACAAGGGTCTCAGGCTGCTGAAGTGTGATTCCTGTGCCTCTGATTTTTTTGAAACAAGTGTAGTACTGTGGTCATGTACCCTAGGTCTTGACGAAGAAAAGGTTATTAAATTTACTGTGATGATTAACAGGACCAAGTCTAATAAAAGTACAGTACCAAGTGACTTCACTTGACTACTTATCAGCTGATAAAATGTCACTAGAGTAAAGATGTACCTTGGATATTGCATGCAATTATTTCTTTGGGGACAGGAGCTGGGTATGGGGGCAGCTGTAACCTTTCCAAAGTATGGGAAGAGAGGCAGGCTGCTGGAGTGTGATTACACCGCTGTACTCCAGCTACATGGTTTCATCTTTCCTATGGTTTCATGAACTTCTTTAGCAATTACGCAATGTTAATCTATAGAAAAATCAAATTAATTAGGATTTATTTGACTTCAAGAGGTGAGGAACCATATGCTCAGAACATACTCTGGGGAGTTAGTGTGAGAACAGATGGTGAGGAATGGAAAGTCTGCTTTCCTCGCCTAATCCTTTCTCCTGTCACTCACCTTTGATGTACAGTCATGAATATAGATTATTAAATGAGTCATCCTCAAATTCCTCATTGATACTGAGACATACTGATAAAATTACACTAAACATGCTAGCTAATAGGTAGAGACAGTAAAAGTTCAGTTTTAAAGTCGTATTATCAAGGTAAATGACTATAAAAAGGAAATGGTGGCTTGACAATACATGCCTAGAGATGGGAATGCTGAAAACTGCTGTGTGAAATTTTGTATTTTGAGTACAAATTAAGTGGGCAAATTGCATGGATTTCAAAGAACTTCCAGTAATTTGACATTAAAATTGTGGTTTTAAATGCACTGAAATAAAAAATATAGAGCCGATGTTAACACATTAGCTACACAAACACATGAATGTGTCAGGCAGTCTGCAAGTTCCGCTTCAGGTTATAGGTATACTCTGTTTATTTTTAAACCATACCTCCCATTGTGGATTAAATCTGTTCAATTCACTGTCCATTAAATGTACCTGCTTATTTTCTTGTATGGACAGGCATTTTCAGGAGGGGTAGGAGGCACTTTGCTCAGGACTTCAGTCCTGGCTATTTTCCATATTGACACAGCACCATGAGGTATGCCAGGGCTGTGATCCCAAATGCTGGTACAATATTTGCATGGTGCTTGCATCTGAAGAGAGACAGCAGTGTTTCTGTGTTGGATAAAGCACATGAAGGATGCAAGACACTTTCTGGAGTTCAAGAGCAGATTAAGTTGCTGCGTAAACACAGCAAACGTTTGCATGCCTGTACTGTAATTCAGATGCTCTGACAGAGATGGGTTATGACATGCTGTGATTTTTTTAAGGAAAATAGATTTAAAAAAAATTTTAGCTTGTGAAACAGAAGCTGGTTTACCTCAACATGTGTATCCATGATGGTAATTTTTGGCTGCTTCCAAACCCACGTATTATCTTCTGTACAAAGCAAATATCATGGTGGTGATTATGCAGCCCTAAGTCTTCTCAGCAATGCCTGGAGATTTCCCTCTTCACAGGCTGCTTACCAGATGCAGGCTCATTGTAGAAGCTTCACTCTCCATAGTGAAGAAGAAACAAAAATACAATGGAAGACAGCACTATACTGTTTGATGCCTTTGACACATCAGGAATGGATTTCACTGCTCTTAAGAAATAGAGGTTCCATCAAGGGTGTTTCCCTAGGGTTGCTCTTTAACATCCTAATGACATAACTTATGAACAACAACATCAAAGGAAAAAAGAAAAAACAACCAAAAAACCCCAAGTCCTCAAACATCAAGCCTGCAAGTGAGTGCTTATTACCAGCATATATTCTTGTCCTCAGCTTTCCCTTTCATCTAGCAGAAAACATCTTGAATTGCCATGTTCTCTTTGCTGATATTGGAGAGGGATGTTTGTTGCAGAAGAGGCTTCTGCTGAAGCAAGTTTACCACTTTAATGCAGGTTTGGTTTTGCACCTTAACCGGACTGACTGTCTTTGGCTGGTTAACTTAAATAGTACAACACCGAGAAGGCTTCAGCCATAAGATATGCTTGCTTAACTTGAAATGTGCTTGTTTCACTCATTTACATAGTACCCAAAGTTTTCTTTTTACCTGTATTAACAACTTTTGCGGTCAGCTTCTAAAGCTAAGCACATCTAAGCATAAATGTTGAGGCTGTTGCAAGAACTCTAGACAAGGTCTTCAACTGGTATAAGTAAATGACTGTTGCCTCTTTTGGTATTTTATTGTATCCTGAAACTCGACATTGTCATATGATGGTATAAAAAGCTAGGATTCAAGTCCTGACTAGAAATCTCCCCTAATGATGCTATTAGAGCCGTAAGAAAGTCATCTCCTGAACTCCAGTGTCCTGACCTCTTCCCTCTATCCCCTCAGTCTACATCTCTCAGATTTACAAATAACACAAATCCCCAGCTTCAGTTCCAGAGGTTTTTCTGAGATCTGACTTATAGTTGTCTTATGTGTCTCTTTGAGAAAGAAAATTTTCAGTATGCATCACAGTGATGAATGCAGAATTCTTTCTTCCAGCTTCGCTCTTGCCAATATAAGTTACACTTTTTAGAGAATATAGTGTTATTCTTTCTATTTTCTGTCATGTCCAATACCTAGCAAAATGTAATCTAGTCCGTACAAGAGATTCTAAGCATGAATGAGGAAAATGCCTGTTCTACCTGGAGACCATCAAACCACTGAAGATTTCTGGGCAAATAAGATAAGCTGAATTGGTTCAACCCACTTCTACCTTGAACTTTAATGAAAACTGTGTGTGTTGACCTGTTTAGTCCCCAAGAGCGTATGATCATTTTTATATAACTAGGGGAAAATAATGTTAAGATAGTAATGGAAAAACTAGAACAGCTGCAAAAATCTGCTGTCCATTTGTAACGTGAACTGTTATTACTATTTTTGGATAAAATATCATTCATTCAGTGCTATACTATATTAGACAGACATGGGGAGAGGGGGAGACATCTGTCCCAGAAGGCTCCGAAGGAGACAAAGGGTAACAAAAGCAAGAGTAACACTAGTCGGTTGAATGAAGCTTTCACTCCTTTTGCCCTGACATCACCAGAGCTTCATAACATCTAGTCTGACAAAAAGTCAGACTCTGGTTTGGAGGTCTGTTTTGGAAATTTGCCCCTTCTGGGTGGTAAGTATGGTTGGAAAGCTCGATTAACCTCTGCTGGGTCAGTCCTACTGCAGAGGCTGATACCAAAGCAAACTAATTTAATGTTAGCACAGGTCTCTTCAACGGGCAGGGAAGGTACTTCCAGCCCCAGGGCAGGTCTACACTTCATAAAGGCAGTGCAGACGTACCCCATGGATGGATGTGTGTGTTGGAGTTAGCGCACAGCTGCTTCTTCCTGAGTACCTTCCATCGTGATGGTGACAGCTGCCTCTTTCTAGAGATAGATTTCAACACTCTCTTTATACTCATCTCATAGACTAAGTAGGAGGAATTAATGTTCACTTATCCAACAAATATCCTATAGTTAAAATGTCATCATGGAGAGGAAGTAAAATGCCAGTGATCAGACTTTTTTTTTTTGCCAGTTTTTTTTTTTTGTTGCTTTTTTGTTTGTTTGTTTTTTACAAGATCCCTCAGTCCTTCATCATTAATTTTGAGAGGTGGGCACTGAATATTTCTCCTGAGAGGAGACCATTTAGGCAACTTTCTTAAATTTAAAAATTTTATAAAGTTGACAATTTTATAAAAGTGTAATTTAGTTTTGTTTAAATACAGTGTATCTCTAAACAACCTTCATTCATAATCCGTAAAGATGGAAAAGACTAAGAAGGAAGTAAAAGCAGCCACTGTTTTTGTAAATGCAGAATGACCTCAGCCCTCCAAGTCCCCATCTGAACTGTCCTACCCAAACTTCTGACTCCCATGCTTCTAACTAAGCGTTGAAACTGGAGCAAAATCAGATACATTGCTTTACTTGGGGAGGTGAGCACTATTGTTTTTCAAAGCACATTGTATTTTAATTTTGTAAACTATTAGAATAAAATATTGGATGATAAAAGCTGATAAAGAAGTAAAGAAAAAGCCCCACCTTGATTACCCCATTTTCAAAGAACTTCATTAACTTAGTCCTTTGCAATGCAAGGGAAATATTATAACCCATTTTATAGGTAAGGAAGTTAAGATGTGCTGAACACATCTTGTCACAGCCCTACAACTGGTTTTGAAAGCTTGGAGTAAAATGCATACCTTTCTAATTCCTACTTCCTTCCTCAATTTGTTGGACTAAATTGGCTTTTTTATTTTCTATGTGGCAGGTTAGCTGATGTGAATTTTTTCTTCCTCACTGCCTTTCACTCCTCCTGCAGTAATACTTTATTCATAAAGCTATGCATACGCTAGGGAAGGGAAAGAGCAAAAGGAAAAAGGAAGCTGGTTAAACCTTACGAATCTGATTTAAGTGAACTGCATTTGCTTTTGTCAGCCAAAATTTTTCTGATGATGCCCAAGTAATAAAATATTACTGACATGTGAGTAAATAATTTCAAATGAAATGTGAATATATATACAAGCAAAAAAATATTGAACTCTGTGTATAGCACCTCTT
Source organism: Fregata magnificens (assembly GCA_013389945.1). Taxonomy (NCBI): domain Eukaryota; kingdom Metazoa; phylum Chordata; class Aves; order Suliformes; family Fregatidae; genus Fregata; species Fregata magnificens. Next base: position 197,130 of record WAAD01037898.1, on the reverse strand, counting down.
AGCTCAGAAGCTGACATCTATAACTAATAAACAGAAAATGGGTTACAGTCTGCTTTGGTTTTGAAAAATGTTTTACAGTGAAAGAAGATACTACTTTGTTTAGAACCTTTCCTAGTCTGTGTTTTCCAGTTGTTTCCAGATTATTAGCAAAAAATAACAAAGAACCACAGTCAGCATCCGGTCTCATGGAGCTCTTTTCTTCTTAAAGCAAAATATTCAGCTAAGTCTGATTGGTACTGACAGGGCATTCAACATTTTTTTTTTCTTTTTTTTTTTTTTTTTTTTTTTGCTTTGTGCAGGAGCTGGAAAGTGCATTGCCAGGCCTCTCAGAGTGGCAGGGGAAGGCTGGATCCTCAGCTGATGACTATGCACAGAATGTGGCTTTTGGATGCCAGGAAGCAGTCGTGAGATTTCAACCAAGGTAAGCCTTGGGATAAGATAGTGCATTTCACTTCTAATTAACTGTAGGAAAGGCTAATTCATTTGCAGCCTTTTGTATAAAATATTCAGACTCCTGGCTCTCATTGGCAGTTGTATGCTGTATTTATAAGCCTAGAACTGTTTGGAGAATGTGAAAGGGATGAAGGCAAGAATGCCATTTTCATCATTCTTTAAACCCCTTACATTTCAAGCAGGAAGAACATCCTCGGTTCAGAAACTTCAATTCCTCTATGCCAAGTTTCAGAAATAGCCTGGCACTTCTTTTCTTTTTCTCCCAGTGCTAACTTGCCTCACTCTTTCTCAGAGTTTTATTCTCACTGAGAAATGGGAATGGGAAGCCACACACACCTGATTTTAGCATGGGTTTGCATTTACGTACACTTTAGACCCTAGGTGCTGTGTAATTGTGCTTGTTCCAATGCTGTGAAGGGTATGGGGTGTTTGGGTCAGGCATTAGCCGAGTCTTGGTGGCAGGTGACTCAGTTGTTCATGAAGTAACTCAGCTCTGGTAACTACTGGAAGTCACAGTTCCACCTCCGATCCTTCGTGGCTGTGCAAAGGGCTAGAAATGGGGTTTCAACTCACCCAACTGACCCAATCTACCAGTGAGGGTGTGTCTTAAAGAATAAGACTTAGCTTTTACTGACAGGCTTGAACTGTGTAAATAAGGTCATGCTCTTCACAGCCATCGGTTTTTGGGGCACTACTTTACAAATTTCCCATGCTCAGGTGCTGGTCTGGCCCTGCTTTACTGTGCACATAGAGTTTCAGGCAGGTGGGCCAGGTTCTCTGCCTGACATGACAGCCTTGGTGCTGTGTGGCAGAGGCTCTGTCTCTCTTTGGAGGGACCAGAGCAGCAACTGTACATCCCAGGGATGCTCAGTGGGTCAGGGCACAGCTAGTTGACATACAGAGCTCATCTCCAAGGTCTGTTTCAAGTCAGGACTAGGTTAGTAGTGACAGGTGCCATCCAATGGCAGTTTGGTGCTTTAAGCGAAATGAACTGCTTGCCTTCGCCAGAGCTTTTAGTAGGCAACATTGTAAATGATATTAATTTGTGCTCTCAAAGGAAGCTTTAGCAGAATGACCAAGCATTTAATTAGCTTTCACCCTCCAATGCTTGTATCTGCAATTGAGACGCTGCAACGTCCTGCATCTCAGAAAGTGTTTCTAATTAGCCCCAGCCTAGGAAGCCTGCCTTCTCTTTTTCTGGCATTTTTTATGCTAGGAAAAAAAATCACATGGATTTCTTGTAAAGAGGAGCACAGTGAGTTTGGTATCAGAGAGTTAGATCTACCTAGTGGCTCTGCTGGTAGGAGGTCTGTGTATGGGTAGATAATGAAATAACATTGGTTAATTTTGATTGATGAAAGGAACATGATGAAAGAAACATAGACTTTAAAGATAAGAACCATAGTAGAGTGTGCCTGAATAAAACAGCAACTACAGCAAAGTTCCCATGTCCACTTTACAGTTTGGCCTATTTAGTTTGCTCGGTATTAAACCATTGTTCACTATGCTATTTATTCCTGTTTAACACCAGGGTAGCTCCTTAGGAAGCCTGCTATCCACAAGTGCTAAATCTGTTAAATAATGGTACCTGGATTTACCATATTAAGAGCTGTGAAAGTGTAGTGATCAAATCTCAACTCTGGCCATGTCTTAGTTTGATTATATCACAACAAAACGGAGGTGACTTTACTCTCAGAGAAGGAACTTCAAACACGGGTTAAAGCAGCATTAACGCATAGTCTCTGGCCTCACACACGCACTTTGTTTATTTTAACTGTCTTAACTGTCCTTGGAAAAAACATTCTCACCACCCAGCTGAGGCAGGGGACTTTGAATTACATATGCTGAAGTTACCACTTTCAGTTTGAGGGTCACTGTGTCCGGTGACTCCTCTTAAGGATCACAAGCAGCTTGCCCCATCCCTCTGCTGACAGTCAGCTTTGATAGGGCCAGAGCAATTACATGCCCATGTCTCAGCTCATGCAGATCGCTGGCTGCTGCATCAGGATCACAGAACTGGCTCGTGCAACAGGCTGTGAAACATAGCTGCCAGGGTATGACGTCTTGCCTTGTTTTCTGCCTTCTCTGCTCTGGGACATGGCAAAGGTTAAGTATTCAGTCTTGGCAGCAGGCAACAATCATAGCTAGATTTTGACAGAACACATCTGCTAGCTCCACAAAACTTGAGTTTCACTATCTTCCACCCTGTTTCTGCTAGGTTACTGTAAAATTAGCAATGCTTTGAAACACTACATTTGCCTAGGATCCCTAACTCATAGACCAAAAGCTTTCCGGTCTTTTGGAGAAGAAGAGATGGCCACAGTGATGCAGGGGTGCCACTGGGCAGGCTCTTCTGTCTATCAGACGTGTGTGGGGATGATAGGAGAAGAAGGATTTATTTCTGTCTCATACTAAGAAGCAAGGTTGATTATTTCTAGTGCGGCTTGTTGTTCCTTCTGCTTTAATTTAGTTTCTGCAGACTGCTATAGCTCTGTCATTAGGCTCATTGGAGTTTAAAGGTCTAAATGCCTCTGAACTGTACAGAGTTTTTTAAAAAATCTGTTCTAGTGAGTGTGGGGCAGCTAAAACCAAGGTAGTTTTAATGTGTCTAAATATGGATTAAAAAATACTGAGATATGAAAAACTTTTCAGTACAGTCCCTGTTAAGCACAGCAATCTAAATTCAGGGTAACCTAACAAGGGATGTTCATAAACAGATACATGACAGAGAAGAACAGAACAGGCAATATAGGAGAAATAATCTATGGAAATACAACTCAAGTATATGTGTTGTTTGGTTTTTGGGAGGGGGGGGGTGTACTTTCATTTTATGATAACTGCTGCAACAGTGAAGGAAAAGTTTTAGTGGGATTTGAGGGAAATGGGAGAATAGACTTGGTGAAGAGGTTTACAGTCAGAAGAATGAGGGACTACTGTCTTGTTCTTGGCTAAGCTACATCTGACCTGTGAATCAAGGATTTTAATTTCAGGAGGTGTTTATCATGCATAGTTTATGAACATCAGCATCAATTTAGAATATGAAATACCATCTGCATGGAAGGAAACCTTTACATTTTATTAAAAGAACATGAATTTCTAATACTATAGCTAGTGATTACATTGAATACTGCTCTAGTCATTGTGTGTAGTTGGGTTTGGATAAGAGTGTAATATAATCTGTACCTTTGGGAGATAAAAGTTATATGCAGGTCCCAGGAACAAATGTTACAATAAAGAGAATTGCCTTTTTTTAACAGAGAATAGGAAATTCAGTATGGAACAATACATATGATTATGAAAAGCTGCTTTTACCGATTGCCTTCTCAAAGGCAATCAGCAAAACTGATGTGGATTGCAGAGCTGTGTACGCCGTTACCTGAATAGAGGATGGTGTTTTCTTCAGATGCCCGTTACACAGAGAGGGGGCTGAAACATGGGACTCCTGGGCAGTGGGAATGTCAGTGTTTCAGAGAAGGCTGTATTCCAAGTCAGTGTGGGAACTACACTTTGGGTTTTTTTTAAGTTTTCTGCCAAAGAAAAATTGCTGAAAATTCCCCCTCTTCCCCATTCCCCAAGTAAAACGGGAGTGGAGTGGTTTCATTTAGTAGGACTCAGTTGGTCCCTGGGTTGCAGAGGCTGTAGGGTCACAGTTGCTGTCAGACCTATGACTGTTCTCCAGGAAAACTGGAAATGCTGGGAGCCCTGGGCTGCCCTGAATCTTGGGATCAGCCAGAGTCTCCCAGGGTTACTGTGCTTCCCATGAGGGAAACCAAGCTCTAGTGAGGCTTTCAGTATTTAAGTTTTCAAGGCAAGCAGCTTTTGAGAGTGCAGTTCAGGTGGGGACTCATAGTTTCCACACTTTCTGCTGAACAGCTACAACTCAGGGATGCGTGGGAGGGAGCAGGGAGGCTGCAGAAGTGCTGATGTCCCTGCGCCATATGGTGGACCCATGCGGGTGAGGCAGAGCTTGTGAGGCTGCATTCCCGCACAGGCGGCCAGGTGAGCAGGGAGAAAACTTGGCCAGATTCCCTCTAAGTCCTGCCTCTGACCTGGCGAAAATTCATCACGATCAGTATGTGTCTGCGAATAGCTCTCCGTCAGCAAATCAGGATTTGCTGATGAAACATTGCTTTCCTGGGAAATGATTGACCAGTTCCTAAGAACAGTTTCTTCAGGATTCTTGATATTAAAATATTGGTGTTTATGGTTCCAACGATGCTTCTTGTATCAAGGCCTGGAAAGTCCCTGAGCAAGCTCTTGTGTTGTAATACACTTAAAAAGAAAAAAAAAAAAAAAAAGAAAGAAAAAACACAGGGCGGGGAGAGGCAGAGGGGCAAAAAAAAATAGCATCTTATTGTAGCCCAAGTAAGGACTGTGCCTGGTGAGTACGAGAGGGGCTCATAACAAGAAAAACAGGTGTGGTCGTCCACAGCCAGCCTTTACGTAACTGCTGTGATTGATGAGACAGGCACTGCTACACTGGCTTTCTGTCTGGCTCCTTATGCCAGCATTCAGGGACTGCCCAAGGAGTAGCCTAGGATGTATTCAAACAGCCTTGGAGCCTTAATAGTGTTGTTTCTTTCACTGCAAGTGTGTACTTTATGTTCATCCAAAAGCCTGTTGCAGTTCTGTATTGCTTTGTAAGGATTCATAGGCATGCTTTTGAAACATTCACCTGCAGCCCCATATTAAGCTGGTGAATATGTTTGAATTTCATAATGCTTTTTGCCGTTTGTGGAGGTCTCAGAAAGGACCTTTTTGTCTTCCTGGCGCTGAGGTGCGTTGGTTGTGGGGTCTGCCTTTCTGTGAACTTGGGTGATGTAACCTCTGGATAGGCGGAATCAGTCCTCTGCTGCGGTACTGAGACTATCCTTTCTGAGCTTTTAACCTGGTAGACCACCCTCACGGTGGGAAGGGTAGAACTGATTGCTGGACTGGAGACAGGGAAGGAATATTGGGCCAGGATAGACTGAAAATGAATCTGGAAAAGGGGTTTCATCCCACAGCACAGTGTGTGGTTTTCTTGCCAGGATTTGTCCTGTCATCACTAATGCATTAATTGGCCCAAGACACTAAGCACGTGTGGCATTGTGGTGCATAAACATGTAAGTCTCCTGAGGATGGGGTTAGTGTAATCCAGGGTCGGACTGGATTGAGACTTGCAAATTACAGAATGTAATGCTCCTTTCTGGGTTTAGTCTGTGAAATAAGAAGTGAATTTGCTTAGGTTATCTTTAAACATTTTTCCTAGTTTTTAAAATGATGTGGTTTTATTTGAATTTTATGTGAGTTTAGAAGTGATATCATGCATAATTCAATAATTCACACGTTCTGGTCTGTTTTTTAAACAGCTCACTGCTCATGCAAATTGATCTTCCCCTTGAAGTCTGGTAGAAGCTCTGTTATGAAAATTAGTATTTAGATTTTTTTTTTTAATGTCCACAATTTTCAAATGTACCTGTTACTGGGTTGCATCTTTGTCATCTTTGCCATGCAGAACAGGGTAATTCTGCCAAAGCCAGAGTTACCAGTCTATAGGGAGGGTGAAAGATCAGGCCTTTCATATTTTATAAAGAATGATACAACATGTATTTGAGTAGTAGCCACAGAGAGAATTCCATTTTCATTATTTTACATGATGTACATTATACAAAATAAGGGTTGCCTGCAATTATTTAAAATTTCAGCTAAGGCTTAAAATAATTTTAATGTACTCAGCACAGATGGAAAATTAGGGCTTGTTCCTGCTGCTTTTGAAGTTAATGGATATTTTGTGATTGACTTTTAATGAGAGTAGGATCTAACCCATAGTTATTAAGTTGTAAGCCCTTTGTTGCCTGGTGACAATCAGCTAACTTGCATTTGCCTAGCAGAGCAGTTAGTCTTGGTGAAAACAAAAAAAACACACCCCAAAACTCCCTATATAGAGTAAAATCAGCTCAGCATACATCTATGACTGTTAATGGTCTTCACACAAAACTGGTTACTCACCTTAATGATTTCAGTATCTCCAGAATCCAAAGAATGGAAAACTAAGAGCATGTTACTCCAGTATTTTTAGTGGAAAAGAAACCGTAAAATGCAAGACTTCTGCATCCCTGAAACAGCAGACAAGAACATCAACTTGAATGAGAGTGCGGTGGTATTTCAGGGGTGCTGTAAACTTTTTACTCTCCAGAGTGCAAGACTCATGAATGATACAGCTGTGAATGATGTACAACTTCGTATAGCACCTGTAAGAACTGCTGCTAGCGTTTAGGTTCTTTTTTTAAGGAGAGTTCACATTTGCTGTGTGTTACACACCCTGAAAGGAGTCATCCAAATGAATACTAGAAGTGTACAAATCTAATGCATGTCCTTTTCTTCCTTTCCTTAACGTCTAGCTCTAGTTCAACGCAATAAATTACTCTAAATATTTTTTCTTCATTAGCGAATTAATTATTCAGCTGTTTGTAGCATTGCAGGTCCTTCCTTACATGTTATTAAACCAAACTATAAATTTTTCACTCCTTCCTATTAAATTAGCCCTTTTGCTCTTCCCATGCTTTTTCTTAGTTTTCTTTAACTCTCTTCTGCTCCCTCATACTGTCCTCTCTGCTGCCTAAAAGCTAGAGATTGGTTGTTAGGCATTAACCTTTTTGCTTCTGTAATTCCATATTCCTTCTGTTCTCTTCACATTATGGAGACATTTGCTATTCATTTTCAGGCGAGATGGCAGAAAGAGTATATATGTGGAGAGCTATGTAGAGATGTAGGTAGGTGCTTGTACAACAGTCAGGCACCTTGCTGCTTAAGTATTGCCAGAAATCACTCACTTCTGATCATGTACCTATGTATCTTGAGGGAGGTGCAGGCTGGCTGGCCTGTGAGGCGTCCCATTCTGGTGCTAGATGTACCACCACCGAAGTGAGTCATTTTTGTTCCTATGTGAATTGCACACCTTGGATCCTGTTTGGAGGCAAGTGGTTGTTCACCCTGGTGTAGCTATCTGATATGTCTATTTTGGTGAGGAAAGTGGCATATCCATCATTTCAGTCTTTAAATGCCTCATAAATCTATGAAGAACTACAACAAAGGCTTGTGCATCTGTCTGTACTGTTTTTGAGGTTTCTAGAGACTTTTAAAACTAATTGGTTTTGCTGGGATGACTGAGCACAGTAGGTTGAAAAATATGAATTATTTTGTCCAACAGAATCTGGGTTTTGCGTTAGTTTTGATCATGTCTGTGAGTGAGTCTCACAGGGGCCAGCAAATATTGCCACCTTTTCAGCAATGAGAAATCTCATTCTCTGAGACAGCAATAGTTTTCTTGCTTCAGCTGAGTTGTGAGTCAACTTATGATACACCCATGTCAGGCCCTGAAGTTGAGTACGGAAAGCCTCCGTTTTCTTTGGGGAAGGACAGAGCTGTGGTATGAGGCTATTCAGGTTGCTCACCTAATCCATGGCAAGTTTTTTTTAGGCTTTGGTTTCATTTCTTGGTAGAGTGCATTTGTAACTAATCCTGAAGCTGGTAGGTGTGTGGAGCCTTAGGCCACAACCACATCTGCCTGGATGGGGCACAGTTGTCTCTCTCATTAGCCATAGTCAGAGGAAAGAGATTTTCCCCTTGCTGGTCCAGGTCCCTCCTTTCCTATTTCCGTGTGGAGAAGCAGTGATACACTGAGGGAAAACCAAAGGTATGGACATCTCTGATGTCTGCAAAGTGACACTCATTAGAAAATGTGGACATCTCTCTAGCTCAAAAGATTTCCAGCTCCTCATAAGAGTCCCCTGGGTCTTTGTGAAGTCTGAAAAACAAACTTAAACAGAAAGTTGAAGATTGGGAGCCTGAAATACCATCAAATTTAAATATGGAAGGATTTATTCTTTATGGCTTTGATACAGGAAACCTCTTGTTCCTGACTTAGAGCATGTGAGACAAATCGTGCTTCGATTTAAACATATGTTTGAGCTTTTTCTTGGCTTTAACCAAGATCCCCAAGATACTGAGAGCTGATCATGCTGCTGTAGAACTCTTTCTGCGTGACATAGTGAGCCCAGATTTTAATGTCATAGTTTCCAGGACCTCGTTCACAGTTTAAATGTATTATTTAGGATTCCAGTAGAATCACTGTTGTTTTGAACAAGGTGTAAAGTACAGATGTAACTTTCATAGAAATGTTATTTTTTTAATAAAGCAACTTTATCCCATAACTTGTAATTTATGTACAGACATGATAAAAAGTTTGAAATATTTGCAGCACAGATAAGCAATCTGTTGAGTGAAAATTCTTGTTTTGTTTTGTAGAATAGATCAGAACACATGCATTTCACCAAAAGAAGCAACTGAGCAATTTAACAGCTTAAATGAGGTAAGCTTAACCAAAAGTTGAAATGTGATGTTACAAATTTTGAATTAGATGTTTGGTTTTTGTTAATTCTAAGGTCTTGGAATAATGTGATCTCTTGAGAATTTTAGGTTAGCTTTTCAATGAATCATTCTAGTTGTGTTTTTGGAGAAAATCTTAAAAATGTGATACAAGACTGCTATAATAGTTATAAAAGCTAGAAGCGAGAGATTTTAAAAATATTTTAAGCCAACTTTATGCTGCTTTTTGTTTGTGCTCAGAAAAGAATTAAACATTCAATATTGACTGAGTGAAATGCTATCTTTCAAGAACGTTTGATTTTTTCCTCATATTACAGCTCAAATGCGTTCAGCTATCAATTATGCTTTGTTTAAAAATAAGGAGTTCCCAAGGTTGCTACATCCTGCATAAATAAACTATGAACAGTACAGTGTAGTCTAAAAGGTACTCTTGTAAGATGGGAGGAGGGGAGGGTTGGAGTGAAGAGGGGAAGCAAGGAAAGCCAAACAACACCTGTGACACTTGAAACAAGAGCTGTTTTCACACAGATTACGCCAGGAAGATGATGTGAGAGTAGAGCACAAAGAAGCTGTTTGTGTGATCATGTCAAACAATGGATGAGCCTGGGCTAGATTCTCACAATTAGCAATATACTGGAGGCCAAAAACAAGCTTTGCAATTTGCAATTCCAAGTGGGAAACCTTACAAAGCATCTCCCACAAACATACTGCAAGGCCAGTGAACAATACTGGACTTAAACAAGGAGCAGACAATATTTTTAAGTGTAGATCAAGACAACAGAACAACAGAAGCAGGGGGGAAAAAGAGTTGGGGGGAAGGGAAGCCCATTCTTGTCAAACCATGGAAAAAACAGCTTTGTTTCCATAATGAGCCAGAAAACATCTATGTCTATTAATAGATGCCTGACTTTCATTAGGGGAAAACCACAATGTGTCCTTTTAAAGGAATTCAGACTTAAGCTTCTCTTTACAATGAATTATTTTCTGTGCACTTGTGTCATTGTTGTGCAGCTCACTACTGAAAATCTCAATGCTGACTAGTAAGGCACATTCCATGACCAGTATAAGGGAGTATGTTCAGCCTCTCTCTAGTCAATTAAGGCCCTGGGAGAAACCATTAAGTTATTGTTTCTTTTGAGAAGCCTCATTGCAAATAATTACCAAAGATTCCACTTAAATCTGCCATTTAAAATTCTTGCAAAGGATTCCTTAAAGATTAAGATAAAAAATTATAATAAATCTAATACGTGTAAGATATTAAACCAGATAGTTAGATCAGAAATTAAAATAAATTGCTAATACTTTATAGGCAATGAGCAAGGTTATATTCTGGTGCTTTCTTCTGCAAAATCTTGGATTGTATTGTGTCTCAGGTCTACTGCAAACCCAAATGGATATGTGTCATGAGGAAAGAAATTCCCTTCTTGGATAAGAGAAAGTGGTGTCTCTCCTCACTGCTCACCCCTGGCATTATACAGACCCAGAGCATATCTTGTTCTATCTTATTGTTGCTTGTTTGTTCCCCATAAAGGAAGTTCTGAACTGAAAATGTCCTACGCCTCAAGACACAAATATTGCCATAATAGATACCGCAGAGATTTATTTACCTTCACATAAAATATGCCTATCTTATTTTAACCTGAGCTTTCAGATTAAAAAGCGAGGGAGATGCTTTTACACGTCACTGTTCTAATGTAACATATAAAAGCATTAATTTCCTTAGAGTGAAAAAATTGAACAGGTTGATAAAGTTAGTTTCTTTTCTATATGAATCACTTCAAAGGCGACTAAATAATGAAAGCTTGGATTATTCTCCTTCTCTGCCCCAACTGATTTCATAAATCCAGTAAATCCATCAATAAACTGGATATAATAGAAAAGCTGCCTTCCTGTCCTAGAGGGGCAGGAGCAGGCCCAGGGGCAGGGTGCCGGCATTCTTAATATTCAGAAACACCGTGTGCAGGGCAGGGTGGTTTTGGTTTATGCAGAAAGCACCAAATCTGGGCTTTGCTTCTCCTCCCTTCTCCCTGTTAGCCTCTAGCCTGAGACTGGGCAGGGTCCATGGGTGGGGCAGACCTATTCCCTTTCTTTCTTCCCTCAGTTCTTAAATTTACCAGACCTTGGAATGTCCACAAGGATGAAACAAAGGATGCTGATAATAGTAATGCTTTTTCAGGGAAATAAATTATTTCTAATAGCAGTGGCTCTCTTTTGGCCATTGTTGGCTATCTGCTCTCTCAGCGAATATGCAGTGAGCACTGATGGATTAGCAGATTTGGCAGTGCTGTAGCTCTTGGTGCAATAAGGGAGAGTGTGGGGCTGCGAGGCTCCATTTGGCACATTGTCTCCCATCAGGCTACAGCCCCCTAGATGTGCTGACTAACACGTCATATGGCGTTGATCCTGCAGGGACCTCCAGCTGGAGAGGGAGTTACTGATGACACCTACTGAGAAAAAGTTTATAGGCTATTTCAGGGGACTCCCACTCATTGCCACAGCATTTTGGTGATAAATTGGGAGTATTTGTTCCTTCAGTGTCCCACTCTCCAGAGAGATATAGCAGTGTGAGTGTAGGTGTGTGGTATTTAGGTGTGAGAGGTTATCTATCATCTCAATAATTCCTTGCCCTGAGGCCTCAACTCTTGATTTTCAATAATCGTTGAATTTAGAGAGAGATGGTCAGTGGGGTACAGTCTACAGGCTTACTTGTTTGTAAAGATGTTTCTTCACTACAGGCTGAGCTTCCTCTGCAAATGGCAATCCTTTTGTACTGTGTTCTCTGCAGCAGGCAAGAGTATGATACTTTAATGACTATGTTTTCTTAAAGCATTAGCAAAAATGACAAATAGGAGAGAAATGCCACACTGTCTCTCTTTCTGTTTTCCTTGGACTTCCTGTAAATGTCTTTATTTTTCCACTATCTTTGGTCTGGAATAATGCAGGATGTTTTTTCTTCTAGTGGGATTGGCATAGCTCAAGTTCTTTGAATTGTCAGTTACTTTAAGAGGACATAAGAAGAGATAAGAAACCTTTGTCCAAGACAATTATAACTGCTTCTCTTTCAAACTTGCAAAGTACTATTCTTAAGAGGCAACAATATGGTTATTTTTCGAAAGAAACTTAAGGATCCATTTTAAATGTTAATATGTCCTTTCATTTGCATTAGCATGGATCAGAAATTACTGCTTCAGAAACACTGGTGTTAGGCACCAGAGTAAAGCTGGAATGAGCATCAAATCTGAAGTATTTGAACTGAGATCATTAGCTGTTATGCCATAGCTTAAATTACTTAACTGATATTGGTTTCCCATAGAAGAGCTTACTAAAATTTATGATGGTATGCACCATGACCTAACATTGCCCTTTCTATGTATTTTAGCCGTTTGTATTTGCTTCTAACATGTTTTGCAACTACTTTTAAATAGCCAAGAGCAGAGATGGCCCAGCTGGGCCCCAGGGGCAGGTCTGGACCATGAGAGATTTTTAAGGAGCGTGTGCACAGGCTGGTTCATCTCCAGATTAGATGTATTGCTGAGTGTGTGTGGTGCAGAAGAGTACACATCCCCACCACTGTGGCAGGATGCCCACAGTCACATCAGGGCTGTACAGGTACTGGAAAGTATTGGAGAATTAGGGGGAATTTGGAAGTGGTCAGTAAGATTTGGGAGGTTTGAGAAGATGAAGACAGGGCTCAGACTTTATTTTTCTCTCTTCTTGTCTTCCTTTTGCCGGCACTTGGTAGCATATTGGCCTGCCCCCAGCGAGCCCAAGGATAGAGGACCCGCTGCCGGTTGCTGATATATGGCCGTGTCCCCTCCCAGAGCACCTTGCTGCTCTGCTTGGGCTGCAGTTGCAGAAACAGGGGGCTGCGCTGCTTCTGCCGCAGAAGGGGAGGTCCGAGGCTGGCAGGATCCAGCTTGGCTGCTCTGGCATTGCTGGTACTTCAAGCAGCCCTCTGAGAAGGGCAGGACAGCTCATGTGGCAGGGCAGGCAGCAAGGTCATCCCTACATTTTACTAGGACGCTCCTGTTGCCCATGAGTTGGTGACCCTGGGCAGCTTTGTGCTTGGCCTTTGCTTAAAGCTATGTCTCCTTACATGTGTTCCCATAAATACATGGTGGCTTTTCATGTATAGTGCACTGTGGCAGTACCACAGTACTCAGCTGTGTTTTAGGAGTAAGATGAGATTATTGCATACTCCAGATTCATCATCTCCCTGGTAACGTCAAAATGATCAAAGCTACTTACTCTTTTTCTCCCTACATCAAATCCCTGTCAAGGGCGCATTCATGAAATCATATAAGGTATTTCAATCATTATTATTATATGAATTTTGTTAGTATTTGGCAGTGACTGGAAATTTGCCATCCACCCACCTTCCACAGATGGGTGAAAAATATCATTTAGAGGAACTGAATATAAACCAGCTGGTGAATTACAGCATAAGCATTGCCAAAATACAATGTTTAACAATGTAGTCTGTGTGAATGCTTTTATACTGAACTTGCCATAAATATTAATGTATCATAAGAAACAGTGATGCAAAATGAATGTATTTTCTTGATATGGGAATTTTTTTGTCAAATGCTTGAAGTAACAGTCTGAGAAGGTTAGGTATATTTGTCAGTTATTCGCCTATGTTCACCTTGTTGGTATGTTCTTCTGGTATGTTTGCCTATGTTTTCCTTACTTGCCATCAGCAGTTCTCATGATAAGGTCCGGGCTGGGATCAGAGTCCTCACTGATCTGTAACTGGTATAGTCACCTTTTGCTAGATGACATTAATGACTGTAAAACGCTGCCTGTCTGTTGTGATAATTCCACAGCTACTTCCTTTGGGTCTAGCTGGGGTGAGAGGCAGTGGAAAATGAGGCCTGTCATGTCATGAAAACTCTTCCCAAAACAGTGCCATTGGTACGATTCAAGTCAGCACCCTTCCCTTGACAATGAAAATTCACTGCCACTTGAAAGCTGTTGAAGGTGAGATGGTTTCCATCATTCTGTCTCTAATTCAAGAAAGCCCTGTAGAGGATTAAAGATGACTGTGAAAGTGCCTTATAAAAGAAGCTCAAATTGATGGTAAGATACTAAATACATCAAAAGCAGGAAGCCAGGTAGGATATTGCTGGGACTGCTGGCTGGCTGACATATAAAATGGGCGCTACGGTGATACAGCTGTAAACGAGAGGCTGAGTGAATTCGTTATATTGCTCTTCACTGATAAAGCCCATGTTGGGGACGTTTGCACACCTGGTATACTCTTTCTAGCAGAAATAGTAAAATATCTTCTGCCTCAGATCATAGAAACCAGCTCTATATCATGCCATATTTTTAAAGAATACTATTACATTTAGGCATTTCATTATGAATCAGTGTTTGATCTTGCACTCACTTCTTTCCTGGTATTATAGGATGAGATGTCAAAGTGTATCTTGAAAACAGATGAGAGGAACTTAATTCTAAAATAAATGTGTAACACAAGCCATTTCTTTGCTCACACATCTCTAATATGAAGCTGCTTCTAATAGGAATGGCTAGAGCTCCTGTTCGCTCTGGGACCTGGAGAAGGAAGGTGTTCCTGGGTTTCCTTTTTGACCTAAGCTGAGGCCAAAGTCCAAGTGCTTGATTGTAACCTAATCTGTTTTGTGGAATGGGATATGGATCAGCACATAGAGGGTTGCAGGATCTAGTTATGGTGATCTTGTGCTTTTTTGAAACTTCCCTGTTTTGAGGTACCTTCTAGAAGGAGCTGCTTTCTGCTCCCTTTTCACTGCCTGAATTCTATAAAAGGAATGAAAGGATTAAGACTGAAATATTGCCTGCTGTTCTCAGCCAAATTAGTTTCCTTCTTTAATTTTTTTTTTTTTTTTTTTTTACCAAAAATCACTGGCATCCTTGGGGTTATAAAAGGGCTGTATTACAATAAAAATAATGTAAAGACATATTAAACTACTCACTACACAGGTGACATATTGTTACACAAAGAAAATTATTCCAATAAATAAATTCATTATTTCATTAAATGAATCAATAAATTGATTTCAGGTCTTTGACAGAGTGGGGGAAGGAGCTTTTCAGGGTATAAATTTGAGGATATATTTTTCTGTTGCAACTCAGATTTTTTTTCCAGAAATTGCTCTTCATGAATATGTGCTATTTGGGTGACTTAACATTTTATGTATAAATATGTTATATAATTACATATAACATACAATACAATAACATATAATAATAATAATGTGTGTGCCAGCTGTGTGATTATTAAGACAGCCTTATGTGATTTTGTTTTATGTTGCAAGCTGTATTTCCCTTGAGAGAGGGGAACTGAATGCGTGGGGTATTGGTAGTGACTCATTTTGCCCAGTCAGATGGTGATTAGGGCTTTCACAGCATTTACATCACGGCAAGATGCTTGTGTCAGATTGTACAGCTGAATATTGCATGCAGTATTAAAGATTAAAATGAGAAATGGACCAAGCATGACACAGTAGCTGGAAGTGATGTTATAGATAACTACCCTTGTCCTCATTGATTTGTCTGCAGCAAGTGACAATGGTCTGTTAATTTTACCTGCGCAGCAGATAGGAGATGATCTGGTTGCCCTGTAGAAGCAGCAGCAGCCTACATAAAAGCTATGTCTACATAAAGAACTATCTCTAAAAACGCCAATTAAAAAATACCTTTTCCAAGAATCCCATGAGGGAGCGTGTTCGCAGTAACTCTTTGTTCACTGCTGCCTACTGCACAATAGGCTGGAGAGGGAGATTTGGTTTTTTATGAATGGTAAATGGGGAGGGACATAATGTCATCAGATCGTGATGTCAGCCCAATGAATGAAAAACTTGCTTAGTGTATTGCTTCAAGACCAAGAAAAGGGACACCATCTCTGTTTGGTTTCCTAGAATAAATCGTCTTTTGCTGGCGAAGTCATCTTTCCCATGTGTCATGAATAATCCATGTAAATTGGGACTTAAATAACCAGAAGTCAAGAAACTCATGGAATAGTGCACGTTTGTTCTCTTGCACGTCCTCTCAGAGCTGCTAGTGGAACACCCCTTTGCAGGCACTGTTAATGGGCTCAGTGAGTTGAAGAGCTATCGCTGTATTCAGTTGTTATTTATCTAGCCCAATGTTCTGCTTTTGTCTGCAGAATTCTTTGTTGAAGCTTCAAGCCCTTGAAACCGATCTGTGCTCTGCATTTCTGCCAACCCAGGAAGAATCTCCTCAGCTGCCGGCACCCAAGGATCCAGCCCCTTCATCAGTCCAAACCAGTGTGCAAGCTGATGGGGCCAGTTGTGGAGGTAAGTGATCATGTCATGATGTGTTCTCATTTGCAATTATAAAAAAAGCTTTTGTGACTTGCAATTTAATATCAGATTTGCAGTCCTCCAGGAAACAGTGCAGAGCTAATGCAAAGCACCATTTCCTGATGCAAATGCTGTGTAATGTAAAAAGGGGTGATACCTGTTAAAAGAACAGAAATTAATGGCTATAACGTTCTGCTTTTCTGAGAGGGAATCTTGCTTTTCAGACAGGTTTTAAGAATCCTGATTCTTTCATTTTCAGTTTTAATCTGGGTTTTTTGGTTCAAGTAAATTTACGCTCTTTACTTCCTATGTCTGTATTGTGTGAGATCACCTGCCATATCATGTAATTCTATTTTTGTCATTCTTTTTGTCAGAGCAATATCACTTCATTTCTCCTATTATTGATTTTAATTTAATGCATCAGCAGAGAGATAGTGAAGGTGAGTTTTACAGCATGTGGATTTTAATCATTCATGAACCTGTGTTATTAACCATCTGGGCAAGCTGTGATGTGTTATCTCTCCCTCTTTCCTCAATATAGAAACCAGTCCTTGCAAATAAATAGCCCTAAGGGTCGGCACTATTTTTGTCAAATCATAGCTTGTAGTCACAGGGCTGGCAGAGTCGTGATGCTCAGCAGAAGAGGAATCACGGTTCGTGAAAAATAGGTCAAAGGGAATATGACTAATACATCTCACAGACAAGTGACATGAATACACAAATACTTACATGGTTCACCGTGTATGGTCCAAATTAAGGCAGACAGGTCAGTAACCCCTTTGCAATTGACGTTTTATGTCAGAATAAAGACTGGGTTCAAAAGAACTTATTTCATAAGCTGCTTGCTCAGAATGAAAATTCTGAACAACAAGAAATAACAGTAAGTTATTTACCTAAAAAAATCACAAATTATAGTGTTCTACTTAAGAAATTCTAAAGTGTGAGGTTTGCATTGCACAATTAAGGAAAATGGTTTGTAGAATCCAAATTATTATAAAGATGAAGGAATGTAAAAAATACTAAATATCCTGGGTTTTAGCTAAAAAAAAAAAAAAAAAGAGGATGCTTTAGCCCAGCTAGGCAAATACCTTAATAGTTCTTGGATACAGGTATGGAACTTGCACTGCTGCTAGTCCCTTGGCGTGGATCTGAGGCAGAGTCAGATCTCATATCTGCACTGCACAGGCAGAGACATTTTGCAGCCCATCCAAAATCTGCACTGACTCTTTTCCTTTATGGCAAGGTGGGTTCTTCCTCCTTTTCCAGTAGTTTACTGAATTATTTTGTTCTGGTAGTTTCACAATTCATTGTTAGCATGGTTCATAATTGTTTCCTTTGCTTGTTTTTGCTGTTTTGATTGGGTTTTTTTTCAATTCATACTGTTAGTGACCCCTACTTCCGATACCCTCTCTAGCTCCTATTTGCTTATCTCCAGCTACACAGGCAAATATTGGATGATGTAGCATTTCTCTCATGCAGTTCAGAGCATGCTCTGTCACTCTAGCAGTTCAAACTTGTGCTTTAATTAAAGCTTATTTATTTAATAGATTTTAATGTACGCTCATTCCTGCTAACATCTGCTTTGTGGTTTGTGTTTTTTTTAATAACTCACCATTTTGCATAGATAGAGCTAGTCATAATTCTGTCTCTTAAATTACTACTGAAATCTTCTGATACATTCAGTTTAGGTACAGTTTTCACATGGGACTATTGGCTATTTCAGCTCAAACTTTGATGGAAGTCCAGAGATTTGCACCAGGCTAGGAACAGAATTTTTAGAGGCTGTGCCATATATATTACATCTCTAGTTATTAGCCTTTGCTCAGTGAATCAGGCAATAAAAATTTTAATAATAACAATGTGCAAATGTATTATTTTTAAAATAAACATGATCATGTAGTGTATTTAATTTCTTTTGTTTCGTATCCCAGTCAACAAAAATTAGAAACAAATACATTATATGTATGGTGAGTGAAGCTAGAACAGTCTAGTAAAATGACAGGGTATTTCAGGATGTAAATTTTAAGGGGTGAACAGTAATTCTTATCTCTGAGCAAAGTCAGCTATTTCCAGTTTACTTTTAAATATGAAAAAACTTGAATTAGAGCTGGCAAAATGAGACCATAAAGAATTGCAAGGGGGTATTAAGCTAGTATTTTTAA